>RJWH01002535.1:0-99745 GCA_004363575.1 Solenodon paradoxus | reverse complement strand
CCAAATCCTAACTCCACCACGCAGCAGACTGTGCCAGCAGGGGAAAGTTACTTAACCTTCCCGAGCCTCAGGTTCCGTGGGTGTCGCAGTGACTCCTCTCAGCAGGCAAAGCTTTGACCGAGGGCTGCAGGCCGCAGGGAGTAAGCACCTGATGCACCTCCGCTCCTATCAGGAATGTTGGTGCCTTTCCTACCCCAGCGCTCACAGAGGTACCAGTAGGGATACTGGATCAAATCACTACAGTTTAGTAACAAAGGGTGCGGTTGGCCTTTTCTAGTTCTAGGGGCCAGACGTTATCATCAACGTGCTGGCAGAGCTGCGTCCTTTCTGGAGACCTCAGGACAGAATCCATGTCCTTTTCTGACCCGGCCTCCAGAGGCCGCCCACAGCTTGGCGCCCCACCGCTTGTGGCCTCCCTGCACTGTCCCGCTCCTCCCTCTAACTGCCATCCTCTCACCTCCCTTTAAGGATCCCTTTTCCTTTGGACCCGTTCGGATGATCCAGGATAAGTTTCCCAAGTTAAGTTCCTTAACTTTAGACGATCTGCAAATTCCCTTGGGGCCATATTGGAAAACAGAGGGTTCCGAGATTAGGAGAACATCTCTGCAGGATCATCAGTCAGTTTATCATCAGGGAAAATATAAACAGTTAAAAAATAAAAGGAAGGGGGAGGGCTCCATGGAGTTTCTTTATGTCCCTAGTGTCCATTATGCTGCCTTCTTTTCTAGAAGGTCTTAGGAATAAATGAGTATGGTGGATACACCACTGCTAATGTTCATCAGTAAGTGGTGGTGTGTCAATGGAGTCATACTGTCCGGTTAGCTAAAGTCAGATGATTGTAAAACATGGAGAAAGGTTTATACAACATTAAGAGACAAATTATACACAAAAGTTTATATATATGGCTATTGTAACCATGTACATTATGTGAATTTATAAGAGTTAAAATTAAAAAGCCATGATTAATCAATGGAAAGAATCACTTTGTTAAACTGCTGGGATTATAAGTAGGTAAAAATACCATTGAAACAATTCCACTGTGGACTCTATATTTTGTTTCTTCTAAAGAACTTCCCCCATCATTTCTGAGCAGGTGACCAAGTGGCCGCCATCTTCCGATTTCCCTTTGATCTTGAGGGTTCCCGCCTTCCGTGGAGGCTGAGTGTGGCGGAGCAGAGGGCCAGAAAGGGACATGGCCCCTTCTGGTCTCAGCGGACGGCTGGACTGCACTTCTGACCTCCTCTTTAGGGACCAACAGATTTGCCAACTGTTTCACATGGCTGGGAGTGAGTTTTTGTTGGAGGCAGAAAGCATATAACCCCAAACTTCCTATGGCTTCCTCCACATCCTTCGTTGGGGTTTAACAGCACTATGAAGTCAACGTATGACCCTTGAATGGAGTCGCTTCTGGAAAATGTGTGCTGTGGAGCCTCTTCTTATGAGTCTCTTCCCATGTCCCTGGTCCCATCTCTTGCTCATTTTAGCTCGTACTTTTCTTTCTTTCTAGAACTGTGACCCTGTAACTTTGGTTATGTCAGAATCATGGGGATTCTGGTTCTATCCACTGCACACCTGGAGTCTGCTCTATTCCTGTTCCTTGGTGGGGTCTTCGTGTCTGTGTTTTAACCCAGCCCTCCAGGTGACTGTACCGCCACCAGGTTGGAGAGCCACCGTTCAGCTACATTTAGGGATGTGGCCCTGGCATCGTGGGCAAAACCCACAGGGGTAAAGAGAATCAGCAGTGTGCTGGCCTTTCTTCTTCACATGTGGAGTCAAGCACATGAATGAAAATTGACATTTCCTTTCAGAATTTCTTGGGTGGGGACCTGCAACACCCCAAGAGAAATTTGGCAAAACTTTCATGAACCTTACTTGGGTCCAAATTGATCAGCCAGACTGAGAACCGTGCCTGTGTAGAATGAAATCGAATGCGCTCAAATGAAATATTTGAACCACGGTTGTGATTTTTATCAGCGTTAATAGTTCTTTACGATCACATGAAGGCATGGGCTTGGATGATTCAGCCATCTTAGTAAGCTTGTCTGCTCTCGTTGGAGTGGGAACGTCATTATATTGATGTAATTCTTTGATGCTTGGATACAGTCCCTGCCCCTACAAACACATACCTTCAGCCACTGTGTGACTGGGATGTATCTTATGATCAATGTCTTACTGTCATTGACACCAGGTCGTGACATGATTGTCATCGCCTGACACCTCCTGTCTGATCCAGAGTGAGACACCTGGGAAAGAATTGCTTCCTCATCGACGTCATTGATTGTCTGAGGGTGACTTTGGGTTGAAAAAGATGGACATTGACAACACAGAGTTGGAAATCACTAAGAAGACTTGGACTCTGTGAAAAAAAAGGTTTGAGAATATCTGAACCAAATTTGTTCACTTATATTTTTCTCTTCATGAAATATGTCACTGAAGAAGAGTGTTCGATAAGGCTAAGATAATAATGCTAAGAGATTAGAAGGCAGTATATCATTGTTAATTGGCAGCATTTCCCCCTCTTCTTTCTTTCTTTCTGTCTTTCTTTCAGTGAAAAGTGCAGGCAGGAATGAAGATGAGTAGGCAGGCAGGCAGGAAGACACAGGAGGAAAAAGCACTTTATTTATTTTATTGGGTTTTCCCCCACTGGCCCCAGGATGCAAACCCAAGTCCTTGGGATGTATGTGGATTACACTCGCCAAAGTCAGCTGACAAAACCACTATTCCACCAGGACACACCCATTTTCCCCTTTCTTAATGGTTGTATTAAAAATGGTGCTTATTAAATGAATGGCACCTTATTCACAATGAAATGCAGTAACACCTCCCCACACAGGACTTCCTACCTGCCAATCATTAACTCTTCATACACGTGCACTCATCTGAAATTCTCTTTATTGTTAGCCCCATTTTACAGATAAGACAACTGAGTCATTTAGGTGATAAATTCACACAGCCAGAAACTGGGAGAGCTGCTGGGATTCCAGCCCAAGCCACCAGCTCCAGGGTCATCTCAAACTCTGTCCTGCAGTGTCTCTCAGACACATGCATGCATTTGCAACATGTCAGATAATGAACTGGTGAGGAATTTTCAGCCAGATCCAAACATTAGAGGCATTATATTGATGAGAAAAAAATGTGCCAAATTGACCCAAAGATAAGGTGAGTTCTGGTGCTGGGCGGCGGAGGCGGCCGCCCTCAAGTCTCCCTCTGCCCTGGGGTCTCCAGCAGACACCGCCTCGTTTTCCCTGGACCACTCACATCAGAAAGTTTCTCGAACCTCCTCATTATGTTCCATGGAGTGTTGAAAAGGGTAGAAACAAAAGTTGTGTGGCTACTCATCTTTCCCATAGCTTTGTGTGGAAACGGGGTAGCTTTAATCTCTGCCTTTGTCAGGGGGTGGTGCCTTTCTTTGTGGGAGGGACCATCTTGGTGCTCAGGGATTGCATTCTGAGTTGAATTCTGGGAGAAGGATGCAGAGGACGTTAAGACAAAGGGTAAGTTTGTGGATTCAGTGTCTGGCCCAATGGAAAGCCCCGCGCCCTGAGTTTTCTTTATCCGGTAGTTTTTTCTTTAAAGGCTGAATTAATACAAGTTTTATTTTATTGCTTTTGCTGCATTTGACAAGATGGATATGATGACAGTGATATGGGGGATATGAGTGACAGGAGAGGGTCACAGTGACAGTCTTTGGAGGCTTAGTTCACTTACAGGTGACAAAAGTTACAGCCTTGTGATTAAACAGGGACAAAAAAATTATCTCTGTTGGTAAAAAATTTCCTTTGAAAATGGTTTTGTGGCGCGCACTGGTGGAGCAGGGGCCGGGTCATCGCCTCCGAAAGGGCGCAGACTACATACCCCTGGGTTCCTTTCCTGGGCCCTGGGGAAGCAACCAGTGTGAACAATTAAATATAAATAAGAGAAAGATGCTTCTTTCTCCTCCTCTGTCTTCCTGCCTGCCTGTACCTTTCCTTATTAAAAAAGAGAATTGACTAAAAAAAGAAAACATTTTGTTTTTCCCTAGGTCAAATTAAAGAAAGCCTGGGATCAGAGAACTTCCACACCCACCACCTGCCGCAGCACCTGCTCTCTCAGCAGAAGTCAGTTTACAGGATGACTCTGGACAGGAATCTCCAAGACAGGCCCTGGGTACTCATTGCTGGCGGACCTTTTTCCTCTGTGACTTCCCGCCCTCTGCACCCACATATGTATGGGGCTCTAATTCCCAAAATACAGTTAACCCTTGAACAGCTCATGAGCGAGGGGTGCCAACCCTGAACAGTGGAAAATCCCCTTGAGTTTACACAGCCCTCCATACAGGCGGGGTGATTCCCGGTCCCCTGGCTGGCTGAATTCGTGACTACAGCACCCCCAGAGAGAAAAAAATTCCGTAGACATGGATTCACTCAGTTCACATCCAGATTCTTCGTGGGTCAACTGCCCTGTGAAGGAAAATGCTCAGGTCCTGAATCTGCTATGCAGCTTACAAACTCTTCAATTCAGCCCGCATTTTCTGGAATTTACATCCTTAAGACTTTTGTTTTAACTGAAAGATAGAACATTGTAGAAAACTTTTTTTTAAAAAAAGGAAAGGTATAGGCAGCAATGAAGGCAAGGAGAGGCAGGCAGGCAGGAAGAGAATATTTTATTTATCTTATTTAGTTGTTCGACTTGAATGTTCCCGTCAGTACCAGAACACGAACCTGGGTCCTTGGGATGTATGTGGACTATGCCAGTCGGAGGTGGTGGACTTAACTGCTAAGCCACTAGGGTACAACTACAAAGCTTTATCTGTAACTTGATGATTTTTTGTATTAAATAAATGCAGTTGTGTTACTGAGGAAAATGTGAGGTAAATTTTAAAAAGAAAACTGAATAAAAGGAGTCGACCCATTTTTGAGTCCCGGGTCTGTTTCGGACCTCCAAGCCCCCAATTAGGTGTTCATTTTTGTCTACCCCAAGAGATGCCGATGTGGAAAAGTTTGAGGTACTTTGCTTTACAAGGAGTCCTTTGAGCCCATGGCCACTGGTGGGTAAATGGGAAAATATATTTGGTTCCTTCTGTCCTGGGCAGCTTTCCACTGCTGCCCATCCATGTCCACGGCCTGTCCGTTCATGGGTGGGCAGCGGTTCAGCGTGGAGGTCTCCTTGGGCAGGATGTTCTCTGTAGTTCTAGCACGGGAGGCCCACCAGTGTGGTTTTCAAGACTCAATTAGAGGTCACCCTAGAAATTCCAGGCTGAAAAGGAGCTTTTTCATCTTCTCAGTCCTACCTGTTTTTGGTGGAGTATGGAGTTGGATCTTCAGTCCACTCATTCTTGGAAGCCCCAACAGCACTTGAAAAAACAAGAGAGGTGTGCCCAGGTGGAGTAGTGGTTGGGTCCACCACCTCTGGCCAGGCTTAGTCCGCGTACATCAAAGGACCAGGGTTCGCGTCCCAGGGCTGTGGGGGAACAACCAAGGTATAAAACTAAATGGAATAAAATGCTTCCTCCTCTCTCTTCCTGCCTGCTTGCCTACTCACCTTCATTCCTGCCTGAAACTTTCCTTTAAAAAAAAAACTATATTTACCATTTTTCACATAAGATGAGTGAAGGTAGAAATTTTTTAAAATGGGAAAATAGAAGATTTGTCTTGGGGATATGTACGATCCACATATATTTCTGTTTCCACGATAATGCTTCTCATGAATTTTTCAAATAGCAGTTAGCGACCAATATATATGATGCAAATGTTTTCCCATGAATCACTTTAAAAAAAGTTAATTAATGCATCTTCAGAAATCAGATTCTATAATCATTCCAGTCACAAGTATTTCTAGAAACAGAGAACATCAAATACAGTACTAACCCATTCATTCTGATGTCTCATTTTTTTAATTTATTTTTTTATGGTTTGCCCAGAATGTGGGATAAAATTAATCTTTATATCTCTATAAGGAGAAGATTTGCTGGAGCAAATTGACAGGATAAACCATTTAAGAGAAAGAATTTTAATTTTCAGCATTTGAGATAGTTGTATTTATATGGGAAGGAAGTCATTGACTGTTAGACATTGGTTCAGCCTCCTGAGGCTCTGAATTATGAAAACCTAGATCAAGACCACAAGCCATACAAGGAGCCAGCAGACCTAAGGGAAGTCCCGTGGTCAGACTGTGGTGATCGCATGGACGTTGGAATTAGGAGGAAGAGACTAGGAAGGCTCTTTGTGCTGTGTATCCTGTTCTCATCTTTCTGGCCCAAAGAGCACTGTTTTTGTTCTGGGATCAGGTGGCCAGTGTGACAAGAGAAACTAAATTTCTACAAGGTCCCAGAAGGCAAATTGTTATTCTCAGTCATTCTGATGGTCCCTTCCCTTTGCCCACAACTGGTTAAGGAATGGGCATGTGGCATGGGCCACAGTTCTGGCCACGAGACGTGAAGGCGATCTCCACTGAGACACCTTTCAAAGGGTCTCTGTGCTCTTTAGAAGAGAATGTTGAGGGGAAATTTCCTCTTCTACCTCTGGACATTGCTATCAGCTTGGGTGACCTGGAGCTGGGGAAACTATTTTGGGCCCCCTGACGAGAGTCAGGCTAAGAGCGGGGAGCCAACAGGTTGAAGGTGGGTAGACAGAGGAGCTTGAGTCTTTGGCACTGAGCATGAACCACTACATAAATCAATCCTGGCCCCACTTCGGGGGACCTTGTTTTTTAAAGGAGGAGGGACTTTCGTGGTTTCATTTTGAGTTGGATTTTCTGTTACTTGCGGTTGAAAGCCTTCTGACTGAGACAGGAAAATTCTGAGTCAACGTTTAGTTTGCTGCCTTGACCCATGGACTCATTTACTGAAATTGGAAGTTCAGAAGGAGGGTGACTAGGCTGGGAATGTCTGGAGAAATGATGACCTGGGCTCCGGACATGTTAAGTTAGGGCTGCCTATGGGACACCCAGCTGAGGACATCTGTGGAAGATCTGCTTGCAGGTTGGAGGTCAGGAGTGAGCTCTGAGAGGTGGTTACCTGTGGTCACAACACAGACATTGGTTTGGGCTTAAATCAAGTTTTACCTTTTTATACCTGTGTAACTGGGGTAAGATACTTTTTTTCCCAAAGGATCAGTGCAGGCAGGAATGAAAGCAAGCAGGCAGGCAGAAAGAGAAAGGAGGAAGATGTGTTTTATTTAGTTGTTCATCTTGGCTGTTTTCCATGGCTCCAGGTCTTGAGCCTGTGACCTTGGGATGTATGTGAACTGCCCTTGGTGAACTAAACTGCTAGGCCACCAGGATGCACCAACACTAAACGTTTTTAAGCCTCTGTTTCCTCGTTCGTATGTTCTCCTTAGTGATTCCAAAGTACGGCTTCTTATCTTGGTATGGCAGGTATTTCATTTTCCTTGGGCCCAAGAGCAAACTACATGTCCCAGCATCCCCTGAAGTTATGTGGAGTCACGTGGAGGAACTCGGACCAATGGGATGTGATGCGGAGAATCCAGAGGGTGCCCTGAGGATCCAATGGGTGATGAAACCTTTAGCTGGAAGGAGCCTGGGTCCCCGGGTGACTTTGTGGAGAACCACTCATGCTGTATCACCTACGTTAGACTCTGACATGAGCCACAAAATCAACCTTGACCAAGTTGTTTCTATAGCAGCTAGTGTTCCTTAAGCCTGACTCATATACCCAGGAATGCTCATATTCCCAACCTCTGATACACAAGTGAGTTAGGAAGTATCCAAACAGCTTAAAATTTTAATTTATGTGTATTTCATAGCTATTAGAAAACAATACATAAAAGTAACTCATCAGTCTAAGACATCAGAGATTTTATTACTCTGGACAAGGATGGATTTAATTGTGGGAGTTAAAAAACGATCAAGTCAACAGAACGGTGTGTGTAGGTGGGGACGGTGAGGATGACAGTGGTGGCGCTCACGTGATGGGTTACTTCGTGAGGCTGCTGTGAGGCTGATGTGACAAAGTCCATGTCCAGTACCTCTCCTGGCATGTAGTTCATGCACAATAAACAGTAGCTCTTACTTGGTACCACACAAGTCTGCACCAGAGTTTATCACACCACATCCTGTGGCAGCTGGTTTGCTTGTTAACTGAGTTTGCACTCCTTAGGGATGAGGATACCTAGGGATCCTCTCAGGATGTCCAATAACCTGGAGCCTTGCACCTAATGGAAAATCAGCAAGTGGAGGCTGAGTATTGATAATCTGAGGGCATAATGTCCTTTCTAGGATTAGAGACTTGAATGCACTGGACAGTCACCCCCAAGCAGATGTTACCTGGCACATCACTGGTGCTCAAGAAATATTTGCTGTGAATAAACATAAAATAAATTTTTTTAAGGAAAGGTACAGGCAGGTATGAAGGCGAGCAGAGGCAGGCAGGGAGAGGAAAAATGAAGCATTTCTATTTATTATATTCAGTTGTTCATCTTAGTGCTTCTCCCCAGCCCCGGGACATGAACCTGGGACCTTGGAACGTATGTGGACTGCACCCAACCATTGCTCCACCAGGGTGTGCCTGAACAGATTTATTTTAAGTTCTCTTATAGACTCATATTGTCCACATGGGCCTGAGCCAAGAGACTTCTCAGCTAAATTTGAGGAAAGTCCAGTCTGGAGAAGCCAGAGGATTTCCAAAGGTCCCAAAGGTACAGGAATATGCACTGGAGTCTTTGAAAGCCGTGTGGAATTTGTAACCATCCTTCCTTATACATGTCTGTCCTGGGTTTTGCAGGACACTTAGTAACTCTGCCAACGCCCACTAATGCCAATGGTGTCCCTGGTCGTAGTGATTGTCAGTTAGGCTCTCACATGTCCAAAACACCCCCCAAGAAACAGTGTCCCCACTGGTCCAACCCACCCTCCAAATGCGTTAAGAAACTAAGACCTAGAGAGAGAGAGAGAAAGACTTGCCCAAATGCAAGAACTGGATTTGGGCAGAAACCCCTGTTCCTTCACCAAAAGTCTTCTCCAAACATTGCTAGGATGTCACGTTTGGGTCAAAAGGCGCGCTCTGGGAGAGAGCAGACTGGGAGTTGGCCATGACTTAGCACCACCCCAGCGTGCTGCTAAGGCTCTTCCGCTCACTGATGAGGAGAGGAGCCCAGGGGACCCCCAGATCCTGTGCTCCCCACCTCCCTCCCTCTCCCAGCATCTCAGCCCTGGCTGGGGAGGGGAGCAGTGTGAGAGCAGGGATGGGTGGTGGAGATCCATCTCACTCCCAGGTAAAAGCTGGCTCTGTCTCCTAATAGAGCTGTGATGAGTGTGGGTAAATAAATGTTGCAGGAGCTGAGAAGGGATACGTCAATGGCTCCATTCGAGTTCAGTGGAATTTATTTTCCATCAGGGCTGCCGGACTTTCTGAGAAGCGTGGTTCAGTCAAGGTTAGATCTGAAAGAAGCACTTGTGGGCTGAGTGGACACTGAGTCTACCCTCAGACTCTCAGCCGCTGTGCGTCTTAATTAGATCGCCCACTCCCGCCCCTACTGTGCACAGAGAAACATGTTGCTTTTCCTTGCTTTTTTTTTTTTTTTTTTTTGGCTTTTTCCATGTTGGACAAGATCACCTTTTCAGACTGTTTTCAATCAGCACCGAGATGGCCAGGCTGACTTGTGTGTCTGCTGCCTCTTTATCCAAGGGGGTGCTGTCCGCTGGTAATATGAAGTGGGGCTTGCCCTCCGCAGAGGATTATTTTCAACAATGAATGATGTTTACAGACCTGAGGCTGGGAATGGAGATGCATAATGAGTAGCTCCAGCCATAATTACTTATTTTCTATATTTATCGAAAATGACTAGGTACAGTATTGCTGTTTTCTGGGAAGAGAAAAATGTGGTAATTATCACAACTATTTATCTCCTTTCCTATTTTAATGACTAACAATTGCCATTTTGTAATTACTAGGGCAAAGAGAAAATGTTGCCTCTTAGCTAAGATGGCTCTTGGGTCATGAAGAATGTCTTCGCACTTCAGTATCAGTAATTTAGTGGGCAGAGAAGACAGATGAGTTATTTGGGCTTGCCACCATCCAGCCCATCTGGCAGGCCTGGGACAGAAAAATAATTTGGGGTACAGCGCACACAGCCTGGCCAAGCAGAGACATGTACTGAATGACTAGAAGGAAGCATGGATAATATTTTATTTAAATTACTTTTATTTTATTCAAAATTATTCCTCCTTCAACGTATGGATAGGACAGTCTACTGATTTCAGAAAAAGTTGTGTGTGTGCCCTAACCATTCATATGTTTCTGCTCTACCTCAGGCCCACCCGCGAGTCAGCTGGTGTTCTGCTGTCTCTCACCATGTTAGTTTTGCCCACATTAGGACTTCACAGAAGTGTGAGCATACCACCACCTGTGTTCTGTATGTCTGACTTGCTTTTCTCAGCTTAGTATTTTTTAGGTTCATCCAGACTTCTGTGTGTAGCATTGATTCAATGCACCTTATGAATAATATTCCACTACCTGTGTCTAAGATAATTTAAATAAATTGTATCTGGATTCTCCTGTGGGTGGAAATAGAAGTTATTTTCAGATTGATATTTTAAAATGAAAGATGCTGGCACACCCCAGTGGGGTAGTGGTTGGGTGCCGTCCTCGTGCATCTCAGGGTCCCGGGTTCACATTCCGGAGCTGATGGGAAAATCTGAGATGAGCAACTAAATAAAAATAAATGGAATTATTCTTCCTCCTCTCTCTTTCTGCCTGTTTGCCCATTAACCTTCATTCCTGCCTATACATTTTCTTTAAAAAAAAAAAGTTAAAGATATGATGAACAGGTGTGTCCTGGTGGCTGAGGTGTTAATCCGCATCTGGGGTGTTGTCCATGTAAAGCCCAAGGACTCAGGTTTGTGGCCTGGGGCCAGGGGGGAACAACTGAAAATGAACAGCTAATTAGATAAATAAAAGAATGTCTCTTCCTCTTCTCCCTTTCTTCCTGCCTGCCTATCTACTAGACTTCATTCCTGCCTGTTGCCTTCTTCCTTAAAAAAGAAAAATACTATGAACATTCCCCAAAAAACAAACAAACAAACAAACAAAACGGGGGGTTGTGCAGGGAGGTAAAATGATTTATGAATTCCATTTCAACATAGTGAAAGAAGCATTAACATTTTTGAAGGGACTGCTGGTCAGAGAGGCATGGGAAGTACTAGGTTAGACAGAATGATTCAGGTCTAACAGGCCCTGGGGACACCTTGACCATCTGTGAAGTTTCAGGAGAACTTGGGCAGGCCACGGGCAGCTCCTGGGGTGCTGGGAAACTCACTGGTGACTTCTGTTGGACAGGATCTGGCACAACGGCGGGCCTTCCCTTTCTGGCATTGCCAGGGAGCGAAGACTTGAGTCAGCAGATAGGGCTGCTTCGTCTCCAACCCGATGAGCGAGTCAGAAAATGGGGGTTCGAAATGAGTTTCTCACTTTGTCCCATATTTGATGTTCAGGCTCAAAGAAAGTACAGAGTCTGAGAGGTGACCCGGGAAGTGAGTGTCCTTTCCTTGTGGGAGCGAAGTCTTGCTGGGTTTCAATATGGACCCATCTGCTCTACATGAATAATAAGTGGCAAAGATATTGGCGTTGCAGGTATTTTAAGTGTGAAGATGAAACAGGCATTTCTTTTGATCTGTTCATATTGTTGCAATGCTTTCTCCTAGGCGAGATCAGAGACACAGACCAGAGGTTAGTTTGAGAGGAGTTTATTAGCCGGCAGCTGCAAGGGGGAGAGCATCAACCCAAATCGAGCAGCCCCATACTCAAATAGCGCAGGGTATTTATAACTTAGTTTTTCCGGGTGTGCTGGGGTTTGTGCATAAGCAGTTTAACAAGTGGTTATCATAAGCAGTTTACAGAAGCAGAGGTCACACCCTAAATGTCTTAAACTATCTTGTTTGACATTTAACTTCTTCTAGATCTCAGCAGATTAACAGAAACCCCTCCAGCCAAGGTTTTCCTCACTGGGTGGGTCTAAGGTTTCTGTTTCACTGCCAGAGGCATTGATTATCTAGAAAGAAAGTGGGATCCTCAGGGATTTGTGGTTTACAGAGTAACCCAGCAAAAATGAAAGTTTTTCTAGTTCCTTGTTTCAATGTGACTAGACAAGTCTCCTAGCTCAAGAGATTTGTTGTTTTATTTATTTATTTTTTCACTCTGACTTCTAAAGGTAAGAAAGTCCTGTCAGCTCCTCACCCTCAGAAATCGGTAACTGGTAGTTAAGAAAATGATCCGAAGGACTGTCACAGCAGTGGTCTCGCTGGCTGGCTCTGTCCCCGATGGCCTGTGACGGAGGCTAGAAGGGTTGTCTCCGTGAGAGCTGGGTAAGCAGGCTCAGGGAGGGCATAGATTTGCCTGAGGCCAGCCTTCTGGTAAGGGGCAGCCTTTCTGGTTCCAAAACTACTACTGATAGATAACAAGTCAGGAATCATATGGTCTCAGGAAATTTCTCTGGAGAAACCAGAACCAAGTGGATGAATATACATAAATATCTGGAGAGGGAGTTTTTATTCTAAGGAAGTTGTTAGGCTGGCCCAGGGACAAAAGCAGCAGCGGCCATGCCCGGGAAAACGGCAGCCAAGCCCGGGAAAAAGGTGGATGACGTCAGAATAAGGGATGCAACCCCCACACCTGGATTCACAAGGCCAATCCCCAATCGCGACATGGGAAGCCCGCGAAATTCCTCTGCTTAAAGAGCCGGTACCCCTTTGTTCTGGGCGCGACTTCCCAGCCCGCGACTTCCCGGCCCTCTGCGGACTTGGGAGTTTCGCCCGGGTGTGCAAACCCCAATAAAGCCCTGACTATTCAACATTTTTTGTCCGATTGAGCTTTTCTCCTCGTGGAGCCCAGAAAAACCTTACAGAAGTGACCCCACAGGATTGTGGCAGTTTGGCAAATTCAGGCTGGAGCTTCCAGGGAAGAGCTTCCATCCAAAGCTGAAGGCTCTCAGCTGCAGAACTTCCTCTTGCTCTGGGGAAGTCAGTCTTGACTCTATTAAAGCCTTTAACTGATTGGATGTGGCCCACCCACATTATGGAGGCTAATCTGCTTTACTCCAAGTCAGAGGATTTCAATTTTATATTCACAAAAATCACCTTCACAGAAATAGCCAGAATGTTTGACCACATATGTAGGCCCTGTACTTCAGCCAAATTCATACATTAGATTATATTAACACTCGCCTATCTTCATTCAAAAAAATTCTTAAATAGTACAAATGCAGTCATTCAATATAGACATTTGAAATAAACAAACAAGCCAAAATCCTTTCAATTCTACCAAGGCCTATTGGGATGAATATTTCTTACTACCTTAATTCTAGATAATTCTAGACATAGAATATCATAAAAAATTATATATAGTTTCAGACTCCCAAGTAGTATCGCTTCACAGTAAGGCTTTGCGGCCTACGTTTTTCATTTGGTAAGACTCTTGGATATTTCCCTAGGTTAATCAGTATTCTTCTATGCCCTGATTTTTAATGACAGCAGAGCGGGGCTGTCGTGAGTGGCTTCCCCTCCTGTTCAACATCTTTTCTCCTTTTATTTTATTTTTTTTCTGAAATAGTTTCTGTTAGGGAAACTTTTCCTCCCCTGGCTCAGTTCATTTGCTTCAGGTGGTGCTATATCTTAGCTCTTGACCCAGAGTATGGGCCAAGGGCCAAAGTTGTAAACAGGGGAGAAAAGAGAGTTTTCTTTTCTCCAGGTTGTTAGGCTGACACACCATAGGTCTAGATCTGCTAGGGGCTGTTTCTGTTAACCCTCGGACCTGATCCTAAAAATTCGGCCAATATGCAGGAAAGTGCTGATTTCAAAGGAAGAGCAGTTATCTCCACACCCCGCCCCCCAAAAAAAAAAAGGTTAATTTGGAAAGTTAGTCTCAAGTTGAGTCAAATTTGCACCTTCTGGAACAAAAGCCAGCACCCCGTTATGTACCTTTTAGAGGGAACTCTTGCTGAACAAAAAGCAACCTTCTCTCTTACACCAAGGCAGGGAAGCAGGATCACTTCCCATTGGAGCAACAAGGCACACTGGGGCCTCTTGTTTGCTGATAATGCATGTGTGGATGCTCTCTTCTAGCCTTAGCTACTTTTTTTCTGATCTAATTTAAATCAGGCTTCTATATATTATGTTTTACAAAAGGAACGTAGAGAAATGAAGAAAGACAGTCCCCTAATTAGAGAATATTGTTTGAGCACCTGGATCCAGCCATGCCTGAAGCTATGATTCTATGCTTTTCAGCTATGGAAGGTAATAAATCCCTCCTTGTTTGCTTAAATAAGTTCGATTCTGTCGCTTTCCCTAGAGGCCCGTCTGTGCTGGTGTCACTCCACCTGATATGCACCTGGGCATGGCTGTATTGTTGCTGTTTTCTGATAATTTACCCCACATGGAGAAGATGTAGCAAGAGAATTTGGTGATTGCAAAGATAACTAAAATGTGCTCGGTGATTCCAGGAGGCTGGGAGTCAGTATTTTAGTCATCAACTGGGGTACGAATTGCAGCTGCTTTTGGGGATCAGGACAGGCTTCCTAGAGGAAGAGACACATAATACAGACCTTGAAGGAGAGGAAGGAAGGACCTGAGGCTTTTTTTTTTAAGAGGAAGGAAGCAGGCAAGAGTGAAGGCGCATAGGCAGGCAGGCAGCAAGAAAGAGAGAGGAGGAAGAATCATTTATTTATTTATCTGTTCATTTTGGTTGCTGCCCCCAGTTCCCAGGCTGTGAACTTGGGTCCTTAGGCTTCACGTGGACTATACCGAGCCACCAGGGCACCCTGAACCCAGGAATCTCTTTAAAAGCTGAGTTCTGATTCTGTAGGTCTGGTATGGGGCCAAGATTTTGCATTTCTAATGAGTTCCTGGGGGTGGGGTGGGGGGGGTGGCCACTACTGCTCCCGAACAGGGAGGGTCTGGTTAGTCTCATCTCCGAGCAGGCCTCTACCTGACCCCTGTGCCCAGCCTCCAAGGCTGCTCTGTGCTCCTGGAGCACCCCAGCCCTGGTCACCCCCAAGGCCTGCAGGCCCTGGGCCCTCTGCTGGGAGGGCTCTCTGTCCTCCCTGACTGGGGCTCTTCTCCAGCCTCAGCTCGGAGTCTACACGGGGACCGGCGGGGGACCCATCACATGGCAAGACCCCGGCGCGCCTTTTTCACTGCACGGTGGAGGCAGAAAGCAATCCCGGCAGGACTCGATGGACCAGACGTCAAGGGCGCTGTCTCCACATCTGCCACCCATCCCCGCCAGGAAGCTCAGCTGAAGGGTGTTTCCGCGTTTCACGTCTTTGTTAGCCAGCGGCAGAAATGGCAAGTCCTGCTCACCTGCCTTTTCCAGGTTGAATTCAGCCTGCTGACTGCTCTCTCCTCCGTGGTGGCTGCTTGCGACAGGTGGGTGCTGGGCACGTGTTCCCGAAGGAAGGGATGAAAGTGTGGAGGCGGGATGGAGGGAGATGGGGGGAGTAAGGAGGCTGGTTGGAGGGAAATGCAGGGGAGGCCGCTGGAAGGACATTTCTGGCAAAGTTCTGATAGGTGAGAGGCGCTGTGATCAGCTACTATCTGAGCCGGTGGGGGTTCAGGGGTTTGGAAATGGGGCAGCGTGAGGCTGTCAGCAGGTGCTGAAGGCCATTTAGGTCACAGTAGACATGGACAAGCATGGACGGAGGAGCAGGTGGGGTTGGGCGTGGGGAGGATAACTGAAGCACAAGCCTTGTTTAGTGAGAAGATAAAGGACCTGGGGGTGGGGGCCCACGAGAGCGGGGCTCCCCTTGGAAATAGGGTGTTGACAGGAGGCTCAGAAGGTAAGACTGAGTGAAAATGGAAGCATTCCTGTCTGCAGGTCTGGCGTGGAGATCCGTCTCTAACCTCATCCAGGTGTCAGCCTGGAGACCACCGCGATGGAAGGGGCTGCACCGCCACCTGACCCTGGGCTTCAGCAAGTCAGAGCTGGAGTAGGGAAGCAAGCACACCGGCATGCCTGATACGGTGAGAGCCTTGGTGGGTGCCGTGTGTGTGTGTGTGTGTGTGTGTGTGTGTGTGTGTGTGTGTGTGTGTAATGTGGTGGATGGCTGCCACGGCCCCCCAACCCCCAGGGCTGCAGCTTTTATTCCTCCAGTTGTCAGGCATGTTGGCAGTGAGTCCCTGCAGAACCTGGCTCCCTGGGGTCAGCCATCTCCAGTGACAAAGGCTCAGCTCCCCTTACACACACACCAGGGAACAAGCTTGAAGCCCCACCCCAGTTCCAGAGCCCTGTGCAGTGAACTGAAGCCTCCCATGGGGCTGGACCTCAACCCAACCTCTCTGTCCACTGCTCCCACTGTACCCCCAGCAGATGGACTTGGCTCCCAAGGGGACCACCCCCAACCCCAGTAAACAGCCTGCAGACAAATCTCATCTCCGAGTCTGCTTCCTGGCGAACCCAGCCTGCAACAGATGGTATTATCATGGCACAACGAGCTTAAGGCCTTAGGATACTAGGTGTTGCTTGTTGGCAGAATCTTAGAAACTGGTCTGAAAAATTTCAGCCCAGAAGTTGAGAAGAAGAGTAATGCTCTGGAGGAACTGGCCAGTGTGTCAACAGGCTTCTCAGGCATGTCAGAAATTCTTTTTTGTGCTATAGATACTTTCTTAGATTATGTCTATAAATGCATAAAATAGGTGCGCCCTGGTGGCTCTGGTGTTAAGCCCGTGCCTGTGGGACAGTCCACATACAGCCCAGGGACCTGGGTTTGTGGCCTGAGACAAGATGTGGGTGGGGGAAGAACTAAAATGAACAACTAAATAAATAAAACACTTCCTCTTCTTCTCTCTTCCTGCCTGCCTGCCTCCTTCCCCTTAAAAAAAAAATGCATAAAATAAAATAATGACATTTCAAAGGAAACCAATCTTACAAACTTACCAAGATAGACTTATGACCTATTAATCAATAATATAGCAATATAAAAATTATTGTAATACAATAATTTTTTATTTTTTTAAAGGGAAGGTGCAGGCAGGAATGAAGGTGAGCAGAGGCAGGCAAGTAGGAAGAGAGCAGGAGGAAGTACTTTATTTTATTTAGTTGTTCATCTTGTTTGTTCCCCCCATTTGGATACAAACCCAGGCCCTTTGGTGTATGTAGATGACATCCAAAGGCTACTCTATCAGGTCTATAGTTTTGTATTTTGTTTTTTCAAGAGAGGAAGGAAAGAAGGAAGAGAAGGAAGAAGAGACAGAAGCGGTTTTCTTTAGTTGTTTATTTTGGTTTTTCTCCCTGAGCCCTGGATGGAGAAACTGGGTCTTTGGGCTTTACAGGGTTCATACCCCCACTGTCTCAGCTGCCTGAGCCACCAGCGGGTCCCATGACACAGTAATACAGCGAATGAGACATTTATCAGCGGGTCTAGTGTGATATGAAAATACCTGACTTCTGCCAATGAAGTAAGTTTTACAAACATTGAAGTCCGTGAAAATAAAGATACAATTTTTCCCGCCTAAAGTCATGGCTGGACCTCCTGAATCTATGCATGAAACCCCTGGGGTGCGGGTGGGGTCTTTGGACCTCAGGTAAAACCAACTGAGCAACCCTTGGTATTAGAATGTCTGAAATCAACTTGAAGGTACTTGTCCCTGGACGTTGTGATATATGACTCAGTCTAACCAGTTAGGAATCCACACTCCAGGGGTGAGTCCATGAGCAGGATCACACCTCAGGGCAGCAGCTACAAGCTCTCGGTTATCTTTTTTTTTTTTTTTTTTTTTTTAGATAATAATATTTATTACTTCTTTAGTTCACAATGCTAAATTCCATTTAGAATATCGAGGTGGTATCTCAGTTTATATTTCCCACCCCAGCCGCCACCTCTGCGCTCTTTATCTCTGGTCAACACCAGTGTCTTTCTAATTACCACAGAGAACAGCAAAAGTGGGTTTTTATTGGTAACACTGGTGGTTAACAACCTAACAGACATTAGAAATTGTCTCTCGTTAGTAAAATTAGTGGTGTTTGGGATTAGGGCACAGGCTGAACTGTTTTTGAGAAGCTTAGGTGAATGGGCGATAAGAATTGGAGAAGGCTTGCTCTGTACCCTGAGAGTGATGCCTGTGTCTAGTCACAGGGCTGGAGGCTGGATAATTGCCTTATATCAACCACAGGGATGACATTTTGTTGTCTCATCTTCAAGAAAACGTTCCTGTAATGTGGGAGCAGATCAACTGAGAAGTTAGAGAGCTGAACTTTCCCAGGTTTATAAGTACGTGGTGCCGTATGTTAACTGCATGCTTGTTGATTAATCAGTCTATGAGGTGTGGCAGAATTTGATGTGAGGTTCACCCTTGGTATAACTCATAGCAAGGTTACAGAGAAATAGCTAACTCTTGTCCACTCAAATATTCTGGAAATTTTTTTTTTTTTTTTTAAAGAAAGGTACTGTCAAGAATGAAGGCAAGCAGGCAAACAGGCAGGAAGAAAGAGGAGGAGGAAGCATTTTATTTCTATTTTCATTTAGTTGTTCATGCTGATTGTTTGGCCCCCAGACCTGGGACCTGAACCCAGGACTATGGCCTGCGCTCCTTGGAGGCAATTGACCTAACCATGACTCCACCAGGGCATGCTGAAAATTCTTACCTATCAAAAAGAATCCAAGAGATTGTGCATAACCATCATGGTGTAAGTCATTTTGTAAAATCAATGAAACTTTCATACAAGTTTTGTTGATCTGAAAATCACCTCTGTCACCACCTGTGGTATGCTTTACAAAAACCAGGTTTAGGGGACTGGAAGAGGAAGGCTAATTGTCAAAGGCCTCAGAGGAAGGTGGGTGGAACTTTGGGTTAATTACCTAATAGATGTTTGGATAATTAGCCTGGAGGGGATGAGAGGAAGTAAGAGCTTTACCCAAATAGCTCCAGAGAGAGGATCTATTTCACTTGACTGCTTCCTTACCCAGTTAATGTGGACAATTCTTGCTTTGTTGGGATGATTCCAGCCTTGAAAAAGAGTCAGCGGCACTTCCCTAAATGCTCCTCCAGAGAGAAATGAATCCTGGGGAGGGAGGCTGGGTGAGCTAAGTGTGAAGACTGCTGGTGCGTCCTCTTTCCTGCTGTATTGGGCTTGACTGGAGAGGAAGAAACATCTCTTGGAGTCCTTAGCTCCTGAAAATGCAGGATGTTGTCCGGAATGGCTCATAGTCCAAACTAATCCTTGCACCCAAGATCAAGTAGCCATCACAAGATGCAGGTGATACATCTAAACAAAAGAGATGAGCAGGAGCCCAGTCCACATCACCACAATAAACAGTCACCCTCCAGAACATAAATTATAGATCACCTGTTGTCTATCCACCCTTCCATTCATTCATTCAACACACAGAACTGATGCCAACTATGTGCCAGCCCGTGTGCCGGGGCACAGTTAGGAACAGGAGGATTAAGGCGCCGTGGATCTTACACAACAAATACATCATTACACAAATCTGTATGTAATTCTAATTGCAATCAGTGTTCGGGAGGGAAATGGAGGATTGCATGAAAAAAATAAAATGGGAGGAGGTGTGGCATCTAACCTAGCCTGGGGGATCAGGGAAGCCCTCCCTAGGGAGGTGACATTTAAACTGAGGTTTGAAGATTGAGTCAAACATTAAGGGTGGGAAGTGGCCTGGCCATGCTTGTGAAGTAGAGAGAAGGAAGTGTGACTGGAGCAGCATAACAGCAGGGTGGTAGAAAAGGCAGGGACTGTACCAGAGTACAGATACAAAACACAACTGTCCTTGGGGCCACCATCGAAGGGAAAAAATCACTGCGACTGGGGGAATCATAGCAAAATGGAGCTATCTCCCAGGGGGCTGTAAAGCTTCAGAGAACGGAGTGGCTCTTACTGCCTGGGGAAGGCAGGGAAGACTCTACAGGAGGGGATATTTGATCTGGGTCTCCATGGTTACACAGGAGTTCGAGAAGCCAAAAGAAAGGAGAAAAAGCATATGCAAAAGCTGGGTAAGCAGTCAGAGTGATGGGAGCATGTGAGTCCTGCGGTCTGTCAGAAAGTGGTTCAGATTTACAATATGAGTTGAGGGCCAAGAATGGTTTTTTAATTCTTTTATTATTACTTTAAATGTGAGTTTTCTCTGCATTGTACACACACACACACAGCTTCAATATTTTTGTGTGTAGTTATTACTCTACACATTAAAATAACTTCCTTTGTGCAGGTTCCCCATTCCTTAGATATATGTCAACACACCCTGCCCTCTGCCACATCACCAAGTGTTCTTCCCCATGGTCCAGTGGACCCCCCCCACTTGCCCCACCCCCACCCATCCCATTTTCTGTTGGTGACCTCAGTTGTCTCAAGTGTCCAAGGGTTGGTTTTGTTTCATCTGCTCCTTTGTCTGTTCACATTCCACCTGTGAGTGAGGTCATCTGGTATCTGTCTTTCTTCTTTGGACTTGTTTCACTCAGCATCATCCCCTCTAGTACCATCCATGTTGATTCAAATGACAGGGTTTCATCTCTTCTAAGGTACACAGCTCCAATTTTCTGTTTCAAACACTGTAAAAAAGATTGATTTTCTTTCTGTTTTCCTGGGTTCATTAGTAGATACAGTTCTTGTTCTTGATTGGGTAGAATCTTTTCAAGTGACCCAAAAGTGAAAGCATCTGCAACTATCTTTAAAATAGTTATATTCTTGCAAATGTATTCATCACTGCCTAGCCCTCAAGACTGTGGTATTTACATAACTCAGATGTCTGAGCTGGGGGCCATGACACCAATTAAGCTTTGAGGAATTTACATTTTTCTCCATTTGGAGCCTTAGTAGAAGCACAGAGACAATTTGCACTGAGTCCTTGAAATCTTCCTGTAACACACACTATTTGCTTGGATCTGTCTGGGGCCTTCCTCTTTTTGGAATATTCATTAGTCTCATCCATTTTCCAATCCATCAATAACATACCTGGCCTACCATTTCCCATCAATAAAATCAGATGTTTGTTTGGGTGAAATGTGAATATTTCCTTTATAGTCACGCACCACTTAGTGACAGGAATATATTCAAGGTAATACCTCATTAGGCAATTTCATCATTATGCAAACAACAAAGTGTAATTACATAAAACTAGACGGCAGAGTTTTCGATACACCTGGAGATATCAATGGCATAGTCTTCTGGGACAACCATCGTATATGGGGTCCATTGCTGACTGAAATGTCCTTAAGCATTGCATGACTATGTAAGTTATTAGGTATGTAGTCATTAGCTGGTTAAACGGGATGAGAGGAGCCTTGATTTGTAGCATTTGGCAATTTTTCTGGAGTTAATATTTCTACGTCAACATGGGAGTCAACATGGGTACAATCTTTGTGGAAAGAGGTATGAGATGCCTCAAAAAACTGTGAATGGAAATCCCATATGATCCCATCATCCCACTTCTGGATATTCAAAAAAGACACAGAAACACTAATCCGTAGAGATATATGCACCCCTGTGTTTATTGGAGCATTATTTACAATAGCCAAGAATAGGAAGCTACCTAAATGCCCACCGTTAGATGAATAAGTAAAGAAGATGTGGTGTATACACAATGGAATACCACACAGCCCTAAACAATATGAAAGTCTATCATTGGAGACAAAAGGATGGCGCCTGGAAGTGACTATGTTAAGTGAAATAAGCCAGAAGGAAAACGACATACTGGATGATCTCAATCCTGTGTGGAATATAAAGAAACAAGGCAGAGGAACAGACAAAAGTAAATCCTTGGGTGTCGGCAATAGAACTGTGGTTACTAGCAAGGAAGTGGTGGGGAGGAAAGAAAGGTGGGGTTCAATGGGCAGTGGCGGAGGAGATTGGTAATTTGGTGGTAAATGTGGTAGGTTGTCATATTTGAGGAATGGTAAGCCTACATCTATGGGTTTATATTATGTAAATCAAAGTTACCTCGATAAACATAAATTTAAAAACATTCTTACCATACCTATTTCGTTACTAATGTTCAGCAGTGGCTCACAAAATTCCTCAAAATCTAGCAACAGGTACCCATTGGAGCTGTGTGAACTGTGTTTGTTTATTTAATGTCTTCTGGCTTGTTTCTTCATCTGTAACATGGGGACTTAATAATTGTACCTACTTCCTGGGGCGGGTGAGAATATTAAGTCAGTTAAAATCTCTAGCCAGACAAGTGGTAGCAGAGTCCACTGGACGCTGGGGAAGGACACTTGGTGACTTGGCGGAGGGCAGGGTGTATTGACATGTATGTAAGCAATAGGGAATCTATACATAAGAAGTTATTTTAATGTGCAGAATAATTACTACAATAAAAAAATGATCGAAAAGTACACAAAATTAGTCAAAAAGCTCTAGGCAGAGAAACTGTATAAGCAATTTTGTTGGAATTGTTGTTACAGGTTACAAATACCTGAATTCTGGTTGACCAACGAAATCCAAATCAAACAAGTAAAATATCCCTTCTCCTGTTAAGTCTCTGGATTTCCACAGATTGTCAGATAGGTGGATCATATACAGTCATTTCGTTGCATTTGAGTTGTTTTTGAAAAGCTACCATTTGATTCCCTTTCATTTTGCAAAAGGCAATTCTACAATTGGTTCAAGAGTATCCTGCTAGTAATCAGTGGACTTTTCATGACTGGCCTCTTAAAAACCAGCTTTTTGCTTTTCATGATTCAAAAACCCTGCTGAAAGTTTGAAAAATGGCCCTTATGATTTTCTCTTTACTACCCAGAAAGAGCTGAATTATATCCTGTTCCTTCACATATTTCAGGGGGAGCAGAAATTAACTTGCCTGCTTTATGCAGCTAATAATATAGTGCACTCGGCTGTCAAACAGCTTTATAGATTAGCAACTATACCTGCGATGCCCCGGCTACCTCCAGAAGTTATATTAATGGGCAGTTGCTGAAATTCTGGCAGAGGGAGCCTCTGAGATAATGGTTTTGGTGAGAGCTTCCAGAAAGTCTCTCGTGATCCTTTAAAAAAACAAGCCACCAGGCTACCAGTGTAAAAATCTTTCATTTTTATAATAAAGTGTCAGGATGTGTCTGGCTGCACATTGCAGAAGAGCTAACAATGGTAGGAGTGATAAAGACATTTAATTATCTCTCATAACAAGGCGTCTAGCAGTAGATCCCAGTTGCTGCAGTGCTCGGTGGTGACTCTGTCTCCCCTCTGTCATCCTCAGCTTGCCGCGTTTGGTCTGAGCCTTGTTGCTGTATGGTTGCAAAATGGCTGCTAGAGCATCAAGCATCTTCTTCTTACTTTGCTACGTACCATTTTAAATGTGACAGTACCGTTTTTTTTTTTTCATATTTCCTAACCATCCATTCACATGAATGTCAATTTCCTCCCGCTTTTAATGAACCAGAGCTGTCTTTAATGTGGGACAGACGGAAGGGGCAGTTGGGTTGCCCTGGGCCCAATCTCTTGAGGGGGCTCCAAAATAGCTACCCCTTTTGCCTCTGATACTCCTCTGCTCTGTGAGGAAACAGAACCACAGGAAGAAGATTCCCCCACCCCGAGTGCTCCTGTTTCTTCAAAGGGAGTGTGGTCAAGCACATGCAAATACTATGGGGGCTGTCTCTGGCACTGTGGAGTTATTGGGCATTTCTGGCACTGGGATAAAGAAGCATGTGTTTTAGGCAGGACTTATAGAACGAGGGTTATGAGGGCTCAAATTTGTTTTCACCTAAGATGTCAAAATTTCTGTCACCAGCCCTGGCCCTTCGTATGAAGTCCCACCAAAGCACCACCAATCAGCATCACAAAGTCATTACTTGTTGCTGGTCTGGCTGCTCTGCTCCCGCTCGGATTGCTCTGCTTCCTTCCCTTCCCTTAGTCACCAGCACACACATTTGCCAGTCCAATGTCCGGTTTTTGTCTCTAGAAAATATGATCAGCCTATCTTGCTTAACCACATTCCAGGTAAGAAGAAAGGAAGGGATGGCAATAGGGAATGCTGCCCACATGACTTCCATCAGAAGCAGAACATTTCCCAGAAGTCCCCCATCGACTTCTCCTTGTATCTCATTGGCCAGGACTCAGTCATGTGTCCATGGCCAGCAGCCAGGGAAGATGGGAAAGACAGTACCTGGCAAAGTGCAGTGGTCTCACCATGTTGGTTTTGACCCATCATGATTTATCCCCTGGAGTCTGGGAACAGGTCCTCAACCCTAATGCTGTACCTTCCACTGGAGCAAAATACAGCTTCACGGTTTAGTTAGCAAAAATGGAGGTGATGGAGAACTACCAGCCACATATAATGAGTAAACATCACCAGTATGACCCTTACATGTTCAATTTGACTTTGTAAGGTAAAGTAATAGACACCTGACTCTACCTGCGCAGGTGGGCCGTGGGCGTTTTCTGTCTCATGGCGGGGCGATGTTTACCTGCTTGAGAGGACAGAACTGAAGAAAGACCGGCTGTTTTATTTGAACAGTCTGATTCCCATTGTGACTTACCTCCTAGACTTTGACACATGTCAATCATCATCATTCTTCTCTTGCTGATACTGGTCTGTGGGGGTTTTGTCTATTGTCACAGAGCCCTTGGCTACTTTCTTTGTGAAGCTTTCCTGCTGGAGTGTGAGCAGATCACTTTCATTTTTGCCCCCACAACCTTCGGTAGACTCTATCATTGTACCCTCTCTGCTTGAGTTGTTTTTTGCTTTGTGTAGACACCTGTTTCTCCGGCTAGGTGGTGAAGCTAAGGGTGGGAGGGATGGTAGTAGCCAAGAGCATGGGTACTGGAATCAGATGGATCTGGGTATTAATCCTGGCTTGGCCTTTCCCTCTCGTGACTACTACTCCTGTCAAGCTGTTGAGCCTCTGAAAGGCTTGACTTTCTCCTCTCAGGATGGGGATAATCATGCAGCTGCATGTAGGAAGTTTCCCATCACTGCTGTAACAAGTCACCACGCATTTAGTCATTTAAATCAACACAACGTTGTTTTTACCTTCCAGTTCTGCAGGCTAGAAGTCTGACATGGGTCTCACTGGGCAAAGTCAAGCTACGAGCAGGCTGCGTTCCTTCTGGAAGCTCTCAGGGTGAATCAGTTCCCTGCCTTTTCTAGTGTCTAGAGGCCAGACACATTCCTGAGTCTGTGACTCCCTTTCTCCATCTTCAAAGCCAGTAACTGCAGGTAAAGTCCTTCTCACACTGCATCACTTTGATCTTGCTTCCTCATCACATCTCTGTGGTTGACATGACTCTTTCCATTTAAAGGACCTCTGTGGTTATATTAGGCCCATTTATATAATCCAGGCTAATCTCCCTATTACGAGGTTAGCCCGTTAACAATCTTAAATCCACCTGCAGCGTTAATTCCTCTTGTCATGTAACATAACATAGTCACATGTAATGCACCACCACAGATTCTGGGACTCTCCCACCTTCGGGAGTCCATTATTCCATGTCACATCATAAGTTGGTTTTTCTAAGATTCAAATGAGATAGTGCATGTATGATGGTCCATAGCAAGTGACCGGTAACTGTTGGCTATTATTTGCGTCCCCAGTATCTGGCACAGAGTACGGACTTGGGGGTAGCCAGTCCTCCCATCGAGAAGCCGAATCTCTGTCCGCTGTCTTGAATCTAAGTTATAAACTTACTTGATCAAGAGAATATGGTAGAAGTGACATTGTGTCAGTTTTGGGGTCCAGACTGCCCCCTCAAGAAACTGGCAGCTTCTCTTGGGATACGGATTCTCGAAGCCCAGCCACCATGCTGTGAAGAAGCCTGAGCTGCCACAAGGGGAAGCCCACATGGAACTGAACCACAGCCAATATCAACCTGCAGCCATGGAGAGAGTTACCTGAGAAGTGAATCTCCAGTCCTGGTTAAGCTGCCCCAGCTGATGCTGAGCAGAACAGTGACCAACTGTCCAGAGGAGCCCTGCTCAAATGGCAGATATGTGAATCAATGAAATGACTGAGTTTAGGGTGATTAGTTCTGCAGCCACAGTTAACAAAACAGGGCTCAAAAATTATTCAGGGACTAAAAAAGAAAAATAAACAAGCAGGATTTGAAGAAAGAAAACAATTTGCTGTTAAAGGATTCTTGTTTTACTCATCGATCACTGGGAGGTTTTGGAAGCATCTTCACAAGAAGTTTGTGAAAGCTGACATCCTTCTGATGCCCCCACTGCATTTGTGCTTTATAATAACCAATTAAAAAGCCAAAATGTCAGGAATGGCTGAGTCACTTTGAAAGGCTGAACCGGCTGGCGATGTGGACAGGGACTTTGTGAAATAAAGCTTCCTGGAAGATTCCAGAGATCACACTGCTGCAGGATCTATTTCCACTCCTATCCCATCTCCTGAGCAGGGAGCTGGAACTGGGTTTCCAGGGTGGGAGGATTACTTCTCACCCAGCTCTGGAATCACACAGGGTGACATTCTCATTCAGGTACAACCCAAGGTTCAATTACATCCCTAACAAGTCTGCTATGGGGAAAGCACAGACGCCCTTTCAGAGGAAAAAGGCATTAAGAATGCAGCATCAAGATCTTGATTTATAACGTTCACATTTACCTGTCAGTCTCCTTGGATACGCCTCTCAATTGCAGGGCATGAATTTCAGTTAGGAATTCTGCTCACAGGTCCGGGTTGGTAGCTGCATAATTAAATGGAAAAGAGTTACTGAGGAAGGTAGAGGCTGAGGATTGCTCTTGGATGGATGTAGAGTGGGAAACCTAGAAGCCCTCAGGGCCGTCAGGAGGCCTCAAAGCAAGTGCTTCACTTAGCCATTTCTTCCCACAAGTTTTGCTGCCTGCAGAAGGAGGAGGTTTGGCAAACTCCCTCTGGCCTTTATTATTCAGGAGGCGCTATCAGATGCATGACCAAGCTCCAACTAAATGACTTATTAGCTCACATGTTTCCTCCTTCCCTCTTCATTAACCTGATTCTCCTGTCCAGGCTTGGACAAATACAGGCCCAGACCATTATTGTGGGTTGACTAGTGTCTGCATCGCCCTAAAGTGATGTCCACCTGAGACTTCCAAACATGACCTTCTTTAAAAATAAAGTATTTGCAGATATGATTGACGAAGGTGAGATCTTACTGGATCAGGGTGGGGCCTCAATCCAATGACTGGTGTCCTTAAAGAAGACAACTTCTCCTCACAGGGAAGAAGGCCCTGTGGAGATGGAGGCAGTGATTGGAAGGACATATCTACATGTCAAGGAACGCCAAGGATGACCAGCATTCTCCAGAAGCTAGGAGAGAATCAAGACAGTCTTCCTCAGAGCCTCCAGAAGGATCAATCCTGCTGACACCTTGATTTCAGAGTTCTGCCTCCTGAACTGTGAGGGAATGAATTCCTCTTGTCTTAAGCACCCCAATATGTGGTAATTTTGTTGGCAGCCCCAGGAAATGGAGACAACCCCCAAGGCCATGTGCTCCTGGCGAGTTACAGAATGAAGACAAGGGAAGAGGGCTACACCTGCCCTTGTCCTCGTCTGACTCACTAGGAGGATAAGTCACTGCTAGGTTTCTCTGGGGAGCTGGGAATGGCACCCTAATGGAGCTCATTCCTGGGGAGACTTGATGTTAGCCAAGAAGAGTCCCCCCAAACACCGCCACTAATAAGAATCACAGCAGTGGAGCGAAGCCTTAATTAAAGCTTTCATTCTGACCAAGCTAGAGTCCTTATAAAATGAATTTTGTTCTTTCCTTTTTGTCAGAAAAATGAGCAAGCTTATCTCAAGTGCTTAATCAAAACCTAACCCTGTCCAGGGATGATCAGAACCATGAGCAAATGTTTTTGGCAGTAGATTAGCATGGGTGCTGTTAGTCTTTGAGAAGAGCGACCACAGCTGTTCAAAATAGCGTGCTAGAGACTTTAGTGAGCTCCATTCAAATGTGTTCATGGGGCTAAAACTAGGAAGGCAGTAAAGGTCAGTAAAAATGCTATATTTTCAAATACAAGCCTGGGGATGGCCTGGTAAATAAGGTCCATCAATCAAGCAGAACACATATTTGTCTTGGAAATTGTCGTTAATACAATTTCACTTCGGTCCAGGCCAGCCTGGGAAGAGAGGCAACTCTGATGACACAGAGTAGAGAGATGATCTGATGACATTGCCCAAAGCTATACCTGAAGCCATCCTTTCCCACTACCTCTGAACGAAAATTTACCATCAGTGAGTCTCCACTGAGGTCACCGTAATCCTAGGGTCATGACTGCTGACTCTCCCCATCTCTCCCTGTGGGCAGTCATGTGTTTAACATGCAATTTACATTTGTATATCTTATTGTACTTTTCAAAGAACCAACTTTTGGGTTGGTCAGTTTTCTCTATTTCATTTATTTTTGCTGTAGTCTTTTTGTTTTTTGTTTCTCCTTCCCACACTCCTCTCCACCCAGGTCTTGAACCTGAGTCCTTGGGTTTTACATGAACCTGCCCCTTAGTGGCTGAGCCATGAGAGTCCTACTTTATTGTATCTTTAATTTACACAAATGATCTTGTCATAGTTCATTCTTTCTTTCACTTTTTTCACCGAGTGTCATGTTTTTAAGGTCCATACATGATGTTATGGGCACCATATTATCCACTGCTTCTGGTGGATAGTAACTATGATTTCGATTCAATTCTCCATTGTCACAAAATACACTGTAATGAAAAGAAAATACAGCATTTATTACTGGTCTTTACTGCTTGCATAGTTTTAGCCCCATGAACCCATATGAATGGAGTTCACTAAAGTCTCTGGCACACTATTTTGTTTTTATTTTTAGGGTTTTTTCATTGTAATTATTCTACACATTAAAATAGCTTCCTATGTATATGTTTCTCATTCCTTAGAGATATGTCAACGTATCCTGCCCTCCACCAAATCACCAGGTGTTCTTCCCCACGGTCCAGTGGGCTCCGCCACCACTTGCTCCCGGTCACCACCACCCCCGATTCCCTATCGGTAACCTCAGTTCTGTTGCAAGTGTCCAAGTGTTGGTTATGTTTCATCTGTTCCTTTGTTTTGTCTGTTCACATTCTTCCTGTGAGTGAGGTCATCTGGTATCTTTCTTCTTTTGACTTGTTTCACTTAATATAATCCCCTCTAGTTCCATCCGTGTTGATTTAAATGACAGGGTTTCATCTCTTCTAAGGGCTGTGTAGTGTTCCATTGTGTATATGCACCACATCTTTTTGATCCCATTCATCTTATGTTGGGCACTTAGGTAGTTTTTAGTCCTTAGCTATTGTGAATAGGGCCACAGTAAACCTGGGGGTGCAGACATCTCTGCAGATGGGGGCATTTGTATCTTTCGGGAAGATGCTCAGAAGTGGAATGACGGGATCATATGGGATTTCCATCTTCAGTTTTTTGAGGAATCTCCAAACTGTTCTCCATAGGGGTTGTACCAATTTGCACTCCCACCAACAGTGTAAAAGTGTTGCCTTTTCTCCACATCCTCGCCAGCATTTGTTGTTTCCAGACTTTTGGATAACAGCCAGTCTTTCAGGTGCACGGTGATATCTCATTGCTGTTTTAATTTACATTTCCCTGATAGCCAGCGAGTAGGAGCATCATTTCATGTCTGGCTACTTTGAACAGCTGCGATCACTCTTCTCAAACAGTAACAGTGTCCATGATAATCTATAGACAAAAGCATTTGTACGTGGTATTCTCCGATGGAGCTATGTAAGAATTTCCTTGGGTTACAACAGTGGGAAGATTTTGTTCTAGAAGGCACTTCTTCATAAAGTAGTGCCTGATTCTCTGGGTAGGGGAGGCTCCGTTCTACACTTCCAGTGGCAGTGTCTGGGGGTTCCCCTAACTTTCTAATTTTTTGCCAGTCAAATAAAAGTAAGATAATATTTCATGTTTTTAAATGGGCATTTCTCTGATCAGTTATGACTTTGACCATTTCTTTATATAAGTATTTTTGAATCACCTCTTGTAGAAATGACTTATTTATACCTTTTGCCCATATCTTGCTGATTCGTAAGAGTTCTGTACAGATTATAAAGTTAAACCCTTGTTGGTGTTAGAGATTGAGAATATTTTCTCCTTTTATCTGTCCACTAGCTTTGCCCACAGTGTCATTTGTGAGTCAGAAATCCTTAATTTGAATGGAATTGTGGTAGAGAGAAATCTAAACCTCCCCCTTGAGATTTCTGTTCCTTGATTATCCAGCCAAAGCCTAATCGAGCTATTTCAGTGAAGAGAATTTGCAGATGTAATTAAGGTTGCAGACTGAGTTAGTGACTTCTGGCAGTTATAACAAATTACTGGACATGGGGTGATGTGCACATTTCTGCCTTCCTATAAACAGAACTTCATTTCTCACTGTCCTTGAGGCTGGGAAGCCCAAGATGAAGATGCTGGCAGATTGCAGCACTTTCTGGTTCATAGCTGGCACCTGCTCGCTGGCACCTCGCAGACCAGAGAGCTCTGTAGGGCTTCCTTTATTAGGGCGCCATCCCATTCATGAGGGCATGACCTAATCATCCCAAAGGCCCCACCTCCTAATACTTTGGAGTTAGGTTTCAACAGATAACTGAGGGTGACTCAATCACTGAAACCATAGCATGGGCCTCACACTAGGGAGATTATCCTGGATGATCTGGGTGTGCCCATTGAGTCCTTAAAAGTGGAGATGTTTCTCTGATGTCAGAGAAAGGCAGGAGGAGAAATGAAGGAGAAGGGAAATCAGAGAGATGTGGATTATGAGAAGCACTGAGCTGTGTGCTGCTGGCTGGAAAGGCAGAGGAAGGAGGCCAGGTACCAGGGAACCGGTGTGTCCCCTAGAAGCTGGGAAGGACCCTGGGGGTCAGTCCCACACCTGCTGGGAACTGAACTCTGCCGACAACAGGAAGGAGACGAGGCCGATTCTCCTCCTGAGCCTCTGGAGAAGAGTCCAGAACAGTTTGGTAGGAACTTAGTACCCTGCTGAGTTCACTGGATTTGTGACCTACAGACCTGAGATAATAAACAAGTGCAGCTGATAGATGTGTGACAGCTGGCACAGCAGTTAGGAAATAAATACAATCTAATCAAGTGTATTCATTGGTGTGCCCGGGTCGTCTAGTGGGTAAGGCTTCCGGACACCTGCATCCCAAGGACCCAGGTTCGAGATCCGGGATCGGCGAGGGATACAGGGCAACCGAGATGAACAACTAAATAAATAAATGCTTCTTCCTCCTCTCTCTTCCTGCCTGCCTGCCTACTTGCCTTCATTTCTGCCTGCACCTCAAAATATTGTCAATCTTTCCCTTATGCTTGCTTAGATCTTTTTTTTTTTTTAAGTTTCTTCTCTTTGAATGCATTCTCACTGGGTGGGGATTGGGACTGGTTGCCCGCAAGAGGGTGCAAATTGGTCCTGGGATGGGGGAGTGATGAAAAGAACCCTAATTCTTGTTATGTATAAAGCTCATAGATGCATACAATATCTAAGCAGAAAATTAATATTGCTGTGGTATTGAATTTCCCTGGGGTGAAAGTGGATGGGGGCTAACAATTAGAGAGAAAGTCTATAAAACCCCATAGGAGTAGAAAAAGTTGAGAAACATTGGCCCATGTCACATTGTTAGTCTCTATTTTAAAATTAATTTTATAGTTTTACCTTTTATATTAAGGTCTTTAATCGATGTCGAATTTTACTTAGTTCCTCTAAGAAGCCATATGGAATTTATTTTGGGATTGCATTCAATGTATAAGTTAATTTGGGGAGAATTGACAACTTTATAATATTATAATGTTAAATTTTAATATTAAATCCCATCAAGAACATAGAAATTCACTTAACTTGGATCCTCTTCTCTATTCTTTAGTAGAGTGCTTAAGTTTTGTCTCTAGGAGTCTGTGTATTCATCATTTCCAAGACACTTTACAATGCCCGTGACTTTTATATCGTTGATGTTGCAAATGGTGTTTTGTTTCTGATTCTGCATTTATTGAAACCTACGGTGTCATCAATATAAGATGGACCGCAAATTCAGAGACATTCGAATGTGGGAAAAAACACATATATCTTAAAGTTGTTTTTTTTTTCCTCTGGGTCTGCTGCTGGGGTAGAGAAATGCTATTGATTTTTATGGGCTAATCTTGTACCTGACAACGCTGCTTATAAATTCTAATTATTTATCTGTGGCTCCTGTTAGTTTTTCTAGTTAAGTGATGACATTTTTATTCTCTCCCTTCCCATTTTTGCACCATTTCTTCTTTCTTTACATCTTTGGCTGTGACCTGCAATACTGTGTAATCATTAGTGGCATAGTCAACCGCGAATTTTCAATTTATGGGCTGGGAAGTTATTTTTTTTAAGTCAATGTGCTTGAGTTCTCTGAACTTTACAAACTAAGAATCCTAACTGATACAAAGTAACCTCTTCGAGGATATGAAATGCAGAGCTAGAGAGCTGATTCTTGAAGGAATTCACATTTTTCAATCCTCTATCTTGTCTGCACCACCTGGCTCAGATTGAGTGACTTCACCACCACCCTGGTTTGCAGATGAAGGCAGATTCTCCTAGAAGGGGCGTGGACAGGAAGAGAATAAGTGGTGGGTTTAGGGCTGTGATAATAAGAATGAATAGAATTAGAAAGGTAATGATGATCCTTCCAACTGAGAACTTTTTAAAGTCATCCTGCATCACAATTGATTCTCATGACAGTCTGATGTAGCTGAGGAGGAAAAGTTTTATTAGCTGTACTTTCCATAGGATGAAAGGAGAACTTTATTTTCTTCTTGGATCCACAGATAGCTGCTTGAGAATCAGCTGACAAGGGTCGGGGTGGGCATGGGGTCAGAAGATCTCTGCATCATGTGTAACTGGGAGGATTGTTCTTGAAGATAATCTACAAAACATGTCTCAGAAAAAGAACTGCAAATGAGAAGATATGTCATATCAGAGTATCGGATCTGAATGGCGGAGGCCCAAGTGAATGGGTTAGAGCTAAGACTTTGATCTAGAGTTTGGAAACTAGGTTCAACAGAACCCGGCTCTGTGAGAGACTGAGATGCCCACATGTACTTTCATTTGTATGTGTGGCACTGTGTTGGCATTTATAACCAACAACTCCCACAGAGCAGCCCTGCTCACAATTTTGATGAAGGTCTTTCAGTCTCTAACTCAGTTAAGTTTCTACCAAACAAACTGAAGCACCTTGTCGGAGATGCATATTGGGACACTAATTGCAAGGAATTAAGCAAAGGTAGGGACTGCCTAGGCAAGGCTGTAACACAAGTGTGAAATCATGGGGCAGGCCATGAGTGAGGGCAGAGAGGGGTTGTTGGGTGTGAGGTGGGGTGCAATTCTTAGGCAGATTTTCTTCTTCCTGGGGAAATCTTTAATTCAGCTCTTAAGTCCTTTGATGGATTGAGTTAGGCTCACCCGAGCTATGTAGGAGAATCACCCTTCCTTAAAGTAAACTGAGAATGGGCTTTAATCACATTTACAAAACACCTTCTCAGCAATACCTCGATTAGCGTTTGATGCAGTAACTGGGCACTATAGCCCGACTAACACATAGAACTCACCATCGCAGCCCCTAGAGCAGCAGATAGTGCAGCCACATTCATCAGGGAGTCCCTTCTCCGTTGAATCCATTGACTCAAGATCAGGAAGATGACTGAAGGCGTGTGAGCTCTGGACTGCACAGAGGGAAGGACAGTAGGTTGGTGATTTCAGCTTCTTCCCACAGGACTTCCTCCAACTTCCCTCCCTTGCTGCTGACTAGATTGTAGAGCAAACAAGCTCAACAGGATGTAATATAAAATCAGAGAAATTTTAAGACAGAAAAAAGCATTTCCACCCACTGTCTCAGCTGCCCAACCTGCTTCTTGGCTGTCATTGCAGATATCACAAGACACAGGTTGTGTAGGATAGAAGAGAATTCCATCGTGAAGCTTCTGCACTGGTTCAGTTTTCTTGCTCAGGTGTGGACTATGCCCTCCCATGTTACATTTGATCAATGGTAGTGTTTTGCAAAGTCTTTTGAGGAAAATGTGAGTTTTGAAGACCAGGTATGAAGGGAAAGAGGCGTTCTAGGTCTGGGGCTATAGCAGTCCTGACAAAACCAGTGATGGCGGGTCACAGGTGGGGCCTGAAGCTGGAAGTCCGCGATGAAGCATTCTTCTGAGACATTTCACTGCACTGGTCAGATAAAGATGCAGGAGGCCCCAAACTCTCCAGTGAAAGCCATTCATCCATGGGCTTCCACGGTCTAGTGACCCACAGTCTTATCCCACTGAGTGTCTGTCACAGATAGAGCAATGGCCTGGCCAACTGAAAAGTCCAGGACCACTTGCTAAGGAAAAAGGTGAGTGAAATCTTAAACAAGCAGAGTAAAGCTATTGAGGGAAAAAAAAATCACACTCAGGTGCAGGAAACAAATTTTCTAGCAGCAGAGTGTTAGAAAGGTCACGCAGTTGGTGAAAACCTAATAATGCCAGTAAAATGTTAGTGAATAAAATGTCAGAACACCATGCAGTATGAGGAGTTGGAAAGGTCTCACTCTCAAAGAGTACAACAGGTCAACATATGGATGACACATCACAGGATGCTGAAGTTTATATAATAAACTGAAAAACTAGAGTTCTGTCTAGGTGGCTATGTTGAGCAGTTCCTTCCTTCCTTCCTTCCTTCCTTCCTTCCTTCCTTCCTTCACCTCTCCCCTCCCTCCTTCCTCCCTCCCCTCCCTTCCCCTCCCTTCCTCTCCCCTCCCTCCTTCCCTTCCCTCCCTTCCCCTCCCCTCCCTCCTTCCTTCCTTCCTTCCTTATCCCTTCCCCTCCCTCCTTCCTTCCCTTCCCTTCCTTCCCTTCCCCTCCCCAACCTCTCCTCCCCTCCCTCCTTTCTTCCTTCTAAAGAGGCAGAAAAGCAGGCATGCAAGAAGAGGAAGAAGCATTTTATTTATTTAGCTGTTCATTCTAGTTGTTCTCCCCAGTCCTAGGCACACTCCTGGGGTCTTGGACTATATGTGGATTGTGTCCTAGGCACGGGCTTAACACCTGAGCCACCAGGGCTATCAAAAGCCAGGTCAAGAGATTTCACCAATATATGCCATGGTGAAGCACTTGTAAGATTTTTCAGTTATAGTATTCAAGGAGATCAATAGATTATATATTAAAAAAAATCAATGAATTCAACTATATAAAAATAAAAACGCTCTGTATATGGAAAAAAAAAAAAAAAGGAATATGTTTTCTGCTATAAAGTGCTCCCCCAAACAAGTTAAGGTCAATATATGTTTGGGTTATTTTTTGCATTATTTTATTTTTCATGACAGCTTTATTAAGGCATAATTGATATACAATGAGCTGTTTAATTTGATAAGCATTGACATATTTGTATACTTGTAATACTATCACTGCAAATAAGATAATGATCACCTTCAAATGTGTTATCCCTTGTATGCAATCCCTCTTTCTCTACTCTTCATCCTCTTGCCCAGTAAAACTGTGATCTGCTTTTTGTTATCGATGAGTTTGCATTTTCTAGAATTTGACACACCACTATCATACATCTTGTGTTCTTTTATGTCTGGCTTCATTGACTTGGCATAATTATTTTGGACACAACAGATCAGCCTGTTGAGTGTATCTGTAATTTGTTCCTTTTTATTACAGAAACCTAGTCCATTGAATGGATGTACCACATTTTATTTATTCACCTATTGATCGTTATCTGATTTGTTTCTAGTTCCTGTCTGACAAAGCTGCCATGAACACTAATGCACAAGAGTTTGTGTGGACATATACTTTCATTTCTCTTGGGTAAATACCGAGAAGTGAAATGGTCAGGTCATATACTAGGTATATGTTTAACTTTATAAGAAATTGCTACATTATCTTACAAAGTAGTTGTACCATATTATATGTATCACCTGCAGACTGTGAGATTTCCAGTTGCTTTACATGTTCATCAACACCTGATATGGTCAGTCTTTTTAATATTACCCAGTCTAGTGGTGTGTGGTGCTATCTCACCATAGCTTTGTTTTCTCCTAATGACCAATGATATTGACCATCTTTTCATGTGTAGGCTGACCATATATCCTTGAGACAAAAATGGGACATTGGGATGGCAGAAAGGGGACAGGGTCATGCTCTGCAACTAATGGGAAGGGAGGAGGTGGAGCAATTTGAGCAGGAGCAGTGCAGCTAGGCTGGCAACAAGTAAGAGCTACGCGATGCTGATTGGTGATGGAATAGTAGTGACATGCGGTCTGGTGGGACTTCATACAATGGCCAGGGTCGGTGCAAGGAATTCTGGCACCACAGGCGAAAACCAAATTTGGCACTTCTGTAAGCCCTGCCTAAAACACATGCCACTTTAACCAACCCAATGTCAGAAATGCCCAGTAACTCCCAGAGTCAGAGATAAACCCCACAGTGCCAGAAATAACCCCTATAGTACTTACCTGTGGCTTGACCACACTGCAGTGTTCTGCTCCCTTTGAGGAAACGGGCACACATAGGATGGGAGGAATCCTCTTCCTGCGACTTCTGCTTCCTCACAGGAGCAGGCGGGAGTGGCAGTAATGGCCCACCACAGTCAGCACCAGCAAGGCTGTCTTTAAGGGGCTGGGGTGTAAGAACAGCCTCTTTTGCTCCAGTTTAAAAACTAATGAAAGATCATTAAAGATTAATTAAAATTAGGACAAAATTGACATGTATATTAAAAGCACATAAAACATGGTCCTGTCTCATTCAAAAGGGTATGTGTGGTCAGCCTATTCATGTGCCTGTGTACCATCTGTATCACTACTTGGGTGAAATGTCTGTTCAAATACTTTACCCATTTCTAATTAAGTTGTCTGTCTTATTAGTGAGTTGTCAGTACCCTTTATATCTGTGAAGGAAAGACTCCATTCTTCCTCTTTCTGCGCAGGGAAAGACCCAGTTCCCTCACATGTGTTTCTACCAAGTCTCCTTTGCCATTTACACAAAACACTTCACTTCCAGGTACCAAATGTATGGGTGTTTGTCCCCATATCAAACAATTCTCTGAAACACAAGCTGGGTGTCCCACACTTAAACTCTATTCTGACGCCATCTTCCCAGAGAAAGGTCGGATCCCACAGGTTAAGGACTCAGTCCCATGAGGTTGCCCATACCCCACTTCAGATGCCAGTTGCAAGGAGTAGGTCCCAGGTCACCCTCAGCTTCTGTCCCATTTGTCTACAAATCATGCTCTCACCATCCCTCCCCTCAGGTTTGATGCATTTGCTCCAGTGGCGACAGAACTCAGGGAAACACATTTCTTAAAGGGAAAGGTAGAGAATACAGTTGAACAGATGAGGAGATGGTAGGGCAAGGTCTGGGAGGGTCCCAGGAGCAGGAACTTGTCCTGTAAAGTTGAGGTGTACCACCCTCTAGGTCTGGACACCAGGCAGTTCTCCAGACCCTGATGTTGGGGGTCTCATGGAGAAATCAGCATGTCGGAATGACTGATCGTTAATTCCATTTCCAGCCCCTCTCCCTTTCGAGAGAATGGGAGGCAGGGCTGAAACCAGGAGCTTTAGGTCATGGTTTGATCCTTCAGGGGACCGGAAAGACCGTACCCTGGAGCCCCCAGAGTCATCTTATTAGAATAAGACACTCCCATCATCCATCCAGTTACAAGTGCTTTAGAAGCCCTGTGTCATGAGCCGGGGAAGAGACCAATATATATTTTCTGTTATCTCACAAGATTCTAGATAAAAGTCCTTTGTCTGTGATGTGTCCCTTACACGTCATATGGGCTGGCTCCTGGGCCACGGTGCTGCCGATTCTGCTTCAGTTGATGTAGAGTTTGACTGAGGAGGACATACACTTTTACAGAGGAGATGACTGAAATAGGTCACCATGGGACCATGTTTTGGGGTTTTTTTTAAAGGAACGGTACAGGCAGGAATGAAGGTGAGTGGGCAGACAGGAAGACAAGAAGGAAGCAGCATTTATTCAATTGTTCATCATTGGTTGTTTCCCTGGCCCTGAGTCTTGAACCAGGGACCTTGGGATGTGTGTGAACTGTGCTGGGTTTAACACTGATGCGACGGTGTTTTAAGACACGCTGCCCTGGGTCTATGGGGCATTTCTTTGTCAGGCATTGTTCTTGATGAGTGATCGTGTAAATGTGCACAAGCATGCTGTGAACATGTGTGTGTGAATAAGCATGGCTGTCAGCATGGGAGTGCGAGTGAGCTTGTAAGTATGAACGCATGTGCAAACACAGGATGGTGAGTGTACAAGAGCAAACATGCTGGTGTGAGCATGTGTGCAAACATGGTTACAAGTGTGTGAATGAGCATTGAGCATAATGGGTGTGAATACAGGACTGTGTGAGTGTGAGCATGTGTGCATCACATGGTCACAGGTGTGCGAGCGAGACTGTGTGAGTACATGTGAACACATGACAGTGAGTGCACACACGTGTAGGTGTGAACACACTGTGAGCATGTGTGCGGTACTAGACTAGGCAGGGCACAAGTTGTGGGGTCCTGGGAGAAAGGCGCAAGCCAGGCGGGTGTGGGCGCGCTGGAAGGAAGCAGGGGAGCAGTGTGGGGCAGCGAACAGGATGGCGGAGGTCACCGGCACTTCGCTGCTTTTCCCAAAAACATCGGTGCTCCCGCTGAGCTCAGAAGCCTCATGTAATAAACAGGTGTCTTGTACTTAATGGAAACAGGCAATGAAAACCATCTGCAACGACGAAGGGATCTGTCTATGCTGGAGCTTGGCAGCGGCTCAGCCTGGTCCGCCCTTGGCCCGCCCTTGATCCGCTCTTGATGCATCCTTGGTCCACGTGGCGGGGAAGCCCTCACCCACTGAGGCGATCTCGCCTCTCAGATAGCGCCCCTCCCCTAGTCTAAGCTGCCTCTTGGCACTAGAGTGGGGAATTAGTAGTGGTTTGCTTTTCAAAAAATCTTCTCTGCCATTTGAAAAGTCAGACAATAACAGTACTAACACTTGCTGGCGTTGTTCTGCATTGTTCTCCGCCCCAGACACCCTGCAGACGTCTGTGGGGGCATGAGCTCATTTAATTTCAACTTGGACGATCACAGACATCATCTGGAATACTGATCCTGCAATTAACATTTATAACAAAGGATAACGAGCCCCACTTAGCAGAAACGTTTTCAGTAAAAATATAGCATATAGGAAATGCACAGATCATGAGGGTGCTCTTCAGTGAGTTAACTTCCAGAAGCTCACAGTGTGACCAGCCGCCAAGTGAAGATTCGGAGCTTCCAGAAACCTCCTGGTGAACCTGCCCCCTCCCCAAAGAATGGCCACCTTGCCCTCCAACCCCAGGTTAGCTTTGACTGTTAATGAACTTTCTAGGAATCAAACCACACATTAGTTTTATGTCTTTTCCCTTGACATTCATGTGAGATTCATCTGTGTGGCTACATGTGACCGCATCTCCTTCCTTTTCTTTGCTGTATAGTACTCCATTCTGTACCTTAACATGCTTTATATAGCCATTCTGCTGTTGAGATGATTTCTTTTTCCTGGTTTGGACTAGTACAGATAATGGTTCCATAACTCTGCTTATTATTGTAATTGTTTATATAAACATTAGTATATAAATTTTTATGGACAGATTTTGTTTATATAAATATCATTTGAATTTAGTTTAAAGAAATATGACATGGCCATCATTAACTCACAGGCAAAAGTGCTAGATTCAAATCCTGAACACATGCAGCTTTTGAATTCTCTGAACTTTGGGAAATGCCTTAACTTCTCCGAATTTCACTTTTTCTTGGCAAGTCATACTAATACCTCTCTGACATCAGTTTGCTCATCTATAAAGTAGGAATGAGGCATGCCCTGGTGTCTTGGCAGGTAAATATACTGGATACAGTCCACCTACATCCCAAGGGTCCAGATTCACAACCTGGGGCCAGGGGGTGGGGGGTAACAGCCAAGATACAACTAAATAACAATAAAATAAAATACTCCTCCTCCTCCTCCTCCTCCTCCTCCCTGCCTGCCTGCCTGCCTGCCTGCATCTTTCTTTTAAAAAAATAAATCAATAAAGTAGGAATGAATAACCTCTGTCTCCAGGACTATATGAGGGATCAGATCAATCTTCTCCTTGTTTCCTCCTGGATCTGTTGTGAGGTTAGACGAGGTAATTCCTCTGGCATGCTCAGTGACATGCATAGAACCCAACCAACATATTTTCCTGTCCTTTTGTTAATACTGGCAAAAAGAAAATAAATACTTATTCCTGGAATCTAAGGCTATAAACCAACTGAAATCATTTGCTCAGTAGGATCAACAGCTTGGTATGAGCAGTCCCACTCTACCTGGCTCGCATGAGGCCACAGGTATTGTGCCATGTTCCAGCTGTCTATCCCCAGAGTCCCCTGCTTTGTAAGACTCACTTTGAAGCCACCCATCTCCAGCTCGAAGCCCTCTGTCTTCCCAGAAATGGTTCAGATGTCCTCACAGTGATGCTTTCCCTCCTGCAGAAGCTTAGCGTTGCTCAGTGTTGGGTTTTTCTGGTTTTTGGGGAGTCACAAGCCCGCCTTCCCCTACCTTCTCCCCTTCCTCCCTCCTCATGCCTCATCTCATCTTCCTGTCCTAGACAATGGGTGCCTTTGAACCCATCTATAGAGGAGGGACCTGAGCCTTCGAGAGAGGTCAGGTCACTTGCTCAAGGTTACCCAGTTGCTAAGCAGAGTGTGTGGACCCAAGCTAACTGGAAACAATGCTTGACTTGGCACCTAGCGCTAAGCAGATGGGCAGTGTTACTCGCGTTACTGCCCAGAGTCAGGTCGAGCCTTCGGGAAAGGAGACTTGGTGTAAGTTTAGGACTTGCTGTCCATCCAGCTTAAAAAGTGCTCTATGTATTTTAATCTTGCATCCTCTCAGCTCCCTTCAGGGGGAGGCTAGCATTATTGTCAATTTACAAACGAGGGAACCAAGGCACGGCTGGGAGTGGGGCGAGACTGAACAACCTGCCAGAGGCTGCACTGACCATCCAGGAAGCGGTATAACTGGAAGGAGACGGCCGTCCTGACACCCTGGAGCTGAAGCTCACTTCAGAGGCCCCACAGAGCATGTCAGCACAAGTTACCAACCTGGCTGAGCTTCCCCTGCTCACTTAGGACCAGTACCTGGCTTCCAGCAGAGCAGTCAAAGCCAAACAGTTTCCTTTGAAATCCAAGCTGTGTTCCTGTCTCTGCTGATGGGGCCCCAGGGAAAATGAATTCTACTTCTACCTCTAGGAAGCTAAGAAACAACTGCCCAAAGGTGGTAGCAGCTTCTCTGGGTGAGAAGCTCAGGGAATATTATGAGTCATTTGAATGGATACGTTCCGTTCAGAGGTACTGATTGATGCGGGGACAGCATAGTTTCAAATCTATAGGGCAGTATGCAGACGTATGAGTAGAAAACTAACTGGCAAAACCTGAGACCTCTAAGAACGAAGACGCCCAAAGAGCAAGGACCCCACCTTAGCAACTTGAACCTGGACACGCCCATGAAGGAAGAAACCCCCACCCATCAGATATATTCAAGAATCCATCTGCCTGAATGAGAGGCAGGCAGCGCAGGTCGTACACACAAGTGTGCTTTCCCTTGATGGAACTTTCCTGGCCTGCAGGGAGCTTCAACTCACTGTTTCTGCTTTTCATGAACTTGCTGTGTGTTCCTGACCAAATGGCATGCTCCATGAATTCTTTCTGGATGGACCTGGAGTCTCATCAGTGTGTCTTGCTCACCCTCACCTACATCACTGATGATTCCAATGAATCGATCGATTCATCCATTTCTGCCACAAAGCTTTATTGAACACCTACTATGTGCCACTGTGAAGAATTAACCCTAAACAAGACAGTCGAGGCCCTGGCCCTGAGAGAATGGATTGTTTTGGGGTCAGGAGGCACAGAAAATCAAGTGATAGCTATTTTCAGAGAATGACAAGTTCTTTGAAGGAACAAAAGTAGAACGATGTGATTGAGGCAGACTGGTGGGGAGACGCTTCTGGAGAAGGGGGATCAGGGAAGGTGCCTGGGAGGAACTGACATTTGAGTGGAGACAAGGATGATGAGACGTTGGTAACTGCACATCGGAGGGACAGCACTCCAGAGGGAGGAGCAGCAGGACCAAAGCTATATGCAGGAACATGCTTGCTGTATTTGAAGAACAATCAAAAAGGCCAGGGTGGCTGCATGATGCTAAGTGAGGTCAAGGAGAAGAGGCTGTCAAATAGCAGGTGGGGCCCAATTGCATAGGGCGCTGTCAGCGTTGCTGGGCAAGGTCAGCTGGCCACTCCACCACAAAATCTAGCCTGTCCTTTCATACTAATGGAACCCCGCCTTTTTAGCCATGCACGAGGCTAGATCTGTCATCATTTTTAGAGTGGAAATTGGAACTGATTGGAGTATTGCCAGCTAGGGTAGTGGGGGGTTTGAGGCCTTGGGAATGGGATGGGTATGTGTGTGGAGAAAGCTGCACCGCATCCGACAATTTGGGGCTAGTTTGTTGGGTGTTTTTTGCCCAAATGAACTTTTAGCAAATTGCAGTTGAAACCAGGACAGAATTTCAAAGCAGGCTGGACACCAGGACAACAAGGCTAAATTGACACAGACCAGGTCAAACTCAGAAGTACCGTAACCCTACACATGGATGTCTGGAAAAAAGATTCCATCTCCCTTTCTCTCTTGCTGCTAAGTAGGCATGTGATTGAGTTCTACCAATGAAAGTCTAGCAAAATTATCTTCCTTAAAAGAAGATAGTGCATTTCCCAAGCCTCCTGCTGGCAATGACTGGCGCTCTAGCTGCCATGTTGTACCACGAAGAGGTAGCGCACACCCAAAGCTGATGAGCAGTGACATGCTAGGAGTCTGGTGCTGAGGACTTCATGAGCGCAGCCTCGGTAGCAAATTCGAATTGCCTCCTGGAGGAGGAAATAAAATAAATTTCTCTTTTGTTGAAGACACAATTACTGTGGTCTCTGTTGGCTGCAGTGGAACTATAATGGTCTTTGTTTTTGATATCCACAATCAAGATTATGGATGACCCCTAAGTTTTTGGCTTGAGTAGTTAAGTAGAGGATTCAGATAAAGGTGAAGACTAGGAAACAAACATGTTAAACAAAAACTATCTTGGTTATATCCAAACTGAGGTGTTTCTTAGACATCCAAGAGGAGGTACAGATAAGCAGGCAGCTGGATATTTGAGTTTGAAACTTGGATTGGAGAGTTCCCTGGTGGAGTAGTAGTTAGGTCTGCTGCCTCCAGTCGAGCTCAATCCAAATACACGCTAAGGACCTGGATTCATGTCCTGGGTCTGGGGGAGCAACCAAGATGAACAACTAAGTAAAATAAATAAAATACTTCTTCCTCTTCCTGCCTGCCTACTTGCCTTTATTCCTGCCTGCACCTTTCCTTTAAAAAATAAGAAACTCAGATTGGCTGGAAAGCAGAGGTGAATATGTAAGTTTGAAAGCCATCACTGGAAGATGGCAACTTCTCTGGAGTCACAGAGAGAACCACCAGCAACCCCGAGTCTTTCAGGGGGGAATGACCTTGTCTTTGTAACCATAGGTAAGCTTCATAGCATATCATAGGTTTCGGACAAAAATTGAATTTTGGCCAATCAAATTCCATGATATGTGTACTAGGCCAACTTGCCATTTCCACAAATTCTTTTGTGAATTCTTTCATAGGGTCTGGTTTCTCTCTGTTAGTTTTTCTGTGCCTATTTAGTTTGTCCACATTTTGCTGTTTGGGTTTTTTTAAAGCATTTCATTCTTGCATTTTCTCCCAAAAATATAAAGAAAGGGCACTCCCTGGTGGAGTAGGGGTTGGGTGCAGTCCACATACATTCCAAGGTCCCAGGTTTGTGTCCTGGGATAAGCAGAACAGCCAAGATGAAATATTAAATAAAATAAAGATGCTTCTTCCTCTCTCTTCATATATATATGCAAGAAGAATTAAAACAAAAGTGTGAGAGAAGGATACATACATCTAAAAAAACATGAAATTATAACCTTGGAAAGGAACTTTCCGATCCAGACACCTGCCTTGAGTGAATTCCATATGAAAAAATCTCAGCACATTAGAACTGGCAGGGATCTGCTAGGAGATCTGCTGGGCCAGTGTTCCCCAGGCACTGATTTATGAAGTGGCCCTGTACTTTAGGGAATTTTTTCCTACTTACAAAACTTTTATTTACTTTGACTCACCAAACACAAACGGACAGACACAAACTTTACTCTCTAGGGTCAAGCCAAAACTGAATTTTTAAGGAATCTCTCTATAAACATAATTTCTTTATGAAGCTTTGTAGGCTTTTATTAAGGACCATGAATAAAAAAGGAATGCATAATAAGAAAATTCCTCAGTCTACTGAGTAATGAACTATATGTACTCTGAAAGATTGTTCCTCCTCCTCCCCTTAAATTAATTTGTTGAAACCCTAATGACTAATGTGATGCTTTTGGAGGAGGGGGGTCTTTTGAAGGGGATTAGGTCACAAGAGGGTTCCTCATGATGGGTTTAAGGGCTTTATGAAAGCAACAGAAGGGAGGAGCTTCCTCTCTTTTGGCATGTGAAGAAACAAGAGGCCCTCAGAGTCAGCCTCCAGACCTGAGAGAAGTAAAGGTTGTTGATGAGCCGCCCAGGCCCTGGGATTTTTGTTACAGCATCTGGAACTGACAAAGACAATACGCTTTGCACATATTTGTGCTGAGACACCTAGCTATGCAATTTTAAGGAGCAATGCTCAAGAATCTGTTTATTTGGGGGGATGGAGCTTTCTTTATTTTTAGTTTTATTGAAGGAACATGGCATCAGAACATGGTCTAGATTTAAGGTGGGCACCACTGTAAATCAACCTTTGTGTATACTACCTTAAGTTTTCCATCCCCAGGCAAGCTCTTTCTTCACATTATAATTTGTCTTTTTTTTTTTAATCTACTTTGATTCCACCACTCCAGCTTCCCTTCTTATAACTACTACTTTGATTTTAGTAACTAAAAGTTTATTTTTGTTTGATGTAGATGATTTGTTTAGTTTCCCTATATATACCATATGAATGAAATCATTTGATGTCTATCTTTCTCCTTCTGGCTTATCTCACTAAGCATAATTCCCTCTAGGTCCTTCCATGTTGTTGGGAATGGTAGGATTTCATCTTTTTAGTAGGATTTTAGTAGGATTCCATGTACCACAACTTCTTTGAAGAATGTCTGATACTTCATTATTCCAGCTCTCAATATACAGAGAGGGAAACTGAGGCCACCAAACACACACACATCTCTGTGCATATATACGTACATACACATTTATAAATGTATATTTGTGTATACATATATACTTAAATGTACATATACACATACACACACCTATAATGTATATATACAAATAGATGTATACACACATGTATATTAAGAACACACATGCACACACACATCCATGTGGAGAAGAGAGGGCCAGAGTCACATGTCGTTGGGTCTGAGCATGGCATCACAGGGACTGGGCTGATGGGTGAGGGAACCAAGTTGTCAAGTGACTGCTGAGTCACCTTTGGAGCTGGGAAGGTAAGAAGGGGGCAGTTTCCAAAAATAATAATCACATGGGTACATTGAGTCACCCACGAAAGAAGTGCAATGAGGGGTAAGAAAGGAGAAGGCAAAATGTAATCCAATAGATAATGAATACACCCTCTTGAAATAATAGTTCTTAAAAGGTAAACGCTGGTCCTTCAGAGCACCCACAACCATCTGTAAGATGTCAGTATGGAGGACAGCTCAGATTATCTCGGAGGCAGGGACAAGGGACCGGGCTCAGGTCCCCAGCCCACTTCCAACTTTGAAGATTCGCTAGGAGGACCCACTGGACTCAGCAGGTCGCTACCTTCGTGGCTGTGATTTATTACAAGCAAGTGGGTGCAAAGCACAATCAGCAAAGGGCGCAGGCCGTGGGGGGTCCGGAGGAAAGCAGGTGCAGGCGTCAAGAGCCTGCCCCGGGGGAGTCACACAGGATGCACTTCATCTGTTCAGAGACAGGGAAGCTTGACGAAGCCTGGAGTCTGGCAACCTCACTGCGGGGTCAGTCATATAGGCACCCTCGGCCTACACGCACCAAAATTCCAGGCTGTCAGGAGGCAGGCAGGTGTTCGGCATGAACCGTGTCATTTGTACAAGAGGCTCAGCACAGTGAGTCACTCTTGTCTTTCCAGGACCATCCTGGAACCCAAGCTCCTGGGTGGCAGCCAAGGGTTAACTCAAATGGTTTCAAGCCGCCTCTTGTGCATGGTCCTCGGGTCCACCTGTGTCTTCTCCATCACTGGGTTGGTGACCACAGAGTCACAGGAACTTCTAGGTTATGCGGGAGGCTGTTTTCTCTCTGAAGCCACGCACACCGGTGCAAACAAGTGAAGAGTGGCGTGGCCACCATCTACCCAGCGAGATCCATCCTCCCGCCGACGCTAACGCCTTCTGCAGAATGTGGCCACCTGGGGACCTCCTTCTACCCCTGCCCATGAGTTACCTATGACAAGGTATGGTGCAACCCCACCTCCCCTGCTTAGTGCCCTGTCCACCTCTTAGGTCTTCTCAAGCATCTATGGCTTGGTGCCAAGGTGGGAGATGAGAAGCTGACACATAACCCTGGCATTTGACTTTCTCCCTCTGCTCTTTTTTGATTCTCCTTTCCACAGTCCATTGAGGTAGGAACAGCTGGCTTCCCTTGTATTCAAAGTTACATCATATTCAGAGTAAACTCTGGAATCTGGACATCCAGATTGTTAATGTGCTAATAGGACCTAAAGAAAGAGTAAGTCCTTTCCTCTCTCGACAAATCCCAACTTCCAATGCTACTTCAAGGTTCAGAGCTGATCAATGACCTTTTTTGCTGTAGATGAGACCTTGCTTTCCATGGGGAGAGAAGTCTCCTGGCTTAGACTTAGCACAGATGCTGCAAAGATAGGTTAGATGTAATATCCCCACATTTCACTCCAGAAATGATCATCTGCATTAGCATGATGCTTTACAACGTAAATGTGCTTTTATGGGCATTCTGTCACCACCATGTGATGCAGGAAGCATGTCTATTGCAAGCTGAGACAAAAAGGGCTTGTTAATGTCAGAACCTGCACTTGAACTTACGTCCTCAGATTTGGATGTGTGGGAAATGTCTTACCACATGGTATTCATCATCAATAGATCTTTATTGACTTTTATATTCTGTGGACAAGTACAGATGCAGAAAAGAACATCTTTTCTTTCCCAAGCAGTATGATGGACTAACTAATAGCTCTGCAAGGATGTCCACATCCTAATCTACGGACCCTGAAAATATTTTACCTTCCTTGGTAAAAGGAAATGTGCAGATGTGACTAAGTTAGGAATTGTGAATGGGGGAAATTTTTTCATGGATCTAATGTCAGCATGAGGGTCTTTATAAGAGGAGACAGGAGGGTCTTAATCTGTGAGAGAAGTCGGAAGATGTCATGTTCTGGCTTTAAAGATGAAGGAAGCGGGTAGAGCTAAGGAATGCAGGGGACCTCTAGAACAAGCCAGAAAAGGCAAGGAAATGGATTCTTTTTGATCCTTCTGCTGGTATCTTGATGGTAACCCACTGAGATCGATTTTGGAGGTCTGTGCTACAGAGTTATGAGATGATACCTTTGTGCTGTTTTAAGCCACTCCGCTAAGCTGATGGGACTGTGTCACAGAAGTGACAGTTCACTAGGATATTTGGCATCTCATAACAGCATCCATCTTGGACTCTCACGGTAGCTCTCTCTAGAGGACCCCCCCCGACCTCTGTTCTCAGGCCTTGTGCTGTGGGTGGGGCTGACCCCACTTCTGCCTCCAGGACAACAACCGTTATCCAGGCCAGTGAGGAAACCACCTTTTCTCTCCAGGAACTGGTGAGGGATGGGCCCATCAGAGGAAGACCTAGACTCTCATTGGAGCTGTCAGGAAGGCAGTAAGCTCTTTCCACAGTGGATGAGGAGCTGGAAAAGGTAAGCTTGGAGCGGGTGGAGGTTACCTGAGAAGTAAGGCAGCATAAAGGGCGACAGGCAGAAGGCTGGAGAGAGACATGGGCATTAAGACATGGCCTGAAACCTTGAATCCTCTCACACCGAAAGCCAGCCTAGCTCTTTGAGGATCCCAATTGCAGGTATTAATAAAAGCCCCTGTTGCTCACGCTAATTGTATTTCTGAATCTAAATGTCCATGACTAATCGAGTTGCTTGGTTAGGAGTCAACTAAGTGATATTATTTGATGACTGATTTAGTTAAAGTTCAACACCGTTGAGCATAATCTAGTATTACTTAGTGTTCCCTGGTGGCCAAGTGGGTCAGTCCACTGTGGTTCAGTCCACAGACATCCCAAGGTCCCAGGTTCTAGCCCCAGGGCCAGGGGAGACAATCAAGATGAACAACTAAATAAAATAAATAAAGTGCTGCTTCTTTTTCTGTCTTCCTCCTGACTCTTGCTCACCTTCATTCCTGCCTGCACGTTTCCTTAAAAAACAAAACAACAACTAAAAAACAAACCCAAACCGATAATAATCTAGTACTATTCAAGAGGAGAAATACTTGTCCAAATGGCATTGACTTTACAATGAAAACCAAGAAGAAAATTGGAGCTCTTCCCCTGCTCCACCGCCACCATGGAATGTTACTGTTGAGAGTTACTACTTGAGTCTTTTTACTTAACGCATCCTAACACTTGTGTTTAGTCTAGAACTCTCTGAGATGCTATCTCATGTGGCTATTGAGATTCAGGGAAAGGGGATGACTTGCTTAAAGTACATGGATTGCAGGTGGCAGAAGCTGATCACAACTCCTCTCTCTGACACCCAGGGCGCCCTAAGTTCTCTAAAGCAGGCTGCCTCAGGCTCGCCTGTAAGTGTAATCCCTCCCATTTCTTTGCTCTGAAAATTCCACCCCGCTGTGTGTAATTATTCCTTGCTGTTCTGCCCTTGCTGATCAGCATTCTTAATTTCATTTCTAGAGCCCTAGGTTTAGTATTATCATAACAAGATTATTTCACATCTTGAATATTAAAGATCCGACTCCATTGAATAAAGTTTGTGGTTCCAGGGTTACTGTGGTTCATTCATACTTATTCAACCAGTTCTTTTTTGAGAAACATCACTTTGAGGGCAAGACGTGGCTGCCTCCTGGTGGAGGTCATCTTTAAAACGACCTCCGTGGGGTATCTCATATGGCCGACATTGACCTGACACCTCTATATGAACTTCGCTTGGCTGACAATTCTAGAGACAAATCCGGAAGGAGCGGCAAAGCTACTTAGTCCAATCTTTGCATTTTTAAGTAATATTTTTCTATCCTTTACAGATGTCCTTTTAAAAAAATTAAGCAAAAATAATTCTTGAGTTGTTTAAAATTCATAGCAAAACTGACGGGAAGATACAGAGATTTCTGCCCCCAAATGTGCATCGCCTCCCCCATTATCAACATCCCCAACCAGAGCGGTACATCTAGTTCAGTTGATGCAGCTACAATAATATATCATAATCACCCGAAGTCCATAGCTTACACTAGGGCTCACTCTTAGTGCTGTACATTTTATGGGTTTGGACAAATGTATAATGACCTATAGCCATCCTGATGGTATCACTCTAGTGTTTTCATGGCCCTAAAAATCCTCTGTGTTCTGCCTGTACATTCCTTTTCCCCTCCCTCAAACCTTGGCAACCCCTGATCTTCTTTACTGTCTTTATAGTTTTGCCTTTTCCAGAACATCATGTCATTGGAATCACGCAATACATGGCCTTTTCACCTAGGCCTCTTTTACTTAGAAATAGGTATCGATCCTTGCATTTTCTAGTTGGGAAAATAACAACTTGGAAAGTCATATTTGTATCATTCAGAATTCTTGGTTAGAGGCAACTCTCTAGCTTAGGAAGAACATGAATATTTTAAAGGGTACTAGGTAGCTCACAGCAGTTCCAGAAGGGTCAGAGAAGTAGGGATGGACCAATGCACTGGAAATGAGACCCTCAGGGGCAGCTCGGGAAAGATGTTGTTATTACCTTAGCGTCTTTTATGGGTTGACTGGTGGCTGACTAGAGATGCCATATTCTAATCCAGGGCACCTATGAATATGACCTGATTTGGAAAAACAGGTCTTTGGAGATGTGACTAAATTAAGGTTCTTGAGATGAAATTGTTCTGAAATATCTGGGTGAGCCCTAAATTCAATGATCCGTGTCTTTATAAGAGGCTAAAAAGGAGACAGACACAGAGAAGCCCAGGTAAAGACAGAGGCAGAGAGTAGAGTCACTCAGCCACAAGCCAACAGTACCTGGAGTCAACAGAAGCTGGAAGATGCAAGAAAGGATCTTCCTCTAGAATGTTGGAAGGAGCACCACCCTGCTGGCCCACTGATTTTGGACTCCTGGCTTCCAGAACTGTGAGATAATACATCTCTACTGTTTTAAACCACCGAATTTGTGGTAATTTATTATGGGAGGCACAGAAAATGAGTACATGGTTACTTGGCACAGATTCCAAGGTTCACATGGATCAATGGGCACTGGATGCTGTAAACTCACAGCTGCCCAAAGAGCCAGCCACCATTGGTGTGACAAAGTCTGACCAGCCTCAGTCACATGTGGCACCTGAGCTGTAAGGAATGCTGGGAGAGTATGTCCAGGCTCCTACCTTGAGTGAGAGGGACTCAGGAAATAGAATGCTAAGTGGTTCTAAACAAGCTTCCTTTACAAAGTGATTTATCCTGGCATGCCCTGGTGACCTAGTGGTTTAGTCTGCCAGGGTATAGTCCACAGACATCCCAAGGTCCCAGGTTCAAGACATGGGGCTCAGGGGAACAACCAGGATGAACAACTAAGTAAAAATCAATGGAATGTTTCCTCCTCCTCTCTCTTTCTGCCTGCCTGCCTGCCTTCATTCCTGCCTTCACCTTTCCTTTAAAAAGCAAAACAAACAAAAAAACCTATAAAGTAATTTACCCTAAGTAAATATAATTAGTCTGCTCAAGCTGCTATGATAAGATATCACAGACTGAGTAGCTTAAACAATAGACAATATTGCCTCAGAGTTCTGGAGACTAGAATAAGAATGGAGGGGCTAGCAAGGTTAATTTCTGGTGAGGCCTCTCTCCTTGGCTTGCAGATGGCCATCTTGTTCTTGTTAGGGTCTCGTGTGGTCTCTTCTGGGTTTGTAAACTCTGGTGTCTCCCTCCCCTTCTAAGGACACAGGTCCTACTAGATTAGGGCTTTACTCATTTAACTTTAATTGCCCTTTTAAAGACCGCTTCTCCAAATATGGCCACTTGGAGAGTTAGCTTCAATCGGTGTGGCAGGGGCCTTTTAGTCCACAGCAGTCCTACGTAGTTAGAAGTATGCTGAGATTGGTACTAAAAGAACTAAAACAGAACACCCCAAGCTCTCAGATTTGGTCTCTTGTACACTCCCCACCCTGACAGGAAAGATCAAGGACAAGAGAGGACAATCCCACAGGTATAGGAGAAGCTCCAGTTCTTCTAAACCTTTAGCCCTTTCTTTAACTCAAAAAATTATCTTCCACTCTCTGGGCCTCCACCCTACTCCTAATCCAGAAATGGTCTTTTGTCCCTGGTCTCCTGAAGAATGTAGAAAGGGGAGTCATTTATCTTTACTTTCAGAGTAAGAATGAGTCATTCCTCCTTCTCAGTGGTGGCCCCTCTTCTCTCCCCCACACCCCAGGCCCACTTTCCAGGCCTCCATTCAGGATATAAATCATGAGTCAGTTCTAGTTACTTCAGAATTTAGCGCCATGTAAATTCCCCAAATTTGGGCTTTTCTCTTACTGATCACGACTAATGATAATTCGTTCATTCATCCAGCCTGGGAAGAACTTCAGGGAAATGGAGGAACTTTTCCCTTTGCCTCCCACTGTACTCCAGTTCCTAATCTTCCTTTTAGCCAGTTTCCAGATTCAGGCATGCTAAATTGGAATGGATCTAGAAAAGCAAGATATTTAAATAAAAATAAGATACTCTAACTGGTTTTGATCATCCTCCTTCATTTTAGCTGATTTTCCTGCAAGGAGGAGGCATAAAAGGGAAGGAGCTGTGCCGAATCCTCTTAGATATTGGTGGCCCAGCTCTAGGGTCTGCTTGTCCATGCATACTTTGTATTCTGCATGTTCATGTACTTAACAAAGAGGAACAGGCACTGATAAGACTTCAACAGAAAAGGAATTTATTGAAGGATAATGGGTAACTCAGAGATATTCCAAGTGGGCTGGGAAACAGCTGAAAAATCAGCAGGAAGAAAGGAGGCTGACTATAGTCCAAACCACAGCGTTCAAGCAGTCCAGAGAGATAGCACCGCCAGACACTGGATTTTGCTGCTGCTTCTCATGGATTCTCTGTCACCCCTGCCATCAGCAGCTCTTGAGTCAGCACATAGTCGCTCTCATTGGTCAAATTCATGTTTGTAAAGTTCCCACACAAATCTAAAAATAGGTATCACGTTTCCTATTTTCCAGATAAGGAAACTGAGGCTTGATGGTGTGAGGTGACTCACCAAAGGCAAATTTAGATCTGTCTGAGTCCAAGGCCCACTCACCCAGCAGCCACACTTGGTGTCTCAGCCCCATTGCTGGGGCGAAGGACACTGGACTGGCAAATGGGTTGTTCTGGTTGCTTCTACCAGCAACATAAAATGCCCCCATTCTCACTGCGCCCTTGTCTACATGACGGGAAATGTATCTTTGAACACGACGCTTTGCTATTTTATAAAGTGATGTCTTGTTTTGGTTTGCTTTCACTACTGAGGTTGACCATTTCGCCATATTCTATTATTAAACTATGTTTCTGTATATGTGAATAATCCTGCCCATGCTTTTCATTCCTCTGTTAGTTGGGGGCTTCAGAGCCCATATATCTATATCTATATATCTACATCCACATCCCTATTTATATCTACACCTACATTTACATCTATATATATATTTATAAGTAGCAACAAAGTTAACCCTTCATATCTTTCTCTCTCTCTTTCTGTTTCTTTTATGTTCATTTTCCTTTGACGTCCAAGAGTATCACATTTTAGGGACAAATATTTAACAAATATTTCTCAGACTGCTTACTTAATACAGAGATTGTTTTAGGGGAAAACATCCCTAGCACTGAACACTTAGATAATTCCTCTCTTTCATGCCCTGCCACCTCACAATACTTCTGGGTCAAGAGCTTGATAGAGAGCCCTTTCATCTCTAGAGAGAGGGTCATAAACAAGCCAGAGAGGCAGCGTTTTCACCACTCTCCAGGCAAAAAAAGACAGAGGTGAACATTGTGTGCTCTAGTCATTTACACAGACTCATCTTACCCTCCCATCTAAACAACTATCTGCAGGGAGAGATTGTTAAAACCCTGTTTGAAAAGGCACCAAGATCTGACCTGCCCTGAAAGGGAGCATGTCTGTAAGTGCAAAGGCAGGCCCAGAGGACTCTGGGACACATCCTCCCTTAACCCCTTATTGCCCAGCTCCCCACGTGTCTGTGGCCTCTGCTCCCGAGCTCCTTTGGGGTTGCTATTGCTAAGGCATGATCCCCGTAGAGGTGTAGAGGGGACCCTGCTAGGGGTCTGCAGGACTCAGAGACGTGGTCCAGGCACCACAGGCGTGGGGCTTGGTGATAGAGCACCTTGGTTCCAATTCTACTTCCCATTGGCATTTAATATCTGGCAAAGATGAGTAAGGCCCTTCCTCTTCTGGAAGCTCAGTTCTGCCATCTGTGGAGGGGACACCCTTACTGTCCAGGTGTGATTGTTACGAGGATTACTGATGCTGTGGGTACATGCTGAGCTGAGCCTGGCGCGCAGCAGGCATTACAACCAGAACCCCTTCTAACGTACAACGGGCACACGCTATAGTTGGCTGCCATGTGCCCAGCACTGCGCGAGCTCTGTGGCAGCAGGTCCCAACAGTCAACCCTTCATGAGTGTGTATGGTGTGGCCCCGGAGACAGCGCACAGCTCACCACAGGGCACTTCTCTATGGCCGCATTATCGTTACAGAGGTGGCCTTAGTTTCTATAAGCAGGAAGAGAGCTCTGTAGGTCGACGTCATCAGGGAAAACTTCATGGGGGAAGTAGGGACTTGGGTTTTGGTGACTTAAGAAACATACTCTCTGGTGCACCCTGGTGGAGCGGCCCCTGAAGGAGCTCAGTTCACATACCCCTGGGTTTGAGTCCCAGCTCTGGGAGGGAAACAACCAGTGTGAACAACTAAATGAAAATGGAGTAAAATGCTTCTTTCTCTTCTGTCTTCCTAACTGCCTCCTTGCCTTCATTCCTGCCTGCACCTTTCCTTTCAACAGTAAAAGCAATACTTACGCAATACAGGAAATTAATGTAATTAATCTCAATACTGCAGAATACCTACTATAAATAAATAGTATCCTCTTCCTCTTCTTTCCCTAAAAATGCTTCTTCCTCTTGTCCCTCTCTAAAAAAAAGGAAAAGATCCCCATGTTACTAGTCACTGGGAAAGCATAATTAGAACAATTATGTGTCTTTATACACGAAGTAAGAAAATGAAAACTAGGACTGAAGCACTAAGTGTTGTGAGCGGGTAGGGCTCTCCTACTTTGCTGTGGAAATGCAAAAGGGCACGGTCACTTTGGAGAAGGGCGAGTGGTATTTATAAATTGTCCCAGGCATTTGCCCGAGATAAGTGAAAACATTTGCTATAGTGTTCCATATTAGCTAAAAACTGGAAATAGCTCAAATATCCATCAACCAATGGAGAGATCAACAAATTGTGGCAAATTGATACTATGGCATACTATCTAGTCATTTAAAAAAAGAATTCAATATTGAGATGAACACATTTCAAAATAATGTAAAGTCCAAGAAGCCAGACATGGCGGGCTTGTCAGCATTCCAGGGAAGGTTAAAAACTATGACAGAAGAGAGATCAGCCGTTGCCTGGGAAAGGGACTGGGAAGGGAATCTGTTGCAAAGAGACAAGAGGGAACTTTCTAGATAACGGAAATGTCTGTGCCTGGATTGCAGTGTGGAGGCTGTGAATCTATGTTCAATTGCCAAAGCTCAGCATCCTGTATACTTAGAAGGAAGGAGGTTTCATTTATGTGTGGTCTACTTTAAAGACTTGGAAGGAAAAAATCATAAAAACTGTGGAAGGTTCTGATGTGGGGACAGCATAGCTTAAAATCTCTAGGGCAGTATGCAGATGTATGAGTGAAAAACTCATGGGCAAAACCTGAGACTTCCAAGTTTCTGGGGAAAAGCACGGAGCCCAAGTTAGCAACCTGAGTCTAGGACACACCCCTAGAGACTCAGCAGTTTGTCACTCCAGGTGACCTGGACACACTCATGAAGTAAGAAGCCCCGCCCCTCATGTATAGTCAGGACTCCATCTACCTGAGTGAGGCAGGCAGCACAGGTCATACACACACGTGTACATTCTCTTGATGGAACTTTCCCAGCCCACAGGGAGCTTCAACTCCCTATTTCTGCTTTTCATGAACTTGCTGTGTGATCCTGACCAAACGACACTCTCCATGGATTCTTTCTGGATGGGACTCCGCGTCTCATCAGCGTGTCTTGCTCACCCTCCGCCACACCAGGTTCTTGGCTCTCTTCGGTGTGTATTTTCTGTTTTGGTATTATTGTGACTTTGAATGACATATGAGGGTGCTACCCCGTAAGGTTTTCAGTGCTTAGGAGTTGTCAGCATCTTCATCTGACCCGGGAACCCAAGCAGAGGAGGCCCTTGGGTCAGGCATCAACCACACAGGTCACCTCCAAGGCCTCTGCTGGCCTGGTGCTCCAAGCTCTCTTGGTCAGGAGCTCTGTGACTTTTGGATCATGCTGAGGGGTACTGGAGTCTCTGATGACACGGGGGGGGGCCACTGTGCCAGGTTCCAGGCTCCTCTGGTAACTACAGACATGGGGTGGAAGGGCCTCACCTCCCTTTAGAAATCTCCTCCCAAACCCAAAGCCCTTCCCCCATCTCCTCCTGCTTTCCCTTTTCCAGAGTTCAGTGCTTTTCTCCAAGGAAGTCTTGATCAAGTCCCTGGGGCAAGGTAGCACAAAGCCTGCTTGAAATGGAGAGGGAATGGAGATGTGAAAAAAATACCAGAATAAACACAAATGAATATTTCAATAAATTACTGAGCTCTGAATGTCAAAGCGTGCTTAAGAAATGCTAATCTGGGAGCTGAGAAGGCCAGAGGCCACCTCGTGGAAAAGAGGTCACAGGAACCCAGGAGGGGCTGCCAGGGGTGGGAAGAAAAAAAAAGCAGGGCGGGCAGGTAAGTCACAGAAAGCCTGTCAAATCTTGGCACTGTTCTTAGAGGGCACCTTCCAGGGAGCAATGGAGAAAGTGAGACTCAGAGAGGTACAGTGACCTGCCTCAGGTCACACGCTCTGAATGACACTCGGAAAGAAGAGATGAGGCCTTGGAGCCACAGCTGCTGTCTAGTTTCTGAACTCAAGGACCTGGGTCTGCCAGCCTCAGCCATTGACCTTGGGCACCGTATGTCATCTTTCCCTGCCTGTTTCCTCTTGTCTGGAGGAAGGTGCTGAGGGGAATATGTGGGGCAGTGAAGTGGGTTTGAGGTAGAGACCAGAGTCCTCAGGGAGGGAGAGACGGGGGCTCTTGGGCAGAATTGGGTAGAAGGACAAAGGTAACTTTTAGGTATTTATCCAAAGAATGTGGAAATATATACACACACAATGTATGCATGTATGTATGTGTATGTATGCATATATGTATAACACATATACACTATACACCACACCACACCCCTCAGATCTTCCTTATTCATTCATTCATCACTGGGTATGCACACACAGGAATATTACTCAGTCATTAAAAAGGCATAATCTTGCCATTCATGTTAACAGTAAAGGAACTTAAGGGTATTTCGCTGAGGGAAATAAGTCACAAGCAGAAAGACAAATCTTGGATGATTTCCTCTCTATCTGGAATACAGAGAAACAACACAAGTGAATGAATAACAGCAAGTTAGAATAAACCTTTGGAACTAGTCAGTAAAACTGAGGTTATCAGAGCAGAGGGGCTGAGGGTGAGTGGGATCATGTGGTAGAGAGGGTTCATTTATTATTTTATTACTCCCCCTTCCTTTGTTGTTTTTAATCAAAATAAAAAAACAAAAGTTTACATGCGGAATAAGGATGGGTATAACTTTCTTCCTTCTTCTCCCTCATTTTTTCCTTTCCTTCTCTATTCCCCCTTCCTTTCTCCTTTCTTTTTCCACCTTGTTTCATTCCTGCCCCTCTCCCCAAACTTGTTCTGAAAGACTACAGAGAAGAGCTTGCTCTAGGGGGCATGCCATGAGTAACCCACTTGTGTACCTGTGGTTTACCTACCTGTAGAAAGTGTGTACCCTAAGATCTCCGCAAGCTGTGGCAAATGGCTTTTTAATTCAACTGCACAAATATTTACTGTGCGCTGGTGAACTGAGCGCACTTTGTGCAGAGAGATGCAAATGGCCCTTGGGGGAGCCTGTGGAGGGGGTGTGTGGGGGCGCTCCTGGCTGATGTTGGTAAAAGACACCCTCCACCACCACCAAGGATGCTAAAGAACTCTGTCTTCCAGTGCGCTGGGTCACTGCTCTCTCCAGCAAAGTACAGAAAAGGGCACAGTTGCTCGGCCTACAAGACCTCAACAAGCCAGCATGTAGAAGGTGCAATCTTTAGGAACATGGTAGAAGCAACCTGCAGGTGCTGGAGGCCTCGGTAAATATCCCGATCACTGCTGGAGGCACACACGAGCCGGGCTTCTGATGTTGCATCTTCTTCTCCGGTGAATTTTCAGAGATCATTGACCTAAGTAGAGCTTTCTCCTCAACACGTGGTTCCAGGCCCACAGGCTTTAAAACAGGCAGCTACCAGTCTCATTTGCATGTTCCATTTGGAGAGTAAGGCTCCTGCCTAACAATCAATGCAGGTGTGGTGAGGTCTCACCGGGAACATGGGGCTGATTTTCAGAAAGTTCTCCAAAGAGAATTTAGAAGAGTGAGGGGGAATCCGATCTGAGGGGTGACTCGGGGAGTACAGATGGAAAGGGTGTGCCTCAAATACTTTTGGCTCCTGACTTCCTGGCCTGGGGGTGCAGTTGGAAGTAGTTCTGGTGTGCATCTGGCTTGCACACCTGAAGTGGTCGGGGGGACCTCCTTTCTGCAGGCATCACAACTGACATTGTTCTCCATGGACGCTGCTGCGTCTCATTCTTGAAGAAGACCATGTGTGATGCCCCTCTGCTCACCCGCAGCTCACCACAGCTCACCATAGCTCACCCACACATGGAAGCCCTAGTTCTTTTAAGCCACTGAACCTAGGCCTTTTTTTTCTTTTAAAGGAAAGGTGCATGTAGGAATGAAGGCAAGTAGGCAGGCCAGCAAGCAGGAGGAAAGAGGAGGAAGCACTTAATTTTATTTAGTTGTTCATCGTGGTTGTTTCTCCTGACCCCTGGTCTTGAAATTGGGTCCTTGAGATGTATTTGGACTGTGCTTGGTCAGAGGCAGTGGACCTAACCTCTACTTCACCATGGCACTCTAGGGCTCGTTTGTTCTGCAACGTCACTGTGCCGGTCCTGACTGATGCAATAAGAGAACAAAATACTTGATTTGAGAGGCAGCCCTCCCTTTTACTCCCTTCTAAGTTCAAAAATCTCCTTTTTCCTCTAATCAGTCAACACTGCTTTTTATCTGGTTATTTATCATGGAGCAGGAGGAAAACAGGTAACTCAGTTTTGTTAGAACAGGAATGGAAGGAAAGCATGGGCTATATTTGAGGTTGGGAAGTTAACAACATGAGGAGGGGGACAAGAACTAGAAATTTTCCTCATCCCCAATGCACACAGAACAACAGAATTACAGACCATTACCATGGGCCATCACTATAGACTCTAAAGGTGATTTAATCCAACTTCCTAGCCCAAGAAGGCATTACCTCACTCACTATTGGCAACTTACCAGTACGAGGTGCTGGTCACTAAGTGCTGGTCACTAACAAAGTCAGCGCCATGTTGAGCTCTAGAGAGACAGAGATGAATGAGACTCAGAGATGAAGGTCACTCAGGGAACAGAGTGACCTAAGAGGGGTTTGCACTAATACTCAGAGCACAGAGAAGGGCCTCTTCAGGCAAGAAGTCGGGAAGACTTCTTGGAGGAAGAGATAGCTTACCTATTTGAGTCTTCTCCTCCACTGTATGTTTCGACTGATTCCTTATGGTAGGAATGCAGAAATGAACACTGGGCACAGCTCACCATCTTCTCTGCTGTGTGGGCCAACTCAACCCTCCACGACGCATCAGGTATTAAACTTCTGACTTGTCCTTTGGCCCGATGACTTCCCAGACCTTATGTATGACCAGGTTCAGTGTGGTTTCTTTCTGAAGATGAAAGGCCAACTGGGTGACCTGGGATCAAATACCTTCCCCTCTCTGCTCTGTAAAACCAGGCGTTGTGTGAGAGCCCGGAATTCTATGCAGAGTGCGCATCTAGTCACCTAGTTATACTTACTGCAAGGAGTGTGTGTGTGTGTGTGTGTGTGTGTGTGTGTGTGCGCACGCACGCACGCGCCCACATGTGTGCATACTCTCCCTTCCCATTTCCTCCTTGGGGGCATCACTGGGGATGATAGTGCTGGAGCTGGTTCAGCTCTGCTGCCTTTAGCAAGCAACTCATTCACAAGTGAGTACAAATTAACACAGTACAGACCGGCTACATAAATACTGTGTTGTAACTGATTGTCTTCTGTAATCAAAGGCAAGGCTGCTGATGTGAGATTTTCCCTACCTTTCAACTGCTGGAGGAAAACTTGGTGGGGAAGGGAAATGAGGTGGCAAAGGTGGTTTTGTTGCATCTATCTGTTTGGAAATTGTGTTTCTGATGTAGTTTAGACAGGAGGAGAAGGCCTAGTACATTCAGATTCAAAAAGCATTTATCAAATACCTATTATGTGATAGGCATGAAAAACGCAATTATCTTAGTGCGCTGCGTTAGTAGTAGTCATGATTTGATAATATGGTACAAAAGCGAGTTTTTACAATGACACCTACCTGCCTTCAGATCATTGTTGGTATTTCAATAATCTTTTAACTTTAAAAAAATATAATGTAGGTGCGCCTGGGTGGAGTAGCAGTTAGGTCTGCTGCCTCTAGAGTGCAGTCCACATATATCCCAAGGACCCGAGTTTGTGTCCTGGGCTGGGGGAGTAACAAAAGTGTACAACTAAAATAAAACGCTTCTTCCTCTCTTCCTGTCTGCCTGCTCATCTTCATTCCTGCCTGCACCTTTCCTTCAAAAGGTAAAAAAAGAAAAAATGATGTAAACTTTATAAGGATGTTAAGTGCAATCAGTCAAAAAGAAAACGAGAAATACAGAATCGTTTCACTCATATCTGAAATATAATGAAATGCAACAGACAGATACACCCGGCAACGCTCACAGGACACTAGGTGACAACTGCCAGGTGAGGGGGAGAGGGGAGGGAAGACAGGGAAAGGTGATGGTAAAGAAATTGAGAGACAATGTCAGTATTCAAAAATGAAGGCAGCATTGTGAACAAAGAGATAATATATCAATAATTTAAAAAAAGTATAAGGAAAGTAAACAGATAAGGACAGTGCCTATCTCTCTCTTCCCGTACAGACACCACCAAGGGCAGAACATGATCTCTATTCTGGTTAGTAAGTAGAAATAGTAACCGATTTTCCCCAGTTAGAACTGGTTGCTGCTATTGGTCTCTACGCACTTTATTGATTGCTAAACAACCTAAATGTTTGGAACTGGAAAATTTCAAAGCCTTCGCAAAATGCAAGCAATTCCCTTCACCTGCCAGTGCTAAGTCCGGCTACCTTTCTCCCGGCAGCTGGAGGAGAAAGCTTCTTGACACCACGCCCGCGGAGACTCGTGCGCACTTGGGAAAGGTGGAGCGAGCTCTACCCTTAGAGAAGCCAGAGTTGGAAAATCCACAAGTCCCCTTTGCCCGTTGGAAAGGGCTACCGAGACGGAATACAAGCCGAGGAAGCTCAGCCTTCGCCTGACCCCTGAGGGTGGTGCAGTTTCCCTAACCTTGACCTGAAGTCAGCCGTCTTTAACCCCTTTCCAACACGTCGCTCCTTCGGGGCTGTCGCTGGGAAGAAAACCGAAAGCGGCCTGTTCTGAGCGTGGGGAAAAGGACAGCGGCTCCCTGGGGACTCGGGGTAACTTCCCGGGGACCCTGCCTGGGGATTTTAAAGAACCGAGTCCCACCAGGCCCCTCCACGCTCTCGGGGCCCGTCCGGCTCGCCGCCACTTCCCTCTCCAAACGCCCGCAGGAGCGGGGCAGGAGTGGGTGGCAGCAGCGAGGCGGCTTTATTCGTCTTTTTTTCTCCGGGTTTTGTCATGGAAACGCTGACACCACCTCCAGACGGCGGCGGAGCCCGGCCGGGACGGAGGGCTTTTGGGACCCTGCGGGAGCGCGGCGCGCGCTCCGCACTCCCCGGGAAACAGCTGGACGCGACCAAATCCCGGGTAGGGGCGGGGGGAGCGCGACGCTCCGCCCCGGCGCGCGGGTCCCTCCCTCCGCCCGGCTCTCCGCGGGCGCCCTCCCCTCGCCGGGGGCTGCGAATTGCGTTTGGTAAAACCCAGCCCCGGAATATATAGATCATTGGAGCGCAATGAAGTAGCCTTTAGAGAGGAGGGAGGGGACCCGTCCGGCAGCCACAGCGGCCAGCGCCGCGGCACCATCACCGCTCGCACCCCAACCGCCCGGGCGGCGAGGAAGCAGAGGCTGCCGCCGGCGGCAGCGGAGGCGGCGCGGAGAGGCGAGGAGGAGCCGCTGGAGAAGCCGGAGAAGCCGGAGAAGCCGGAGCGCGCTGCCGGCGGGTCCACGCATCTCGGCACTTCCAGAGCAACTCCGGCGCCTCTCGCACTCCTGCGGTGGCGAGGGGCTCCGAGAGCGGCCGCGAAGCCTGCCCGATCCTCCCCGGGAGCCCTGCCCAGCCCTGCCCTGCGCCTCCCGGGTTCAGCTCTGCGCGGCGGGGTCCCGGCTCCTGCGCCCAGGGCGCGCCTCCCGGACACCCCGGTCTCGGCAGCCAGGACAAAGCCATGAAGCCGGCGCTGCTGGAAGTGATGAGGATGAACAGAATTTGCCGGATGGTGCTGGCCACTTGCTTGGGATCCTTTATCCTGGTCATCTTCTATTTCCAAAGTATGTTACACCCAGGTAGGGGGCGCGTTAGCGTGGTTTTGTTGGATATTTCCTTCTCTCTCGCGCTCTCGTTCTCTCGCTCCGCCTGATTTCTGCCTCTCGCAACCTTACCTCTTCTCCCTCGGCCACCTCGGCGCTCCTTGCTGCCCGGTCTCCGAGTCGGGATGGGGAGGAGGAAGGAAGATGTGCCCTCTCCTCCTCTTCCTCCGGGTTCCAGGCTGGAGGATGGGACCGGGAGGGCCGGTAGTTTTTTGTTTTTTTCTGTTTTCTTTGTGTCTCTCGTCTGCGAGGTAGTAGGGGAAGGTGGAGGTTGTGGGAAGCGGTTGCGGGTGGGAGGCCCGTTTGAAGAGAACGAAACTCCCTGGGAGCTGCTGCCGAGGTCTGAGGATGAAAGAGGCGCCCGGAGCCGCCGCTCGGCGCCGGCCGCGCTGCCTGTCGCTGGTTGGGGGGCCTGGGGGCGACGGGGTACGCACTCCGGCGAGGTTGGGACGCCCTGCAGCGGGCTGGGGAACTCGAAGCGAGGCTCCCACGAGTCGCAGGTCCGGCGCCGCGCCGAGCAGGTGTGGGGCGAGCTTGGTCCCCAGTGCTGCTGGGGAAGGGACTTGGCCTGGGCAGCTTGTCCCGGGGTCGGGATCCACAGGGACCCTGCGGCTGCTGCGGTGAGGTCTGCTGCATTCCCTCTCCCTTCCCTCCGACCCTGCGCGGGGCCACGCAGAGCTCCTGGGTCATGTAGTTTGGAGGAAACTTCGGCCGGTCCTAGGCTGACCGTCAGATTGCATCCCTGGCTCCTGGGTTGCGAACCCGCGGAGCCCGGGATTGCCCGGGCCCTGTGGGCGTGAGCCCCCTGCTGCCAGCCCCGCGTGGCTGAGACAAGTTCCACATCTGAAATCTGGACAGAGGCTCGTCCCTTCCGAGGGGCGCCAAGGAAAGTTTGGGACCTGGGGCGGGAGGGGCGCCCGGAGCGCTGCGGCCGGGGGTTCGCTGCTCACCTCCGAAGCCCAACAGGTAGAACCTTCCGAGGAGGTTTCTCCCTGGCCGGTCAGGGGCAGCCCTCCCCTCCGCCCCCCCTCCCTCCCCGCCACATTGACTTGGAAAATCCTTGTTTTACGCCTCCGAGTTGCCTTTCTCAGCAGTCAGAGCCGTCATTTGCTTTTCTAATTGCAATGAGGAGAGAGCTGGAAACACATTTCCTTCCAGGGAAATGAGGTTGGTGTTTTTCTTCTTGCCTCCCGCCTTCTCCTTTGCGTGTGTATCTAACACTTTCAGCAGACGCAGCCCTGAATACATCTAGCCTGCCTTTGGGTCGATGGGGGAGGCAGAAAGCTGTTCTTTCCATCAAATAGGCAGGGCTGCCGCCTGCGAGATTCCTTGACAGCAAGGGGACAGAACGGCCCCTCTGCTCCACTGGGCCTGGAGCAGTTGTGAAGGCGGCCACAGGCCAGGGATAGGGCCTGACACACCGCATGTAACCTCGAGACATCCGCCTGCCTCGTAAAATATGGCTTTTGTTTGCAGTTGGGTATTTTTAGTTTCATGTCCACCAACTACAGTGGGTTTGTCTCCTCACCCAAACTGGTGGTTGTGAAACTTCTAAGGGAATTTAAAAATGGACCTTTCTGGCATTTGGGCTGGCAGGAACAGATGGGCATCCCCGAGGCCAGGCCAGACTCCACCCCAGAGGGCTGGGGGACTGGGTGGTGTGCAAATACACCAGGGCTCACTCTGCTTAAACAAAGGGCTGCAAGATCTGTGTTTAGGCCATTTAAAGTTTTGCCAGGACCTAAACATGCCAGGTAATTCTCTGTGGACGTGTCTGGATCCTGGACAAATGTCAGCTTCTAGCAGGAATGACTTTAACGTCTCTGTTCCTATAAAGTACGCAATAAAATTGACTGCTCTCCCTGGGTCCCCTGCATCATGTGTGTGTCTTTCCTTGTAGGAGAATTAGGATAACTTTTCTAGCCAGCGATGCCAGACTTCTAACTTGTATTTAGCACTTAATTGGAATTTCTATCTTGAGTTAGAATATTAAGGTGACACAAAAGTAGTATCTGCTATTTTTATGCTAGCCTTTTGGAGCTGGGGACAGAACTTTTTCCAAGACGGTCCTGATGAAGGACCCTTGTCCTTGATCTTCTGTTCTCAGCCTTTCCTTCCCTCTCTGGTTCCACTTCCTCCTGAGAAGTGACATGTGTTTATTATCTCTGGCATCTTTATGAGGCTGCTCTTCTGGTGTTTTTTTCCTGTGGCTCACAGCAAATGCTATGCTCTATAGAATGTAGGACTGCAGATAATTCATGGGAAGGTCTTCTTCCCATGAATTTTGGATGACATGTCATTCCAACTAAACTCCATGTCAACAGTTTATTATTCCAGTGTATGTACAATATGCTTTGAAATCTGTACTAAACATTTCCTTGTCTACCCCCACCCCCATTCTGTTTTTGTTTTGTTTTTAAGGAAAAGGCAGGACTTTTATTTATTCTGGTTGTATCCCTGCCCTCCACGCCACGTCTTGAACCCAGGTCTGTGGGCTTTGCATGATCTACGTCGTAGCTGTAGGCTTAGTGCCTGAGCCACTGGGGTGCATCTCCCACCCCCCATTCTGTTAAACTCTGCTGTTGCTGGTGGACGTACCAATGCTCCATTCCTGCCACTTTGAATTTCTCTAGAAGTTATCCAATCCTTGCCTCTCCAGAGGATTTAGTGTCATGATAACTGATCCCTTAGCCTGGCCCTGCAGCTTCAGTCACTCCAGGTCACTCTGGGAGAAGCAGAAGGTACCCCAGCTTGGCACAGATTGTATTGCTAGAAATTTGGAGCTCTCTGGCAGGAGTTCCAGATAACTATCTGAAGTAGAAGAATAGTGCTACAAAAGCGATGGAGCCCAGCTTCGCTGGTGGAAATACCTAGAGTGTGTGAGGAAGGAATGAAAGGACAAAGGAGACAGCTGGTTGGCAGGTTGGCTGCCTTTCCTCTGATTGGAATCTGGGGTCCATTGTCGTCTGTAGTTTTCTAATTCATAAACTCAAGTCACTCCTAAACTTGAGCTCTTCAGTGGTGCAGGGTTCAGCAGAAATGGGTCCTGTGAGTAAGGCAGTTTACTTTGGCTTGGTGACATTTTGAGTTAATAGTACTTGTCAAGGATCACTTTTGAGGCAGGGGCCAGGTTTTAGACCTGATTCTATTCCCGGCATGTTTGCTGGATGAATGCATGACGTGGCTTAGCGCTAGAAGACTCACCTGCCTGGTTTTCAGGAAGGTTTCTGCAAGCCTCGTCAAGAATGCTGGTCCGGTGTGCCCCGGGGGGAGTCAGTGTTGAGCACAGTCCACATACAGCTCAAGATCCTGGGTTTGAGTCCTAGAACCTACGGAAACAGCCAAGATGAACAGCTCAATAAAATAAATGCTGCTGCTTCCTCTCTCCTCCTGCCTGCCTCTGCTTGCCTTCATTCCTGCCGGCACCTTTCCTTTAAAAAATAAATAAATAAAAGAATGCTGGTCAGTCAGTCTGACTCTGCCTGCTGGGAAAACGTCCCCATCTTTCTGGTCTTTGAGATTCGCTGAAACATGAATCCAGTTTCAAGTCATCATGCACCAGACAAGAGCGTCCCCGTGGCCTGGATTTGCCCCCCACCTCTTCCCCAGGTGGGTGGCATCTGGGGTGTTAGGTGCTGGGAAAGCCTGACTTTCCTTTTAAACCCGTCCCTGAAACCCCCTGACCTGAAGAAACCCGTCGCCAGGACAGATGACTCCTGTGGGTGGCAATGAAGTCCTGAGAACAGAGCCACAGGTCTGTGGTTTCCGCACCCCTGTGAGTCCATGAGTGACTGACTACACCCTGGGACAGTGTGTCTGCACATTAAAGTGCCTCACACACCTGCCCCGGAAGGCTGGGGGCACTGTGTTGGTTGTGAAGACAGCACCTCTGAACCTTCCTTTCTTGTGACTCCTAGAACTGTGGTTTTGTCTGCGGGTCCTGTTCATGGCGGAGGAGAGGAGGAGAAAGCCTCTCCTCTTCCCTTCCTCTCTTTTCCCCTTTGCAGATGGACAGGGGTTTCTTTGCCTTGGTTGAATGTATAGGAAGATTATACTTTTTATGTAAAGCAGGCTTACCCCTTTCGTGACTCCATTTGATGAGATTCCATGAAAACCCCTTTTGTTGTCTAATAATACACATAACATGCACCAGTTTTAGAGCACTGGAGAAGTGCGGAAATCATTTTGCGTTATTCCACCACAAAAGGCGATTGGTGCATTTTCTATGTGTGTGTGTGTGTGTGTGTGTGTGTGTGTGTGTGTGTGTGTGTGTGTGATTTTAATAGTTGAGATCACAGCATGCATGTTGTGCAATTTGATGTGTATTTTAGACAAATATATCATTATGGTGGCTAGTTATTAAGTGTAAAGACAGAAAATGGAGCCACAACCTTTGACATGTATGCTTTTTTGTTTGTTTGTTTTTGCTGCACACATTTAATTGTAAACAAAATAAAGTTTTTTGCTCATCCATGAAATGAGTTTGGGGTCTTACCCATTCATGGGGGGTGCTCTTGTGTTTCCTCTCTGAAAGTCCCTTTGAAAGGTGTCAGGAGGACTGCATCGAGGAGGCTGTCAGGAATCCTGAAAGTGGCATGAGTAACTGACTTTGGGGTACAACCGTTTTTCAGTGTGGCTGCCCCTTGGCGGTTGGATTCGGCCCCTGCATGGGGCATTTTCATAGCTACATTCAGGTGCCACAGAGATGTTTAGGCAATTTCCTTTGACAGTTACAGCTGCCGTTCAGGAGTCCTCATTGCATTGTCTGCTGAAATCACAGTGGTGATCTGGGGGTTTCTGTCCACTGAGGGCAGAGGAGATCCTCCTTCCAGCCATGGCTGTTTATATGCTGTTTATATCAACATTGTTTGACTTCTGACCAGCTCTAGCAACACAGCCATTTAAAAACAGGAACTCAAAGGCCTACAAGGGCAGACACCACCCTTCCCCTTCTTAAATCCACCAAGAGGACAAATGTCTTCTGGATCTGGAGATGGGGATTGATTCAGGTTCTCCTGACAGCCATTGCTAGCTGGCCACTTATAAGTTTAGATTCTGTACATTCACAGGCTTGCTTACTCATTTTCTCTTTGTAGTGTTTCTGGAATTTTGACACCCTCATCTTTATCACAAGCAAGCAGGAGGCAGCTCTTCTTCTGAGATCACTGGCTCATCTGCTCTGTCAGTTAAGAATTCCTGGAACTCATCATTTAATGCATCTTAGAGCATCTGATTGATCCAAACCTAAGAGGGGAGTTGCTTTCCTCTCACTCTGTGCGCTGTGCCAGGTATTACTCAAGGCCCTGGGGAATCAGCATACATATTACTCCCTGCCCTCAGGGAGCTTACATGTGAGTGGGGTAGCCAGATTGGAAGCAAACACAGAAGCATGGGTGTAGGTGTATGGAAAGTCAGATGAAGAGAGAAAAGCCAAACTGGGAAGATGGACGAGGGAGGTGGGAGGGAGGGGCTGCACTTTATTAATTTTTTAAAGGAACAGGTGCAGGGAGGAAAGAAGGTGAGCAGGCAGGCAGGAAGAAGAGAGGAAGAAGCACTTTATTTTGTTGTTTATTTTTCTTGTCGTCCCTCCGCCTGCCCCTGACCCCCGGCCAGGCTGGGGACACCAATGTGGACCTTCGAGATATATGTGGACTGTGCTTTTCTAGCAGTGGCTGCTCTAATTGCTACTGCATCAGGGTGCACTTGTTTCTTTATTTTTTAAAGGAATGAAGGTGAGCAGAGGCAGGCAGGCAAGAGATCCGCAGAGGAAGAGGCATTTATTTTATTTAGTTGTTCATCTTGGTTGTTACCCGCCACCCTACCCGGTTCATGTCCCTGGGATGTGTGGATCGTGTCCAGCCTCTACTCTCACCGGAGCCCACCCAGGGTTACAGTTTAATATGGAGGTCATTAAGGAAGGTGACGCTGGAGCACGGATACCTGAAGACAGCGAGGGAGCCAGCCTTGTGTCACCCCAGGAAGAATGTTCTAGGCAGAGGCAGCACCGCCCATGAGACAGGAGCCTGCATGGCCAGCAGCCTGAATGTCAGAGCAGATTTGAGGAGCAGCCAAGGACTCTGAGGAGGAAGAGATTGTGTGGCCTTGACCTTGTCTGCCTTTCTCTGGACACCTCCTCGTGCTTTTGGTAGAGGGGCCGCTGCTGATCAGGAGTCCCTCTACTAAGTCCCACCAGATTAGAACAACCCTATTTAAAAAAATTGGAAAGCAGAAGTGTACAAATTCGAGAAGGATTTGAGACAAATTTTAACTGAGCTTGTGTTTGCTGGAAAATATGATGTCCAGGGTACCATCCACATACCCATGAGTTAAAACCTTCCAGAAACAGCTCCCAACCAGATAGGCACTCAATGGAGAGATACAGAATGCTAGGACTGGTGGCTTGGGAATGGAAGACCTGGATCCTAGTGAGGGGCTCCAAACCCCAGGAGTTACTGTATTTTTTTTTTTTTTGATTCTAAGAGGCTCTTGTTGTTTTGACATTTTAGTATTTATGAAATCGGTGTTGTAATTGATGGAACCTCAGCGCTATGTCGTCCATTAGTGGACATAAAGTATCAATGTGTCTTACAATTGAGGCCCCCTGAGGCCACCTCTGCACATGGTCAGAGTACTTACTGTAACTGGCGCAGTCTATGACCTTGGTACATGATGAGAAAGGCACTGCAGTGAGGTGCAGGGTCCGACGGAGTGACGTGCCCAGTTAGCCACCCTTCCCTGTCTCCTGAAGGCTGTGCCAGCAGGGACGCTGGTTGGGTTTTCCTGCTCCACTTGGGAAACTGGCACTTATTCTCAGAGACTTGGGGCTTAGTATCTCTCTTTGATTAACTAGCTAAGAGTCAGAATGGGGAGGTGGGCGGTGAAGTGCGTTGCTTAACTTGGGTCTTGAACCTGGAAGTTCAAATAAAAACCGACTAGACGTTACTTGGGGAAAATATCACCAGGGTGGATTTTAGTTTCTTTCAAGGCCACTGAACTCACCTGGCCTTTCTTACTTTTCTTCTGAGTCCTTTTAGAAATAATTGTTTGTTGGCCCCTTGCTGGGGGTGCAGAGGCACTTAGGAAATATTTAAAGAATTAAAAAGTGATTCTCAAAGACGCCATTCCCGCTCCTCTCCTATCTGTGCACAGAACCTGGGAGGAAGAGCCAGGTCGTGCTGTCAGGTCCAAACAGCTTCTGGTTGGTCTCTTGCATTTGTCTCCTAACCCGCTTTGCTTGTTATCTGCTGGGGTTCAGTCAGGGTTCACAGTAGGAGTCAGAAGTGGTCTAGGCATTTCAACTAGAAAGGTAGTCAGTGGCAGGAATCTGTGTTCATGAAATTGTGGGGTGCGTTGGAGGCACAGGGTGCCTGAGCAGGCCTCTAGAGTCCCAGCTAATGGAGCCCCAGAAGGCTGGGGACTTTTCTTCCAAAGGCTGAGCAGGAAGAAAACTTACCCAAGCTTTCAGGTTCTTCTGATCCCGCCCCAGGAAGAATTCAAGGAGAGTCCGAAATGGGCTCAAGAATAGAAAGTTTTATTAGGAAAAGAAAGCACACACTCAGGAGTGGCGTGGGCATAACTCTAGAATGAGCATGGCAAGAAGAGGGCACTTGAGACGTGTGTGGGTGTGCTGGGATCTGGAGACCAATGTTTTTATGGAACTGCTGGCGAGTGATTGCATCAGACTGATTAATGTTCATCAGGTAGTTATGTGAAAGGTGGAGTTTCTTTGTGCAGGGGGAGGGCTTTCCTTCTTAAAGGAGATGTGCATTTAAATCCTTCTGTGGTTTTCCTCAGAAGCGTCATGGCTCCCAAAGGGGCAGTCTTCCTGGTATGCTAATTTATGAAAATGGCCATATGATGAGGTTTTAGGTCATTGGAGGTCAGCCCCTGAGCATTTCAGATGCCATGTTGCTTCTATTGGATGCAGGCCAGTTCTGGGAAGCAGTTGCTTTTTTCTATATTTTTGGTGGAACTTCCTCTTTCAGTTGTTGGTTAATTTTCCTGTAACTGGCTAACCTGCCTCAATAGTTACATAGGTCATCATTTATAAACAAACGTTTTGGCATGGCTGTTCAGAAATACTGACCCAACAGGGTGCTGTGACCTCTGAGATTGTCCCTGGAATACTGAGTCTGAGAACAAACTGATGACACGTTGGGATGCTTCCCCACTTCAGTTGCCTTTCCACACTCGCAAAGTGGAAGACGAACCAGTAATGCTGTTACAGAAAAAACCCTTGTGTCCCCACTTCCATTGGCCACCTTCTAGAAGGCAGGAAGATGTCCTCTGTTTCATGTCTGCTTTCTATTTGGGACAACCAAATTCACACCCAGAATCCAGTTTCCAGGAAACCTGGGAAATCCAGCCTTTACATGACCAGCCCCTGAGGCCTTCTAGAGCCGGGTGGAAGGGATGATGACAAATATTTATAAACTCACCACTCCTACTGGTAAAGCAGATTTGAGCAGTCATCCCAATGTATTTGGTTTATAAATCATTTATGCATATTGCTTCCACTTTCTAAACAATCTAGGATAAGGAGAGCTCTAACTTTCTAACAATGGTGATTGTAAATCCACATGTTCTTTCATCGTCTGGATAATTCTGCTGGCTGACTCCTTGTGAACTCTGATTTTATTATCCTTTTTATCTCATCATGTGAAGACTTGGGGAGAGAGGAATGCCTTGTTTTCTTGTGTTCATGCATTGTGTAAGCTCCGAGCTGCGGTCTCTTGGTTGGGATCTCTTTAAAGATCTGTTCCATTTTGTGAGGATTAGTTTAAGTGGCAGTAGATAATACAATCTGTAAATCTACTTATGATTCATTTGTGATGATCCACTGAAATATGCGAGCACAGAGGGGTTATTGAGGTGGCCACTACAATCCCTTTACTCTGTGTCCCTCTGCCTGCTCGGATGCAGAGTCTCATCAGTGGCATGTAACTCGAGATGACAGGTGAGATGGGGGTGTTTGCATCAATTCTTTTTTAAAAAATTTTTTTTTTTATTTTAAGGAAAAGTGTAGGGTGTAGGTAGGAATAAGGACGAGAAAGCAGGGAGGCAGGAAGAGAGAGGAGGAAGAGGCACTTTTATTTTATTTAGTTGTTCATCTTGGTTGCTCCTGCCAGAACCCCGGATCTTAGGGTGTATATGGCTGCTTCCAACCCTTTTTCCACCAGAGCGCATCTGTCAGGTAGTTCTTGACATTAACTCATATTTAACGTTAGTTAAATTTCTTTAACGTTTTTTTCTTTGAAACTAAAAATGGAAGGTCTGATCTTTTCTCACATCCCTTTGTGGTGGAGTGTCCACTCGACCTTGGAACCCCAGGCCTAGGCTTGTCTTGAACGTCATCGGTAATTGTCAGACCCACCCCTGTCAACTTTGAGTTAAAGTGCAGTCTTACCTCCGGGCTGGTCCTGGTGGCTGTGACCGAGCATCTGGCTTAGATAAGCAGCGCGGGTAGAACTGCTATTCCCAGTATCCTCCGAGGTTGGCTTTAACTCAGGCGGATTGGATAGAAATTGGGAAACCCAGTAATGTGCGTTCTTATCAGTCTGTGGCCTGAGTGGTGATCTTAAAAGCCTTGGGAAAAAAAACCATCCCATACAGGTAACTCACGCGAAATAAACTGCTAGATGGGTTTCTGCTAGAAACGGTTAACTTCAAAGACTCGCAGAAGAGAGAAAACACAAAGGCCCCTCTGAGGTAGGGCTGTAGTGTAATACTTTACATTTCTCCATCGCTGGAGGGAAAAGAGGACAGATTTGCAATCCAGACCCTGGCTGCCCGCTGGGTCCATTGCACTTGATTCCAGATATTTTAGTTGAATGCTTATGAAGAGAGTTAGGCTCTGTTCGAGGTGCTGGAGCTATAGTGGGAAAACAAAACAGACTCAAATCCATGTCTCCTTTGTACATTTTACAAGGGGTGGGGCAGTGGGCAGGGAACAGAGGCACAGAGAATGTCACTTGTCTGAGGGCCCCATGGAGACGAAATGATAAAATTACAAAGAAACACAGAAACCACAGCTGTCTTGACTCCATGCTCTGAATGTCTAATAGGAGCTCTCATGCCGCCCCATTTGGAAATAAGTAGGGATGCTCTTGGTTGTCCCCAAAGTTGATGACATTAATGGAGTGAGCAGGGCCAGGGATGGTAGGCATCCTGCAAAGGGTGGCCTCTCTCCACCCATCAAAGCCATCCATCAAGTGACAGTAGTCTGTCCTTGAGACACCTTCACACTGTCCATGGTTAAAAGCATCCCACATGGTACCTGGCTGTATCCCACAACTTGAGCACATTAATTTGTTAAATGAGTCAGAGCGAAAGCCACAGACTCAGAGATTGGGTCCCCTCATTTGCCAAGTGAAGGTGGTGATATTGTCTCTGATGGTGGTGGCGAGGATTAAATGAGAAACTAGATACGAAAATGCATTGAAAATAGGTGCAAAACCAGGATGCACGATTGTTACACTGAACGTACCCTGGCTCTTTGTGGTAAGATTTTAATCTTCGTGTTTCTAGCAAGGTGATTTTATTTCATTTTGTTCGAAGCATGAGCAAATGTTTTTCTGTTTCATCTGGAAAATGTACTGAAGGGTCCTTCTACACTCCTGTGACACCTCTTTCTGTGGGTCTCACCTTCTCTGTGCCTTCCTGCCTATGCTACAACTTAGCTCTGCCTTGGTGTGACTTTTGCAAAAGCAGAGTTAATCTGGTGAGAAATCAGCTGTGGTTTCATGCTGACTGCAAAGGCCATAGTTCCCCCCTCCCTCCATTATGCTCGTAATTACCCCTCAGATTCCCATTAGCTTTAAAAAGTGACACTTGAAAAATAAAGCAACACAGGGCCCCTGTCAGTGCCAATTCTGAAGCCGCACTTTGGAAAGGATGAACAGTCAGATCAGAGGGACAGCGGTCCCGCCACCCCCACAAGCGGTGCTTGTCGGCCTTTTCACATTCGGGCCTGCTGTGGGTGGAGGGGACTTTGTGGGTTCTTGCACAGGGGCCAGTCACCCCTCACTTCTCACTCCTGGGGGAGCAGGGACAGAGGCCCATGCTGCCCTGATCACCAGAACAGGTGCTGACGTTTGTGAGAAGACCGGATAGTGCCCATCTGGTTTTGGACCTGGCTTCTTCACCCTGAAGCCAAGGACATAGCTGATGATCCTCTCTGCTGTGTCTCCTGCCTCAGAGATAGTCCTGGCTGGTTTGATGCTTGTGGGGGGCTGGCGAGGGTCTATTTGTGTGTGATCACTGTTGACTCCAGCTTTCTAAGCATGCAACTCCCCAGATGAACTTCCCTTCTCACCTGGTTACTGATTTAGGTCTGTGATTCTCCACTGGGGATGGTTTACTCCCTTCTCTCCTCCCCTGCAGGGGACATTGGGATGGTTTGATTGACATAGTTGGGGTGGGGGCGGCGGCTACTGGCATCTAGTGGGTAGAAGCCAGAGAGGCTGCTGATATCCTGCAAGGGACAGGCTCGCCCCACCACAACCCACAACAACCTACTCAGAATCTCGAGAGTTGGAAAATTCTTATTTAGAGCCAGGATTTTGGGGGAAGCATTACTAAAAATTGCATTAACAACAATCACTTGGTGAATATTTTCTATATTTAGAAATGTATATATCTCTGCTGTACTTGTATGTACTTTAATGTAATCTTCATCACCACTTTGTGAGGTGAGCGTCTACCAACCCCATTGTACAGATGAGGAAACTGAGGCTTAGAGAGTTGAGGGAGTTCACAGAGCTGTAAAGGTTGCACAGGATCTCAGCCCACTCTGTCTGAAACCATAGACTACTCTTCACCTCACCAGTAATCCTCTCTACATGCTCTTGGTTTCAGCTAATCAGCTCAAGAAGTAATTATTTTATAAGGGCCTCATGCTCAGCAGTAGACTCTAAGTGGGGCATTCAGTCATCACCCCTTCTCTTCTTACCCTAGACTCTGTCCTTGGATGACCTCTTCCCCTCTTGGGGCCCATATTCTGTGTTCAGATGATACTCACTTCTCTCTTCAACTTGGATGTGTCCTGAGATCAAAGTCCAGTTCATATGTTACCTCCTGTGTGGTATCTTCCTCCAGCCCCAAGAGGCGAGAGCGAGGGGACAGATGTCCTTCCTCTGTGTCCCCATGGCACTTTGTGTGTGCACACCTCTTACACACTCTGCTATATGACTCCTTAGAAACAGGCCATTTCTTGTTCGCATAGTATTTCAACATCGAGAACAGAGCCTGGTACGTAGTAGGTGCCTGAGTCTGCTCAGCTGTCGCAGCGAAGTACCAGAGGCTGAATGTCTTATGGAATTCGCTCTTCGCAGTTCTGGAGGCTGGGAATCTGTGGTCAGGTGTCAGTGGCCAGTGAGGGTCCTATTCCTGACCTTGACTGTATCTGGGCCTCATCCCGTTCCTGAGGTCTCTGCCCAAATCACCTTCCAAAGACCCCACCTCCTGAAACCACCTCCTCGGACACTAGATTTTCAGCATCAGATTTGGGGGGCAGGACACACATTCAGAATGGAGTAGTAGTCGTCACTCAATAAATACTCACTGACAGAATGAATACGTTGGTGGTAAAGGGCAGAGCAAAAGGCAATGTCTCTTATTGGGATGGCAGGTATGGACTTCTAATCACTGATTTGATGATGTTCAGTTTGATTCTGCAGTGAGCTGCATGGAAAAGAGTGAAGAACAGCTCATTTACACTCTGACTAGATGTAGACACAGCTCCAAAGTGAACAACCATCACAGATGTGTTTCTGATGGTGCTGAAATCACAGTGGTGACACTGTGTTTCGAGCAGGGCTCTGCTGAGTCCACTTGGAAAGAGGGCCTGACACCAGCCCTCCTCGGGTAGCATGTCTCATAGAAATGTACTGTCAGCTGCCTCTGTTCCTTTATTTACTTTCTTAATTTTTAGCTCTATTAAACATGTCACCTGGAGGATCTTGGGGTCTTGCTCCCAAGTCCTGAGAAAAGATTTCGTTGGACCCACCCGCTCCAGGAACAAAGAGGTCAGTACAGCTGTTTGAAAGCAAAAGCAAATGGGGTTTATTAAAGATAGTACCCCCTTTAAGAGATAGGAGCAGGGCGGGCCACATTCCAAAAGCAAAACAGGCCTCTAAGAGCTTCAGACTCAGATTTTTAAGGAGTCTAGCAGCCCTTAGCCCCGCCCAGGGGAGTCCTAGTGCTCCCTTTATTGGAGGGCATTAGGCTGCCACCACTCATGGTCTGTTGCCTTTTTGATTGGAGGACTGCCTGTTCCCGTCCCCCTGCTTCCGCTGAGTCGCTACCTAGAAAAACCCAAATAAAACAAATAATAATCTCCCAACCACATGATCCCACCTCCCACCCACCTCCCCTCTGGTAACCTCAGTTCTGCTATTAAGTTTTTAAGGTCCAAAGGTATATTCTGATTTTCTCCTCTCAGTTCATTTGAGTTGTTTCCCACATTTGGATATAGGTGAAATCATCCCATACTTGTCTTTCTCCTTTAAACTTCCCTCATTCAGCAAAATACCCTGAGTTTCTTCCATGTTATTGAGAATGGCCAGATTTCATCTTTTTTGTGACTGAGCAGTATTTCACTCTAGATACACGCCAGATCTTCCTTATGCATTCATCGCCCATGGGCACTCCAGTTGATTCTATATCTTGACTGTTGTAAATGGCTACATACATAGCTTCAAATATTCTAGTAGCCACACTGATAGAAGTAAAAAAAAAAAAAAAAAAAGGCAAAAATTATTATTTTTAACAGGCAATATTAAAAATTGAGATATTTTACATTTTTTGGTGCTATCTTAGTGTGAACAACTAAATAAAAATAAAGATGCCTCTTCCTCCTCTCTCGTCCTTCCTGCCTGCCTACTTGCCTTCATTCTTAAAAAACATCTTGGAGTGCCCTGGGGGAGTAGCAGTTTGGACTTTGGCTGGCACAGTCCACGTACATCCCAAGGACCTGAGTTTGCATCCTGGGCCTGGTGGGGAAACAACCCAGATGAACAAATAAAATAAATAAAATACTTAAAAAACTTAAAATACATCTTAACCATATTTTACATGCTCAGTAGCCCCATGAAGCTGGTGTCTGTGCACTGGGACCATCTAGCTCTGTAATTAGGAAGCTTTTTATGCACTGGAGTAGGTGTTTTTGTTGGTTTGTGTTTTCCCCTCATTTAAGGGCATGCTTTCCTTTTCTGGGCTGAAAAACAGCCTTTGGGAAAGCTATTGACTCCCTTGGGGCTCTCGGGGTTCAATCAGAGGTCTTGGAGATACATAGGTAGTAAAAGGAATTTCAGGACTCCAAGTAGCTGCAAAGTCTTTGGTTAATCAGTCAGCACTGGAAGCCTGGCCCATCTAATAAACTGCCCTGCGTAGAGACAGAAACTGATGTCAGCTCCATTCAACCGATGAGCCGCGGGGAACTCTGACTTCAGGGAATGGCTTAACTTCTTTTAAAATGCTTCTGTCACACACGCACATTCTTGCTGCAGGCATGGGCAGAAACAGACAGACTGTCTTGTGGGGCCTCTTGTGACTGGGGTTACAAAGAGACAAACCACCAAAGGAGCAGAGGGGAGGAAGGGATTGATTTCGAGTAGGGGGCGGCTGAAAGACATCACCGGAGAGGTGTTGTTTGCGTGGAGTCCTGAAGGATGAGTAGAGGTTTTCCTGGGGAGGAGAGGGTAGGTGTTCCAGGGAGGACAGCTGCTGGGTCGCTGGGAGGTGGGAGGAGCCTGGTGACTGGGAACACTGGAGGCTCCTGATAGGTCTGGAAGTGACCGGCAAGCTCTGAATGCTCCGAAGTTGGCATTTCAGTCTTGGGAATCAAAGCTATAGAAGGTTTAGGGTCGCTTGTGTTTCAGATGCAGAAATTTAAGTTCAACGTAATTCAACTCTCTTGTTTCATTAGAAGGGCAGAAGTTTTCAACTCATTTTCTCAAAATGAATTAGGGCCCATTTTGAATAGCCTCTATTATTATCATTTAATGGGAGGTAAGAAGATTATTCACAAATGCCTAAAGTGCAAAGTAAGAAATAGCTTAAAAGCACTCCGTGATGGGATTTCAAACTTCGCTGTTTGCATTGCTCTTGCCAAACTTATAGGCTGCACAGGTTAAGTTTCAGCCTCTCAGTTGCTAATGGTGCCCCCGGTTCACCCCCAGAGGGCCCTGGAAGCAGTGGTAGGAGAAAGATAAAGTGTGCACAGTTGCAGGGAGAAGAATTTCTTCCTTCCTTGTGAGCTCTTGCGTCTCTCTGGGGTCAGGCTGCAACGGAGATGAGACGAGTGGTGTCCACCGAAAGCCAGCCGCTTCCTCCTGGGAATGAAAAGCCCGGGGTCAGGCTTTGGGGCCCCGGGAGACTCCTCCTGTGCTCTGTGTGTGGGGTCTGATCTCATTGTCCCCCTGAAAGTTGCTGCCCTCTGTAATCTTCATATCAAAGGCTACTCTTTTTTTTAATTCGAATTTTTATTTGTTTATATTTAGGTACTTAGTTTTTGTGTGATTAAGAAATTTTAGCATTTATTTTTTGACATATTATGGCACAAGAAATTTTATGTAACAAATCATAACAAAACACTAGCACAGATACGAGGTCCAATAACTTTTCTTTCTGTAGCTTCCACAATCTGATGACATTCTCTATGGGAGGAGGTCCAAAGTGTCTCTCGGCAGCTGTTACTATTATGCTCTTTAGCATTTTTTAGTAACTTTTAGCTTAAAGCTTGCAGTGTCTATAGTTTTATGAAAATTTCAGCTAGATGCCTTGCTCCCAACTAAAGTATACAAAGAAAAATGTTGAGCTGTTCACCCAATGATAAAGAATATGTCACTCTGTTTCATTGTGTTGAATTGTTGAAATTACTTCCATTGCAAGTTTGTAGTAAGGTCAACAAAACCGATTGCAGGGTAATTACAGGGTATTGTTCCGCATATGGATATCATTATTGATTTCTAGAGTTACACTTTTAACTCACAAGCATAAATAAAACAATGAAAAACATTGATAGAGATGCAGAATTAGTACTAGCCATGTATAATACACATTCTAATTTTTCCCTGACAAATTTGGGCAATAAAGTATGCCCCCAGATTCGTTCCCCACTGGTAACCTCAGTTCTGTTGTTAATATGCAGGGTTGGTTTTTGTTTACTCTCTCCCTTTGCTTTGTTTCTTTATATTCTGCATATGAGTGGCATCACCTGGTACTTGTCTTTCTTCTTCTGACTGATTTAGCATAATCTCCTCTAGTTCCATCTACTTTGTTGAAAATAACAGGATTTGATAACTTTTTCAGAGCTGTGTAGTCTATCATCTTCTTTATCCAGTCACCTGACAAAAGGCACGTAGGTAGTTTCCAGTTCTTGGCTACTGTAAACAGTGCTGCAGTGAACAAAGAGGTTTAGATATCTGTGAATTAGTGTTTTTTGTGTATTTTGGGTAAATACCCAAAAGGCTACTCTTTTCTGTCCTCACTTCTGGGCTGCGGGAGCGAGGATGGGTTAACTGTAGAGCTCACACAGAACATAAAAAGGCATCGCTCGCTTTCAGAACTCTTTCTGGGGGCCTTGTGCTGGGTTCCAAAGCTGGCGCGCCCTTGGTTTTCTCTGCCAGACTGTAGGACTTGACACCCACGGAAAATATCCTAGGGCCGGGCTCCTCTAGGAGTGCTCACCACCTTCCAGCCCTTTTTCTCTCCATTAAGACAACAATCACAGCACAAGGAATGTGCTCCTAAGACTTAATAAAAAAAGAAAAAAAGAAAAAAAGGAACCACACCGTCATAGATGGGCATTTTTTCAGAGGGTGAATGGTCATGCAAATTGCAGGGATTTCTGGATCCACACTTGCAAACTTGTAAGGATTTAGGGCTTAGGAATTGGAAGTTCTAATTAAGGCAGTGCTTTTTATTGGAAGTCTGCAAAAAAATATTGGAATGGAGATTATTTTGAAAACGGGTGAGTTAGTGAAATCCATTATGAGTCAAGATTGTTTTTTTATTTTTTTTTTAATTGTGCATAGGGCTTTCTGTATGATTTGCTGTTGAAAAATGGAAGTATAGATTTGAAATCAGACACAGGACAGGCAATCTTTTAGTCACTTCTACTGAAACAGCTTTTGTGGGGAGAGTGTGTGCCATCGGATGAAGGACAATTACAGGCTTTAGAATATTAGCAAGGCACCGTGGTGGCCTCATTCTCTTTAGGGTCATGCTTTTAATTTGGGAGGAGAACGGGCTCAGGCACCCCCCTGCCAGGAGAGAATTCTTTTGAGGCACATGCAGACTTCCTGTGTCTGTAAAAGCAAATTGAGATTTTAAAAATAAATACAGGTCTGATAGTAAGTGCCCTCCTGCAAATGGGATTTGAGTGACGCAAAGGCTGTTGTCATTGGAAAGTCACAGAGACATTCCTCCTTTATTTTCCTGGGAAATAGATTCAGAGTGCTGAGTTCTCAGCACGAAAGGCTCTGCTGTCATTGCTGAGTGTTTGATGCTCTAGAAAACACATACCACAGGAAAGGGAGGTGCGGCTCGTATGGGATGGGGGTTGGAAAAGTATTTTCCTTGAGCTTCTGCTTCCTCTGGGGACCTACTTATGTGTTACTCATACAGATAGACAGTGGCCCTTTTCAAAGGGACCCTCCACGCCCTGGAGCTCTTTGAACAAAGAACTCAAGGTCAAGGAGGACTGCCATAGCTCCACCCTCATCAGAGGCCCTCCTTGCCTGTTTATTTTCTATTTTGGACTAAAGAGTAATGTTTTGTTAGAAGAAAGTGTTTCATGGCTAACACCAGCACACTTTAGAGTTCCCCGCTTAGACAATTTCTGAGACCATTTCCTCAAACTTAGATCTCGCTTTCTTAACAGTTTTCAACATGGAAACACGTGTACAATTAGGGGGAACTCATAATTCAAGTGAATAATTGCTGTTAATACAGTATGGACAGACGGGCATTTATCGGCCCCTCTATCCATCTCTCCAACTTTTATTGACCAAACATTTATCTGACTAAAGAGACACATCCAAATAAGACTTATTTAGTTCTTGCATTCAAATAGCTCGCACTTTAGCAAGTGGTGACAGACCCATAATTGTTAGCTGTCATGCTTTGTAATAAGGGCTATGGGTGGCTAGTAAAAGGGAGTGATTAGTCTAAGGGAGGTCAGGGAACTCCATGGAGGAAGAGCATTTGAGCTGGACTCTGGTCATTCATTCAGTTATTTAACAAGCGTTTATTGAATGTTTACCGTGTGTGCCGGGACCTTTCCAAATGCTAGGAGCGGGGGACAAAACAGACAATGGTGCCCTTCTCTAGGGAGCTGACATTCTTGGTGTACCATTTATCAAGTAGCCAAGGTTGGTGACATCAATGACTTCTTCTCCACTCATCGTCCGCCTCCTCTGCCCTGCAGAGTCAGAGCAAAGCAAGACTGCATCACCATTTCTCTACTGTAATACGTTTTGCTTTTGTCATATAGTACTGCATCTTGGGTATTTCCTCAGGCTATCCAGTTTTCTTTGAAAACATCATAATAGTGCCTTCTATGAGTGTGTCGTTACATGGATGGAATTTAGTCATTTTCTTTTGTTGAATATTTTTGAAAAAAATTTCCCCCTTTTAAAATTGGCATGATATATACTTTTTTTGTACATAAGTCTGAGTTTTTTCATGTTTCTTTGACATTTTCAGAAGGGGTCTATACCAGTTATAAACTTTCAAAGGCTCTTGATTGGTGTGCTCCAACTGTTTTCCAGAAGGTTGTATCCATTTATGTCCCCTCCAGTGGGGGTTGGAGATGCTGGTCTTACTAATGACAGCCAACCTCATTTAGCTGTGGTGCAGACCCAAACGCAGCCACCTTGGTCTCAGTGTGCATGCTCTCATGTTGTTTCTGGTCCTGGCTTCTGGAGGCCATGACTTCTGTCCCCAGTGCTGGCCCTGTCACAGACTGAATGAAATCAAAGCTTGTTGAGTCCGTGTTTGCACCTCTGATGAATGAGCCAAGGAGATTGGGGACAAGAGGCTAGGATTTCTTATCAGTGGACTTTCAGGTAAAGGGAAACTCACTGATAGACAAGTGCTTGTCTGGGAGCCACCTCACACTCCCAGTACTTTCCACGAGTCCTGAAGATCCTCCTCAGGGTTAAAATTCAGTGGAAAATAGGTCCATTGACTGCTCCTGGGTGGGTGCCCTCGGCCTGTGTTAAGATGTTTGATCCCCTCCCAATTCATATGTTGAAATTTTAACCCCAGAGGTGTTGTTATCAGTGGGTGGAACTTGGGAGGTGCTCAGCTCATGAATGGAATTAGCGCTGTTCTGGAAGAGGCTCTGGGGTGCGCCCCCCGCTTCGTCATGTCAGGGCACAGAGAGAAAGCACATCGTAAACCAGGAAGAGGGTCCTCTCCGGGCCATGTTGCCACCTCCTCTTGGACTTGCAGTGGCAGAACTATGAGAAATCCATTTCTGTTGCTCATGAGCAGCAGAACCTGTTGCTGTGCTATTTTGTTGTAGCAGCTCGAGTGGGTTGAGACACAGCAGAGGCGGGAGAGCTGGGATTTCCAGGTCCTTTGGACCCCCTAGTGCTCTGCTAGGAACCTGGTGCTCAGCACAGGCTCGTGTCTGAGAAGCCCGCCTCTGTGTGACTGCGGAGGACAGGCGGCTGGCCCATGGCCCCTGGCACCGGCTCTGCAGTTGGTAAAGACGCAGTAGCAGCTGGAGGCGTCAGTGCATCCAGTGCCCTCCACTGAGGTGCGGGGGATCCTCGTGAGGGACGAGGGCCAGGCTGCGGCGCGCCGGGAGCCTCTCTCAGAAGGGCCATGGCTAGTGTGCCCTGTGCGTGCAGTCGCTTCAGGAAGCTGTGTCCCGATGACGCTGTCAGGTTTGGGGGTCAGCCCTCCTAAACAGGAGGCAGGGGTGGGGAGAGAGCAAAACAAAACCAACCCAAGCCATGACTACGTCTTTCCTGTGGCAAAAGTGAAAGGCAATGCTGGTAATTAAACACACAGCGCACACAGCACACACAGGCACCCCCCCCATATCTTGCACCACGCATATACCACACCATACACACCCCCCTCACAAACACCCCCACGCGTCCAACACACACCGCACACATAGAACACAGACACCATGCCATCACACACCTGTCCCCAGCACGCATATGCACCCCACACCACCGCCCTCATCACTCACCTTCATAAAACACACACACACACACTCACACACATGTACTAGGGGGCTTTCTTTGTGATATCTCAGTTCATCTGGATGTTTCTAACTGAAGCCTTCTCTTAAACATTTTAAACAAGATTTTCCCTTTTTTAAAAATAGTCGCTTTAAGCATTTTAATATGTAAATCTTTGAATATCATGCTATTTCTGAGAAACAAGAAGGGACACTCACTCATTTTTGACATTGGAATGATGATGTAAACCACTCGATGGCAGCACCAGGGGGTGGCTTGGGGAAAACTTAAGCCCCCCCCTAATTTTCACCAACTCACACTGGATGACCCCAAAATACACACTAAGGGAAAAGGCAGTATTTCCTCTGCACTGCAGTGCCTAGCACTTCTCTTCCACCTGCTGGTGCCCCTTAAGCCTTTTTATGTCCTTACTGTGCCCCCATGTTCTCTTTTAAGCACCCCCCCACCCCCCGACTACCCTTCAGCTCACCACTACGGTAGCAACCGATGAGGGAAGTGAGAATGTGTCTAAAATAACTGGCGATTAGGTTTCCTGTTAAATAGGATGTGGTCAATTAACTTCGCTTATCTGTGTCTAGTTCAGACACTGCTCGCAGTAAGTGTGCAGAGGGTCCTGAGCACGGTGGTGCTCGCCTGGGCTGACAGCAGTTATTCGCGTGCTGGGACCCAGAGTCCACCTTGAGAAAAGCCACTGTGATTTAGTCCTGTGGGAAATAAAGGTGATGTTACCTGTGGCCATCTGCAGCAGCAGGCAATTTCAAGAGCTCCAGGAGGTGGCTGGTCCCATCTCGTGTTGGGTCATTTGGGGCCTGCTGATATGTTTTTGTTCTAAATGCACATTGGGAAAGACTTTGCACCAGTTCTTCCATTCTGGGATGTTATTGGAGAGGAGTTTTTTAAAACTGGAAATGACAACATGGAGGGAACCTTTAAAATGGTGCCTGGGGGTGAGGAATGTTCAGGGGTGGGCCATATTCTGGAAAGTTTCCTGTCTTTACTTGCCTCAAATTTCCAAACTTGCCTCAAATTTCTTTCTGAGAAAGTCTTACGGTGTTGGTTTGGAGTCTTTTAGATGCAAGTCTTCCTCTCCTCCTAACCCTGTCCCAGGGACACTAGGACCTGGTCTCACGTTTTAACTCTCTCTTCATGGCAGCAGGATGGCTGCCACTAGTTCTATCCTTCATCCCATCTCTTTGGACACCCCAGTAGGATGAAGGATTATTTCTCTCTGCCAACAATTTCCACAGACGTCCTGGAATGTAGGACAGAGAATTTTGTATTTTGTTTACTATCAAACTTCCAGCTCCTTGAACAGTACTATTTTATAGTAAATGTTCAATAAACATTTTCAGTGAGTATCTCCTTGGGAGCTCACACACTCTAGTCCAAGAGTTGGGATGAGAATGAGAGAGAATGATTTCTAAAGAAAACTGGGGGTGTGTGGGGGCGCTGTTACCCGAGATGGGACATTGGATGTTGGCTAGAAATCACCTAGCGTTTGGGTTGAGCTACACTAAGATATCAGAGTTGTGTTGACAGCATTGGAGGAACCACCTAGGAAAACCAGACTGTCAACCAAGTATTAGCCTCAGCTCAACTGGCGGGTCTTCTAGGCAACTTTTGGAACACTGTCACTTGACTGCTGAGGAGCCCAGTAAGAGCTTCCAAGACTTATCTTGAGACGGAAATAAGAGCCTTAGAATTGGCTCTTGAATCCTTCTTAAAAATAAGACCTTTGGGCATCATCACGGCAGCCTGTAACTTAGGGACACTTGTCCCCAGATAAACATGGCGTTGGCGATGTGGTCTCCATGTGGCATTATGGCAGCTTTTGGCTCAGAGTTATCACTTCTGAAGTCTCAGGGGGCTTTTTGGAATAGAAAGCAGGTTCCAATGGACTGGTCATGGAATCAGTGACCTGCTATAAGTAAGCAGTGCCCGTTGGGTCACCAGAAATTCATGGTTTCCAACCTCAGCCAAGCTTTCGGTTGGTTCAGCTATCCTCCGATGCATTACACAGACCCCCATGACACCTGGGGTCAGGCCATTGCATCCTCTCAGTCATCCACACTCTCCATCTCTACTGTCACCACACTGGGCCAATCCAGTGTGATCTCCCTCTTGAGTTTTGTCAGAACTGGACTCTCACCCCTCCTCCTCCACCATCCATTCTCTACACCTTGGCCCCAGTTACCAAATTAAAAAGCACCCAGCTCTGCTAAGTCCTTTTTCCTGACCACCCGTTGCCCCTAGAATAGAAACCCTAATCTTCATCATGACATAACTCTACATCCTCATACTTGATTTTCCTTGTGCCCAAGTGGACTCCAGCCACATGCTTCCTTTTAGCTCCTAAAACGCACGGCACTCTTGTGCATGTGTGAGTTTGGAGCTTGCTTTCACCGCTGCTGAGAATGTTCTTCCTTTCCCTCTTTGGCTGGCCAGCTCATCAGCCCTTAGGTCCCTGTTTAAATGTTGCTTCCCCGCACTGATCTTCTCCTATTCCAGGGGTCAGGTCCCTCCGATACAATCTTGAACCAGGCATCTTCGCTTTTCTTCACTGCACTTGACATGTCCATACAGTGATCCCTGGGTATGTGAATCTTCCAGTCTCCTCAGTCTTGGGTAGTAAGAGAAGGAAGTTCTGATCAAGGAATTCACCTCCAAATTGACAGGAATATCACTGGTTCCTGAGTTTAGATAGCGAGGACGACCTGAGTTTATTTCGTATCTCTTCTCTAGTCTTTTTCACTAGCTGCCTGTGTAGTTATTCCTAGGTATGCCCCTCTCCCTGGCACTGAGTAGGTCCTCAGTACATATTTATCGAATGCCTAAAAGGAGTGTCTGGGTGAGACCTGGGCAGGAAGGCCAGAGGCAAGGCCCCTGGTGCATCTTCCACAGCGCAGGGCCTACCGCTGAGGCCCAGGCCCTCTGACTGCCCTTTCTCCTTCTTCCATTCCTGATGGCCAAGGTCAGTGATAGAGCCTCCTGCATCCAGATCATCTTCCTTTGCCATTGTCACTATGGGGACTTGGGGTCAGGTGGGGTGACATCAGATGCCACCATGGTCTGAGAGACCCACTTCCTAATGACTCCTCTTGTGGTGTTGGGTGTGTGGGGATGTCAGGGACCAGTCATCCTTCAGTTGGTCATTGCCAAGGAGGGCAGAGGGCTGTGGTCCCCGGCTTGATGACAAAAGGGACAGCTCTCTCCTGAAGATTCATGATGTAGTGACCTGTAACAGGCTTCCAGAAGTCGTGTAGTAGGCTTTATAAAACGAGGAGCCATCAGCTTACACAGGTAAAGGATTTGGCACAAACTGGGGGCTTTGTAGGTGATAACGTATGTAGTGTAGATTCAGATGGTGAGCAGATAATTCAGCAGATACATACTTAATAACAATTGTTATACATATATACTGGGGATTACGAGGGCCAGCCTATAAGAGGAACTTACTCTAGAGTTGGGGGAATCGATGCTGGGGTCTGGGATAATCGCAGGCTTCTCTCCTAAGAAAGCCACGTTGGAGCTAAGGCATGGAAGAATGGGAGTTAGGGGTAGGATGGGGACCCGGTGGGGCCACTTTCTTTGGGAAATGTGGCTTGGGCGTCAGCTCACAAACAGGTGCTCTCTGGGAAGTTACATTCCCAGGTCCCACCCACTCCTCAGGATCTCATGAGGATGCGCTGGAGGCTCTGGGGTCCAGAAATGTGGGTCTCTTATTTATTCTTAATTAATATTTATTGGGGATAACTTTACAAATGAATATAAATCCACTGTATAGGTCCTCCCCTATGTGCGGGTTCCCCATTCCTCAAACACGTGGCAGCACGTGATGCCCGCCACCAGATGGGCAAGAGCCCATCGCATCGTCCAATGGGCCCCTCCTCATTTGCCCTCTCTCACCCCTGTCCCGCTGCTAACCTCGGTTCTTTTGTCAGTGTCCAAGGCATCCCTTGGATGGTTTTGTTTCTTTGCTCTGTCTGCTAGTTTGCTAGTCTATTCCTTTGCTTTGTCTCTTTACATTCCACCTATTGGTTTTGTTTCTTTGCTCTGTCTACTGGTTTGCTAGTCTGTTCCTTTGCTTTGTCTCTACATTACACCTGTGTGTGGGATCATCTGGTTTCTGGCTTTCTTCTTTCTCCTTTTTTTTTTCTTAAAGGAAAGGTGCAGTCAGGAGTGAAGGCGAGTAGGCAGGCAGGCAGAAAGAGAAAGAGGAGCAAGAGATGCATCTATTTTTTTTATTTAGTTTGTTCACATTGGTTGTCCCCCCCACCCCTTCCTGGGTCTTGAACCCAGGACCTTGGGACATATATGGGACTGCTCCCAAGTGTTAACACTAGGGAGCACTATTAGGGTGCTCCCGTGGTCTCATTGTGAGAAATATGTGTCTGGAAAGTCTGACTGAACAATTAGAACTTGCGGATGGTCCCAGCAGAGGGAAAAAGGGGATACCTAAAGGAGCATTTCCATTTGTTCTTGGAAATTTGAGTACGGGCAGGCTGGCAGGATGGCTCGTGTCCTGGGCACGCAGGCGCAGAGAGGCTTGGAGCTGCGTGGAGGAAGCCTGGCCCGGCAGGGCACAGGGAGCACCCGTGTACGTTCCAGGCTTCCCCCGAGAAGGTGAACGCTGCACTTCTGACGCCAACCCTAACTTCAGGCTTCTGTGCCGTTGTGACAGCAGCAAAACGACCCCCTTTACACTCTCACCCTGTAAAAGGAAGGCTCATCGGGCAACTTCGCATGTTCGCATCTGTTGTCAGAATCGAGAGTTGGGTCCTGGGGGGCCTTGAATTCAGATCCAAAGCATCTTTAATGTGGGGTCACCGTAGCACTCTTCTGATCAATGGGGCTTGTCCCGAGCGCTTGAGTGGAAAATGGAACTGGCATAAAAATGAAAAGACCTCAGACTGCAGACTTCCTGCTGGTCACCTTCCCCCTCCCCTGGCTTGTACCTCCGGTTGTCATTACCGACACACCATTTTTGGGTGGCAGGGCAATGCAGGGTGAGTTCGGTCTTTGCACAGTCTCTCTTGGGTTGAAGATGGAGCGTAAATCGTCATACTGCTCCGTGCGTGGGTGTGGGCATGCGTGTGTGCTCATGTGCGCGCATGCGCACACCTGTGTGCGTGTGTGCATGTGTGTGTGTGTGTGTGTGTGTGTGTGTATTGGTGTGTGTCTTTCCTGCAGGCCTCTGCTGGGGCTTCTCTGCCTCCTGCACTGAGTTTCCCTCTGCTGGCTTATTTCCAGCACATGAGGCTGCTTGTCATTCTTGCTTGACCTTTAGAGTTTTCTCTTTCAGGAAAATATGATCGTTAGTCTATATTCTCAAGCAGATGTATACCAATCAGCAGGCAGTCTTCTCGCCTCACTTTGCGTGCCTGGGAGAAGTGTTTCCAAGTCACTGAATTTTTTTTAATAATACAGAAATGAATACTGAGGTGAGGACCCCTCGTGGCTGCATGGCTGTGGAGGCGGGAGTTTGAGAGTGGGCGGTGGGGCTCCGCTCTGGACGTGATGACTTCAGCCTCCTGGGGTCTGGCTTTTGGTGTGTTGATGTGAGAGCATGGCTGGACGGTGGGGTTCATTAGCCTGAGTTAATCCCCGGCCTCATAGTCTGAATGCGTGTGAACATTTGTAGCTCCAGGCCCAGTTCACAGGCTGTTTTCTGGTTCCTTCTTCTGGATGGTGAGGTTGTCTAGGGGGGTCTTCCCAGAGCTTTGCCGTCAGCGTCACTCTGCTGCGGGTTTAGTACCACTCGTGAAAGACCTCAGTGCCAGGGCCTTGAGCCTCTGGGCTGGAGACAGCCCCTAAGCGAGTCGAGAGAAGAGACTGTCCAGGTACTAGGGACTCAGACTCCGGGCTCCAACTCCTGTTTTATTGCAGCGGAAATGGATTTCGGATGGAGGACAGTATTTAAAGGCATGGGTGACACACTAGTGTTCTACTTTTGTTATAAACATAAGCCTTAGTTCAGTTTTGCAATCAATAGAGGAGAGAGGAAGAAAAAGCATCATTATTTTATTTATTTGTTCACACTGGTTGCTTAACCCTGCTCTTGGGACTCGAACCCAGGGGTGTGTGACTTGCTCCTTAGGAGGCAACTGACCTAACTACTGCTCCACCAGGGTGCGCCACTGGTGTCTTTTGTTTGTTTGGATTTCCTCTTAAATGGACACCAGTCAGACTGGATTTTAGTGCCCGCCCTAAGCACCCTATTTTAACTTCATCACCTCTTTAAAGACCTTTTCTTCAAATATGGTCACATTATAAGGTGCTGGAAGTTTGGGAGACAGTCCAACCTATAACAACTGTTAGTGGCTTAGTTGGGCAGAGATCTGTGACTTGAGCATTTCGAGGGAGCTGAGCGCCACAATCAAGCTTACCATGGTTCCTCGACAAACGTGGAACAGGGATTTGGGGCCCGCTCAAGAGACTGGGCCTGGGGCAACTCAACACCCCTTTTGCCTCACCTTACTGATGGCACTGGTTTATCAAACATTGGACAAATTGACAGGAAGTGTGAAAACAAATGGGACTGCCCTGTTGACAACGGTCAGTTTACTTGTAATTCACGTGGGACTGTTAGGACAAAAGCAACCCTCAGACTCAGTGCTTGCTTTTCAGAAGCAGCCCCGTCACCTTCCTTACAGCTGGTACTTGCAAACCATTGAAGCCCCACAGTCTGTCCTCTTAGACTCTCTGATAAGCACCTTGTGTGGAGATTTTCCTCATGGAGGATGAGACAGTCAACTTTCGAGTTGGCTTAGTCAACAGAATCCTCTGGAAGGGTCTGTTCACAGACCAGGTGGTGCTTCTGAAGGATGTGGGTCTTGGCTTTGTTGAGGAAGAACAGACAAGTCCAGCTAAACCATTCCTCACTTTGCCGTTGTGAAATTGTTTCTAATATTCATTGTGCTTTATTTCTTACCTTCTGGCTTCTTTGGGAAACAAAGATGGCAGGCGTGCCATTAGACTTCCAGTGGGGAGTGGGCTTCTGATGTTGTCTTTCAAATTCTAAACCACCTGACTGTGGACATTTCCTATCTACAGATCTTAGCTGTTATTGCACACAGATTAAAATGGACCTGTACCATGTTACATTGTGGGTGCAGAAGTGTTTAAAGGAAAATCGTGACAGTGTTGGAGTTTGTCAGAAAAATTTTCTGTATCAGCCCCCTGTTTCTGAGCCAGCACTATTCCCAGATCAAGATATAAGCATGGTGATTAACTTTTCTGAAAAGCTTAACAAAATCCGGAGAGCTATTGGGTTTGATACTGTATTTTTACTATATGTTAAATCTTGAAACTGTTTTTGTTAAACATTGGTCAGGAAGTTTGTGAACGGAGACTGAGTTTCTCTTCGCCTTTTGAAAGGGAATAAATTCATCATAAGAACTGACATTTCAATTTTAAAAAAGCCATTGTTTGTGTGATGGGTCTCAAGAGTGCTTATTTTTGAACTGTTTCTAAAATTCTAGAATAGGATTTGAGAAATAATAAAATATTAAACATCACTCAAAGGGAAAAATACAGGGTGATCTTTGACAAAGTCTGTCATTTTCCTTATTTCTCTAACTTGTTGAGGGACACCTACTGTGGACCAGGTGCTAGGCTGAGTGTCAGGATCAGGCTCTGACTCTTTTGATCTTGTCTTATCATTGGGCTTAGCGAGAGTGTATATTTTATAATTTACTGGTTTTGACAAAAAAGATTTCTGAAGGCCTCTCACGTGAGGCATGAGTTTGAGCTTTCAGTCTTCTCTCATGGGTGTAGATTAAGTGAAACATCCTACTGGATTTCCTCCAGGTATCTCCCTTCATGATCATCAGAGATAATTCTGTAGTTGTCTGCCCAGTCCACAATTCCCACTTCATCTGCTCTAGTCTTTTCTGAGAGTGACCTGAAGGAGGACAGGAGAATTTAGCAAGAGTCTATAAGTAAAATGCACATAATGAAGGTTGCTCTTTACTTGCATGATCTGTTCTTTAGATGGAAGTGTGAAAGAGGTTTTTAAAAACAAAAGCCAGTCGACCTTAGTCCCCTCTAGAATTTTCCATTGCACTTGGGATGAAATTCTCACCACTGGACTTTGGGTCCACAAGGCTTTTCAAGACCCAGCCCTTGGCAAACTACTTGTCTCCTATGACCTGCTCCCTCACTTGCTCTGCTACAATCTTGCAGATCTTCTTTCTGTTTTCAAACCTGCCCCAGGATCTTTGTACTTGTTATTCTTTCTAACTAGCGTGATCTTCTTCCTGAAGACTGGCTGGTTTCCACCAGTCAGGCACCTTATATTTTACCCCCTTGGAAACATCCTCCCTGACCATCTCTAGATGGTTTAAACACTATCCCCCTATTGCTTTATCCTCTCTTTATTTGCTTGAAAGCATGTTTGACTTTTTGAAATTAACTTCTTTTTCCTTGTTGCTATCTATTTCCTTCAGTCAGAATAGAGGCTGCCTGAGGGTAGAACTCTTGTCTCTTCATCCCTCCCTGTGTATCTTTGTTACATACCCCAGCGCCTGCTCCAAAGTAAGAACTCAGTAAATATTATCGTGAGCTGACTGATTAAGTACATCTATTAATTCCCCTGTGGAAGTTGAGAGTAAAGAATGGAATTCCTTTTGAAAGTATCCTTTTGGCTGTTGAATTCTGCTTTTGGAGTAGGACTCAGCTTGGCGATATCACCATGGGATATCAGTTGAGCTGATTTTATTACCAAGAATTCAGGATGTAACTGAGAAAAATTTTAGGGTTGAAATCACAGGCATATTTACCCACAATGATCTTTCCAGCTCTTGGCCAAGTTAGATTTTCTTGACCACCCCCCAAAAAACAATCAGAGTAAAACCAGACTGTAAACTAAATCATGTGTTATGGCTTAGTGGTTTTCTAGCAACATGAATCACCTCAGCTGTTCACATTCATGGCTGAGTCCTCTGCTCTGTGTGTACTTTGGAGCTGGTGTCTGGTGATGGATAGATCTTTATTGCTTTCTCATCAGATGATAGATGCAGAAGAGGATATTTTTGCCTGGAATTGGGTAGATCTTGGGTTACGTAGTTGTTCTCCGGTAGACATAGGTGTCCTTTGCGAGTGCTAGTCATTCCCTTGACAGATGTTTATGAAACACTTATTAGGTGTGAGGTGCTGGGGGTAGATGGGTGAATAAAACAGATGCTGGTGTGTAATCTGGTGACTTGGACATGTCTGTGTGAGAGGGGTGGAAATAATATATGCAGATATGTGTTAAATGCTTCATAGATAGTAAAGGGATTGTTATGTGGGGGAGAACGAGGAAAGCAAGGTTGGCAGGATTCGAAGCAGGGTTGCAGGGGTGGCTATTTGAAGATCGGAGAGAATGAGGAACCAGAAAAACTCCTTTCTTGACTTTTGTTCAGGCTAATGCTGACACTGACTTATGCTGGGTAGAGGGAGGGACAAGAGGAACTTGTATGTAGGAAGACATGTTACATCTGTGGATAGTAACCCCTTCGGAAGCATTTAATCAGTTGGTCTGATGCCCCCTGGGTGTGTGCAAGTGCAGAAATGAGCTGTTTGTGAGTGAAGTGTGCAGATGGACTCAGGACGTGGGGCTATAGCTGGGTATAGAATTGGGCTGATTTCACAAATCTGCACAGGGTCCTCTTTGAAGGGACCCTGTGCAGATGAGAAAACCTGCACTGGAAAGCAGAGACCTTGCCCTCGGGATGTTGCTGCTGGCTCTGTGGCCTTGGCCTCCCGGGCACCTGTACATGGCACTGCCTGGGAGCCGCCCATCCCACACTCAAGTTCTTACCACTGCTCTTGTGTGTGGCTCAGTGATAACATCTCTGAAATGAAAAATAGGGCCTCTACTGTGGAGGCTGTGATAAGTGAGTTGGAGACAATTTCTCAGGGGAAGGATTTAGTCTCAAAGCATTAAAATAGAATCTGTTCGAAGTGGGAATACTTCTTTTCAAGTTAACATCTCAAAACTCCTCCGATCCTGATCCGGCTGATGTGCTGCATCACTCTCAGGGCAATTCTGTAGGCGCATGAGTTCTGTATGTCACTGCGAATTCAGGATAATAATTCCGGGGTGGGTGCGAAGGGCTGATGAACTTAGAGTTATCTAAGAATTTATTTTTAAAAACATTTAAACAATGTAGTTGTTTGGTATGTGTGTGTGTGTGAGAGAGAGAGAGAGAGAGAGAGAGAGAGAGAGAGAGAGAGAGAGAGAGAGAGACGGATTTCAAAAAATAACTTTAAAAGGTCATTGTGGTTAAAAACAACAAAATGCACCATTTTAACCATTCTTGGGGGTGCATTTCAGTAATATTAAGTATATTCATATTGTGGAACAAATCTCTAGAACTCTGTTCAGCTTCAGCCCTGCAGCTGGGTGTGCCCTGGTGAGTAGTGGTTCGGTCAGCTGCCTCTGGCTGAAGCCCAGTTCACATATATCCTAAGTTCCTGGGTTCAGGTCCCAGGCTGGGGAGAACAACCAAGATGTACAACTAAATAAAATGAGTAAAGTGTTTCTTCCCCCTCTCCCTGCCTGCCTGCTCGTCTTTATTCCTTCCTGTACCTTTCTTTTAAAAACAAAACAAAAAGGACAGCTGTATCTGTGAAACATCTTCTCATTACCCCTACTTCTGCCTTCTGGCAATGCCCATTCTACTGTGTATTTCTATAATTTTGGCTTCTTCAACACTCCATAAAGTAGAATCATACAGTATTTGTCTTTTTGTGACGTGACTTATTCCACTCAGCATAAATGTCCTCAAACTTCATCTGAATTTGTCTGAATTTCCTTCCTTTTCAAGACTGAATGATATTCCATGACAGGCAGTATGTACCAGATTTTCTTTATCTATTTGTCCATCGAGGGCACACGGGCTGCTTCTACCTCTTGTCATTGTGAGAGTGGTATTGTGAACGTGGGTGTGCAAATATCTCTTTGCGATCCTGCCTTCAGTTCTTTTGAAGCTATACCCAGAAGTGGGGTTACGGGATCATGTGATAATTCTATTTTTAATTTTTTGAGGCACCACTGTACTGTTTTCCACAGCAGCTGTGCCATTTTGAATTCCTACCAATTTCTCCACATCCTCGCCAACACGTGTTTTCTTCATGCTATACTTGATACTCGAATCTCAAGCCATGAAAATTAATAGCTACTGTCTATTGTTTCAGTCTTCTAAACATCTTGTGTGACCTATTCCTCACAATTCCGAGGACATTTTCACTTTTGCCCCATTTTATAGATGAGGAAATGGAAGCTTAGGGAAATTTAAGTCATTTTTCCAGGGTCACACATTTGGTAAAGGCCTGCACCTTAATCGGAACCTGACTGGCTGGCTTTCAGAGAATTCTCTGCCTCCTTCCTCCAGGGAGCCACGCTATTTAGAATTCACAGCCTGAGCTGACCCATATCAGGAGAGGGGGAGTTGCTAACCAGGGCCTTCCTCAAGAGTGGAGCTCCTTGGTGAGCTCAGGAGTTAAAGATTTGGGAATATGGTCCAAGCCTCAGTCATCATAAAGCCTCCGGGGGCGATGCAAAACAGAGGCTTCCCACATAACGGCCAAGACTCAAAGCCTTGGCCTGGTAAAGGATGGTATTTTTTGGTTAGAATTCCCCTTACACTTGAGTTAATAAGAGGCAAAAATGAGGAAGGGGACTTAGAACCTTGAATACTTTTCCTTGACATTATTCAGCTTTGAAATTTGGTTTCTGGTATGTGTGTGTGATGAGTCATTCATTTAACACACATGAACCCACTGCATTAAAGTGTTCATCCTTAGAGCCCCCAGAATTTCTGGAACGCTGTGGAAGCCTACCGCATGAAAAGCCAGCGTCAGCTCCCCTCTGTGGCTCAGGTGGCCGAGGCCCAGACTGTGAACACTGTGGACCCGGGTTTGAGACTTGGGGTGAGGGGTGGCCAGAAACCTTTTTACTGTATTGCACCGTGGTGGCTCGTGCTGGGGCGTGAACTTCAAGGGTCCTTGGTCATAACCTGGCAGGTGGAGGGGGAGGATCACCAAAATAAATAAACAAATATATAAAAAGTGCTTTCTTCCCTCCCTCCCTCCTTATGTTAAAATGCTTCTTCCTCCTCTCCCTTCCTTAAAAAAAGTTTCAAAAAAATTCACATATTTGCTTTAATTTTTTCTTCACCTTCTTTCCTTTTGTTTTTGATTAGGACTCACATTAGTCCAATTTCCTTTAAGCGCTGTTGAAGAGTCTGCCAGCCATAAATTCTTCAAATTGGTTCTCATGTTTGTGTTGGATTATTATATTAACAAATGCTTCAAATCACATTAAGAAAAATACATTATTTCAAGTCCGGAGGGCCACTCCACAGGCCCATCTGCTAATCCCATCAGTAAATAATGGCCTGGGGCCCTCCTGCCAGGACAAGGGGGAGCTGGTGGGCCCCCCACTCTTTGATATATTTGGTTTACGGTTTTCTTATTTCACTCCGTCCAGTGAGATCTTCATTAAGAGCTCAACTCAGACTAATCCCCCAAACTTTTTTCTTTTTTTTTTAATACATTTAAAGAAAGCCAAGAAAATATGATATGATCTTTTCTGTCACAAAATCCAGACAGAGTGTGCGGACATGTTTGAGGGCATGTTCTGGGAGTCTGAAAGAAGCTGCCATCCAGAATGTTCTTTCCACGGCGGGAGGAGAGGCCTTCCCGTCCCCCTCCTGAGGATATAGGCACCTTCCACCAGCGGGCACCGGAGCCCTTTCCTACGGCCTGGGAGCCAGATGACCTGCCGCATGGAAGCTCTGAGAAGAGTTAGCAGGCCGAGGTGTAGCAAGTGCTGGCATATTAAGATGGTCGCTTCTAAAGTGCCTCAGAGGACTGTCCCTGTTGTCGGAGCTGCAGGGTGTCCTTGGCTGAGACCTGTGACACGTGCGTATCCGTTAAAGCCCGTGACCCCCACCACCTCAGGATGTGTTTGGAGAAGGGGCGTTAAAGAGGTGACTGAATTAAAAGCAGGTCCCGCAGGGGCCTCCTCCAGTCAGACTGGAGTGTGGACCTGCTGGCAGAGGAAAGACACCGGCACGCAGGAGAAGGCGGCCCTGTGCAGGCACTCAAGACATTTCTGTGGTGTAAGCCCCCCGTCCTGTGGGATTTTGTCAGCAGTGGACGCTGAACTCCTGTGATGCTCTCGCAGCTTCCCGAGCACCTTGTGTCTTAGACCTTCCATCCGATGTTCTCTGCACAGAATTCCCTTGGCGGTTTCTTCTTCAGTTGATTTCTGGGTTTTTCGGCCAGGGACCCGTGTTCCCTGTCTTTCGCTCATCTCTCCTCACCGCGTCGATTTCTGTCTGTCTGTTTTGTTTCTTTCTGACACCTGGATCAGTGATATGGGTGAGACGGGACACACATGAATAGGGCCGGGTGACGAAGCCACTGCGCTTTTTCAAGCTGTTTACCTGGACACAGGTGGCACTTTGCTCAGGCTTCCCCTCTGCCCTGTACGTGCCACGGGTGGGCGCACCTTCCGGGTGCAGCTTCCCGCCCCTACCTTGTTCGACCCCGTGGCTCCAGAGATGTTGGCTGTCACCTTTCATTGGTGGGGTGGGGTCAGGGTGCCAGAGGTAAGTCTCTCCGCTTCCTTAAGCATACAGCTTGTTTCATGGATATTTCCATATATTTTTGGGAAAGGTGCAGGCAGGAATGAAGGTGAGCAGGAAGGCAGGCAGGCAGGCAGGCGGAGAGAGGAGGAAGGAAAAAGCACTTTATTTACTTTACCTAGTTGTTGTTCATCCTGGTTGTTCCTCCAGGTCCCTGGATGCGAATCTGGGACCTTGGGATGGATGTGGACTGTGCCCTGTGGACTAAACTGCTAGGCCACCAGGTCATGCTGGTGCATTTGTTTTAAAGGTTTTACTGCCAGGCATGACTGGGGAGCAGGCAGATGGAATAGGAAGTGACTCGATTTGAGGGGAATCTTAAACTGCAAGGGTGGGCTTAACTTCAACCCAGTGAAAAAGCCAGAAGAACAAAGCGATGTACCCATGAGGGATGGGGATAGTGTTAATGCTTCGTGACCGGAAAGTCTGCTGTGCGGTTCACAGGAGCGTCGAGCCTTCAAAGATGCTTTTATTGGAAAGTTCCCTAAGAGCCCCTGCTCCTTGAAGATTTCAGCAAACTTCACTTCTGGATTATCTGACTTGTCGGGAAGGGGTCTTGGTTATTTGTGCAACTCTTAATGATTTCCGAAAGAGCCCCTTCACGTGGGTGTGGGGAGGATTCAGTTCAAAGAGCTGAGATACTTGAGTTAGCCATTGATTTTAATAGTCTTTTGCAGCTGAAAACCTTGCTAAGGGTTTTTTTTTTTTTTTTTTTTTTTTTTTTTTAGGAATCTTTTAATATAATAATGTTTTAGGTGTTTGGAGAAATAAGTCATTTTTGTTTATTTATATTATGTTCTGGCAGACAGAGGAGAGAGGTATCTCAGTTTTGAATTTCTTCTCATTTTTTCTTAATGTTTTTAACCCTTTCAACATGATTTCCACTCTCCTGCTCCACAGCCTTCAGTGGCTCATGGTTGCCAGCCCTTGTTCTCATTGTCTCCTGGGGTTTGCTTCATTTAGGTCTCCCTGCCTGGAGTTTCATTTCTTTTTGGATGGGGACCATGGTTCTTATTTTTCAATTCATGGACATCCCAAAGAGAGCTAACTGTATTGGTATTTTCGGGTGGTCTTCTTTTGTGGGTAGAGGTAGGATATTAGGGTTTTTTATCCCTACCAGGTGGTTTGATTTGATTTCCTTTCTGCATCTGTGTATTCTGTGGAGGCCAGTGGACTAGGTTCTTTGGGGCTGGATCAGAACTGGGGTGAGGCCTGTGATCAGCCATTGGGGTCCTTACATTTAAGACAGAGGTGCTGGTAGCCTCTTTCTGGCCATCTGGATGGGATGGAGGGCAGGGATGAATCAGGGACCCCAAGTCCAGGATCTTGGGCTGCTTTTTTGCAGCCCCTCCCTCCCCCTCCTGGGGCAGCAACTGACTATTAACTTTATGCAGTTCTGAGCCAGTCTATGCATTCTTTAAACTTGGCTTCTGCCAGAAAAACATTGAGGGGGAGACATGGAGACAATGTGCTCTGACAAATGGGTATAGCCAACTTTAGGAGCATCAAGAAGTCATTCTTGTATCAATAAAATTAGACATGGAAGTCTGGGCAATAGTCAGCTCTAAGCTGTGCAATTCAGACCCCTGCATACTTGCCCCCAAAAGAGACAGGAAGGGGAAACATCAAAATTAGGGGGTAGGCTGTCCGAGGCCTCTGTGTCTGACAATGTGCCCTGTCACTGCCTAGGTCTTCAGTGCCACCTCCTTTCATTTGCCCCCAGCCCTGCTGCCTTAGGGTGCAGGGCATTCTCCGAGCCCCCGGCACACAGTACAGTGGCCCGGGGCCCGCAGGGAAGTGCTCCATAAATTTTTTTTGATGTCACTAAAGATTCATGCAGCTTTGCAGTATTTGAGTGTGGATTTTTAATCCAGCACCCCAGGTGACCCTTAAGCTCTTGCTATTTTTCCCTGTAGTTGTCTTCTGAGATATATTTGCCGGGTCTTGTTAATGGTTGGTTTTTTTCCCCTTTGATTTATTAGATTAGAAGCTGAGTTCTTGGCCTCCACCTCCTTGGGAGAAGTTCTTGCTTTGTCTCCATAAAACGTTGCTGTTGGGCCTTTTCCTGTTTCATTACTTTGCATTAATACCTGGCAGCTTGCACGTGAGCCCTCCTTTTATTTCTGCAATGTGCAAGATTGCCTCCCTTTGCAGGGCTTGCTAAGAGTTTGTTGGCCTCTCATTTTTTACATTGTGAATTGGGATTTATCAGTCCCAGCCTAGTAATAAGTGGCACAGGGGAGTTTAAATTGTTTGTTTTAAGCCACATCAAGGGCAGAATAAATCAAGGATATTAGAAGTGACTGAGAAAGGAAGAAGGCAGATGAACTCCTAATGTCTCCTGCCCTTTAGTGTCTTAACGGAACAGTACTGATTTGTTTTCAGTTTGGTATTTATCTGTGAAGTGGGTAGAAAGGATTACATGTGCTAAAAAAAAAAAAAAAAAAAAAAAAAAACAGAAAAAATAAAAGGCCTTGAACAGGAAAGGGAAATAGGAACAAAATGTGAGGATGTTTATGATGCTGGATCAGTTGAAGTTTCTCCCGCAAACCGATTTTAGTAGAGGGATTACATATCCTTGCAGCGGGGAGTTTCAGTTGGATGGTAGCTGTCAAGTCTGTTTTGCCCGGGTTGGAGGGCTTCTGTGAAGGTTAACCACAAACTTTCAATGCCTGTGATTCTCTGAAAGAAAGAAGGAAGGAAAAGTGAAATTGAAGGCTTGTAGTCCATTGATGGATTAGTCTCGTGACTGGGAATAAATGGGGGGGGGGGCGGGGGGGGGAGTTTGGATTCTGATCTATTGGGTTGAGGATGGGAAGGTAGGCTTGATGGAGAGGGTTGACTAGAGGGGCCTTTGGTTCAGGCCTTAGCCCTGGACCTGCATTTAGTGCAAACAAGGACAGTTGTAAGGACACGTCATTACTCTGAGTCCTTGAGATTTGGAGGAGCTCTGAGTTTCTCAGCTTTAGGGAGGCCGGCATAAAAGTGAAGCAGTGTTTTTAGAGTATTCTGGAATAAGAGATAAGACACGGATCTGAAGATGGGGTAGAAAAATACTGGAGGTAGGATCCCTGCTTCCTTGCATACAAGCTAGGTCATGGACCCAGGTCTCTCTTTTGCAGACTTTGTGCCCCTGACCATAAAACTTGCTGCCTGGGTGTGAGTGGGAGGGACAGTGTATCCTGGGTGGTGACATGGGGTGGGGCCTGGGATCCAGAAACAAGAGGGCACTTCCAAGTCCCTGAAGGCAGGGCAAGCTGTGTAATTTTGCTGGGTCATCTTGCAAAGCTGCCAGACCGAAGTACTTTTCTCTATCTTTAAGAATGTGGAATAGCACTTGGTGTTTAAATCCTCTGTTCAAATTCATGCTCAAGCACTTACTACAATTTTTGACCTCAGGCAGTCTCTTAAGCTCACAGATTCCAGCTGACCTGCGAAATGGACTCAAGTGGACCTGTGAGCACCCTCAGGCATTTGGAAGAATTAAATGGGACCTTGGAAGTAAAGCGCTCCGCCCAGGGCCTGGCCTGGTAAAGTCAGCCTGGAAAAAATGAACTTGTGAGTTAATGTCTGCATGCTTGAAATGAGCCAGCCTCACCCTTGACCCAGCGGTGCTTTTCTGCTAGGAGTATTTGGTTTTCAGAACACACTGGGTTGACCAGATGAGTCAGTTAGAGGAGATCTGTGCTTGTTGGGACTGCTGTTGCTTGCTGTGTGGGGGGCAAAATCCAAACCCCCCTGCCCCCCACAAACGAGAGCTCAGGTCCCCCCC
>RJWH01002534.1:0-223856 GCA_004363575.1 Solenodon paradoxus | reverse complement strand
TAATGCTTATTTCTTCCTCCCTCTCTCCCTTTCTTCTTTCCTCCCTCCCTTTCTCTGTCCCTTTACTTTCTTGACCTGCACCCCTCAGCCCTCTTCTCTCTCCTCCGAACTCCCCTTCTCCCTCTTCTTTTGGTATGTCTCTTTTTCTCTGAATGTTCATTTATCTCCTTCTCTGCCTCACACTTTTCTTTGTCTTTCTTTCATTGACTTCAGCACACCTTATCTTTCCTTTACTGCACTGTTTAGCTACAAGTAGATCCTTGAAAAATAACAGAAGTATCCATCAAAGGAAATTCAGGAAGAGTGGGACATTTCTTTCAAAAAGAGGAATGAACACTTGGGAGAGTTAGAAGTTGGGCATTGGAAATATATCTTAGTTTCTGTGTGCTGCAGTTCACCCCATCATTATCTCTGCAAATATGATTGAGATTCTAACTCAATGGAAGTGACTTTTCTTGAGTGTGTTCTATTTTGGGTGCCCTTCTGGGAAAATCTGGACTCCTTCCTGGGGTAAAAACAGTACTTACAAGTTGATAATTTTATCTAGAAAATTTCAAACGAGAGGTCCAGACCAAAAACATCCACCTTTGTTGGTATACCAAGTTGAAAATTCTCAAATTATTTCAGATGTTTTTGGGTTCTGAGGAGATCGTATCTTTTATTCTTTCTTTGTGCCTCACAAATTCACAATCTTTCATTTTTTTTGTTAAATTATTAGTCTTGCCTTTTTCTCCTTCTTTTTTGTTTTTAAGGAAAGGTTCAGACAGGAATGAAGGTGATTCAAAGGTAGATGGAAAGAGAGAGGAGGAAGCATTTTTATTTATTTATTTTTCATTTGTTCACACTGATTGTTTTCCCCTGGACCCTGGGCTCGAACCCAGGGGTATGTGGTCTTCTCCTTTGGAGGAAATGGACCTAACCACTGTTCCACCAGGGCACTCCAGTCTTGTCTTTTCTAAAAGACTTCTTCTATAGCCCAGGTATCTTAGCTATAAAAACTACTGTTTTATTTAGGCAGTGAATTTGCCTAGCGACACACAAATATTTGATTTATTTTAGCAGAGTGTCTTTAGTCTTGCTCAGTGTTTCATAAGCAACCACTTTTTTCTAGATCCATTTTATGGACAAATTGAAGTGATACTTACCTTTTAAAAAAAGGCAACGTTTGGGTACAAACTGTATTTTTAAAATCACTTATGCACATAGAACTTGTTGGTTAAAATGCTTGCTGTTGACTGGGACTTTATACTTTGTGTTTTTGTAAGGACTTAGATCCTTTCAAGTCTCCTTTCTTGTTTCTCAGGAGAGATTTATTGTCCAAGTCATCAATATGCTTCCAATATTGTAGCTCCGTGCATACCACTAATTTTTAAGGATTTTAAAAAATAATATTTCTTATTTCTTGTGTCCACAATGTTACATTCATTTTAAGATACTGAAATCACATCTCAGTCTATATTTTACACCACACTCGCCGCAGAATTCCAGTGCCCTTCCCCACCTTTTCCCTCTTCTCTTCTTTCTCCGCTCTCATGCCCTTGGTGACCACAGTCCTGTGTCCTGTAAATTTTGTTGGGATTTATCTGTTAATTCGTTTCATTTCACTATGTTCCATATATGATCCACTTGAGTTCCATGCAGATTGTTGCAAAGGGCACAATTTAATCCTTTTAAGTAGCTGCATAGAATTCCATCGAGTATACGGACAACAGCGTCTTCATCCAGTCATCTGTTGCTGGGCATCTAGGTTTTTTCCATGTCTTGGCTGCTGTGAACTGTGCTGCTGTGAACATAGGGGTGCAGATATCTTTTTCTAACTCAAGATTTTGATTGCCAATATTTAAGGGACCTGCACAGAGACCCATGTTTGAAGTGAAAGTCTGAAGGAATTGTCTTTGATTCTTAATTTCTACAAATTTTTTCACACAATCTTTTCCAGAGATCTTGGATAATCATAGCATTTTAAAGCAGCTACGTTGATACTGGTTTCAAGAGGGACACTACCGTTTTCGCAGAAACTTGGAGTCTATCTTCAAAATTTACATTGGGGCTTAGTTTAATTCTTAGAAAATAGTTTCTTCATAGATTTTTTTTTTTTTTAATAAAAAAGAGATATCAGAAGTAAGACCAGGTGGTCTCCACACAGAGACCTGCAAGGTGCTTTCTGATTTGTGCACAATCTCTTGTGTAAAAGGACAAAGCTGCTCAGTCCCCTGGCTTAACCAACAGCTGGGGCAGCTCTGAAACCCTCCTACTGTGGCAGATGTGGGCTTACATTCCACAGGGTCCAGGCCTAAGGGAACGCTGAACTCAGATTTGCTCCACAGGTGCCCGGGCAGGATGATAAATGAGATCGTTAGTGATGTGTGCAATTATCCGCAAAGGCCTTTTGCATCTGAGTCACAGAAAACATTAAAGGGAGAACAAATTTTGCTTCTGAAAGACAAATGAAAGTAGAAGGTTATGAAAAGAGCATGCACCCCGTGCAGAAATGATGGGGGAAGATCATTGGACCTGTTCTCCAGACTAGCACCTCAAGAGATAACTTGCTCAGAAAGTTGCTCTTGGCTTTGAGCCCTCCCCACCTCCCGAACCTGCACTAAGCTCATGACTTTGAAGGGGAAGAACAAAGTCTGTTAATTACTCCTTTTACGGAGAGATGATCATTTTTCACCAATACCCAAATCCTCCCTTTTTTATATCTTCACTCTGCTAGGAAGCATAGACTTATGCTTCTGAGGTGGCCTCCATGAAAACGTAGTTGGTGAGATCTGCTGCCCCACTTATCCTGATCCCTGCAGTTAGATGGCAAGGAGCGATTCCCAATGCGATTGTAGGTTAGGTTTTCTATTACTAGACACATTGATGTTAAAAAATGAGATGTTTTACAATTCTGATGAAACTCAACAATCTGGATGTCCTTTAGTGAGAAGGGAAATCAGCACAGCTGGCGATTATCTCAAAATTGGGCCTCCATTAAAGCTGTGAAGATATGGCAACATGGAGTTTTCTTTGTACTGAAAAACAGCTTTCCAATCCAGGTCTCTTCTAGTCATTTAGCAAAAAGCCAGTAGATGGCACCAAGAGCACCTGATATTAGATGCAAGGCTGAGACTATTTATCTTCTCAAAGCTCTTCTCAAAATATTAAGCAAAACTTTGACTGAAACACAGCCGTATTTGGACAAGTAGGTTTATTTTACTTTAGTGCTTTGTTATTAGAAACATACATATGTGTGTGTATATATTTTGCTATCAAACCCTAAAGTTATGGAAAGTATCCTTGATGGTTAGGATGGACTGTAAACTTTTACAGTGTTATTTGCAGGCAGATTTTTCAATTTCTTACTTAAGCTAAATTTTTCTTAATATGAGGTTTAGTGATTGTGTGTCATACCAATGCTTAGGAAAAACAGAATATTTTTCATGATCTAAATACTTCTATCAAGGAAACTCATTCATCTAGGAAGGAGCAGAAATGCAGAATAACACTGTATGTGTTTCTTTCCCTTTTTTCTTTTTAAACAGGAGAATGTAAATAGATGTTTTTACTCCAATGAATGCATCTATATGGAGATATGCACACAAACATAGCTCTTTGACTAGGTTAACAAATAAATGGAAATGACTTAATATAGGTATCCTCGGAATTCCCTCTGTCCTCCAAATGGGAAGGTTTTGGAGTAGGAAATGACTTTTTGAATTTAATTGTAGACATAGCATTTGCAGAAGAAACCATTCCTTAAATAAACAAGCATTGCATTGGGTGGAAGCCTGAACAAAACCTTCAGCTGTGTCTTTGTGGACATTCTTCTTGCCAGGCAAGCAGTTGAGCAGACAAACTACAGGGCAGATTGGAGGGTCAAAGACTCAAGTTGAATGCCAAACTGTATTTGGAAGGTAAGTAAAATAGGAGGTTAATTATCAGCAAGGTATTAACGAAGACATCCAAGTTCTGGAGGCACTTGTAAGTAGGGGAACCATAGGCACATTCAAGATGCAAGATAAAAGGTTCACACAATATGGTGACCAGAGCTCGTGAACAAGGGTACAAAATTAGCTTCCTGGGATGAGCATTGCTTGTGTGTATTGTTGTGACATTTGAAGATGCCAGAACTGCCTTCTAAAATGCCACTGTGTCCTTCCTAATGACACTTTTATTTATTTTTTGTATGCAGTATCAGACACTTAGTGGTCTTTTAAAACCACAAATATTGATGTCAGTCATTCAGAATTTAGTTAATGTTTAGCATTGACAGTTATATCTTGCAGAAAATAAACAATAATTCTCTCAAGTAACTTGGTATCAAAGACAAGGAGAAGTCCTGGGATGTCCAGAGAGGGTGAGCTGGTGTTGAATTTCTGTGGGTAGTTCAGTCATTTGGGTTGTAAGTTAGTTTGAGGAAATCCCTCAGAAAGCCAACTGGGAGAGGAGGAGAAGTGGGAACTTCAGGAGGAGAGGTATTTTGGCTCCCAGTTCCAAGGACTGAGGTTAGCAATGATGGAGATCTCAAGTGTCACCGGGAAACCTGACCTAATGGGACAAATGTGTTTGTATGTGGCATTTGGAAGCATATTCATATGTAGTTGCTTGAAGAATCTTTTATCACTCTTGCTTGAGACAGGCACGTTTCATGAGCTCATGGACCTTGGTGCACAAAGATGAAAAGGGTAGCAGGGAATCCAAGTGCAAAGCCATGTTGACTTCAGTTGAATCTGAAATATGAGAAAGAAATATTAGAGTTTACCAAATGGAAACAGAAACTAGTCTGTGGGAAAAGCAGGTTTATTTTCAGTCTTCCCAGTAGATATTTCAAATGGCAAGCCATAAAAAGTAATATGAAGATTATTGAGGAATTACCTGAAACACATGAAAATGGACCAGGTCCTCGTTGCAGCAGTTAATCATGAGAGCAATATTGCTTTTGTGTCCACAGGAATGTTTAAGATTTTTAAGGGGAGAAAGCACAGAAAGAAAATATACCTAGTTGCTGCTAGATGGCAAAAACAAGCTAAGTCCGATTTTTTCCACTTTGCAGGGGAGCTAGAGATTCTGGGAAATCTGGGAGTATATTCAGTTCATCTAACAAAGAAGCATTAGTGTGCACTTCTAGGTTTGATATCAAATATGTTTTTGAGTTAATACTCTAACACATAGACTTTCAGCCAGTTGCTTAACGTCTCTGAGTCTTAGTTCAAAAGTCCTATCTAACTCAAAGATTAAATGAAAACAAGTTAGTAATCAATAAAGAACTACTATATTCATATTAACAATGGTTTATTAAATGCTTACTATATTCTAAACACAGCTCATCAATTAACCCTCCTGCCCGCATAATTATTTATGCCCTAGATGCTGGTTCAGGACTTTTAGCCAAGTGGTAGAAGACTGAGGAAGCCAATATGCAAGAGTTAATTTGCAAGATTCTGTGAAAACAGACTTTTTCTTCCCTTAGCAAAAACATGAGAAAGGAAAAAAAAGGAAGAGACATACTGTTGATTTTCTTTGTTATACTTTCACATTTTCTTCTGGACCTACTTCAGCAACTTTCCAAAATGCAATGTTTGATGGACACAAGTAGTTAGCAGGGCCTTTGGTTCAACATCCTGAAATGAAACTGCTCCATAAAATGATTGTGTTTTGGGGGCTCTGCATTTGCCATCCACTGTCTCAAATCACAGAGGAGATCAGTGGTCTGAACTTGGTTTTCTTCCTGGTTTCTATATGAGTCAATAGAAATAATTCCTTTTTTTTTGAGAAAGAGAGAGAGAGAGAGGGAGATGTAGAGGAAAGTAAGGTAAATTTCTACTATTTACCAGAGTTTATTCCACTGTATTTGCACATATGTAGTCTCTCATGTGACCGTGGTGGCGCACCAACTATCAGTAATAGGACAATTACATAGATTATCTTCAGGACAAGAATGATTGCTGCATAAATTTGTGAGCTCAGAGGAAATGCAGTAACAGAGTTTGTATTGTATCAGATACAGATAGTTTATTGTTTGCCATATCTTGTTCTGTGTATTTTTGCTATTGTGTTCTTGGTAGTGTTTCTATCTGGTTCTTTTCCAAATCTCTTCTGTCACTAAAAAGTGACAGTTTTCAGTTTCCCAGTGATATGTTCAGAGTTGGCTCCTTTTGCTTTGTAAAATATAAGCTTGCTTGTTTTTTAGTTTTTAATCTGATCATTTCAAGATTCCAGAGTTTATGTGTATGCTATTGTTTCTTCTAGCTGACAATTGAAGTGTCTTGTTTTGTGTGCCTGATTATTTTTGTCTGTGTGCTGGTCACCACAGTTAGGGTTACTTTCATGTGTAAAAGTCTGTCTGTATATTATTTTTCTTCATCTGGGAGCCTTGGAATGTTCCCAATCTGGAGGCATGGCATCTACCTTCAAGGCTGTAAATTTTTTAAACAACCCAGATAATGTTAGCTGTAAATCCACATGAAGAATGGACGACTTTCAGTTCTGTCTTATGCTGATCTTAAATAGATACCAGAGTCTTTGCCTTTGGCAAACCCCAGGCTTTTTATTTCATCCTCTGCATGCTTTGAAACCCATTCAAAGCACAACTGAGTTTCAAAACGATTTCTTATGCATCACCAAATGGCCTTAGGGCTTACCTGAGAGCGTGTCTTCACTGGATTGTGTTTCTAGAATTCTTCACTATTTTGTTAGTTTTTTGATACTTTTAAGAAAACACCTCTGCTCTTCTAGTTCTCTTTAGTGAGAAGTTTCTTCTAAATGACCTATTTCTACTCTCTTTGGAGGATTGCCAATGTTCTTGGTTTGGAAATAATGGGATTCTGAAAAATGGATATGAATATGTGCTCAGAAAACAGGTAAGTGACTTGCATGATAGGCATGTAAGTCTTGAATGAGTCTATGTATTGACTAGGTGTAGGTCAAATTCATACTCCCTGATTCTATCTTATTCTAGCACACAAGCTAGAGGAATAATAGTTAGCTGGTACATGTTCTTCTCATGCTAGAGATCAGAAGTTCACAGAAATGGTGCTGTGTCACTTAAGGCCACGTTCCACTGACAAAAGCAAATCTTATGTCCAAGCCCAACATTGGCAGGCTGGGGAGGAATCTGAAAAGTAAGCTGATCTACCATAGCAGGTATTCCAATTAACTTCCAGACGCTCTAAAGTAGTGGTGATTACAAATTATCAAGTATTTGGTCCAGATTTGGTGATATTTGAAACTATGCTTTTAAGTGCTAGAATTCAATGAGCTTGTTTCCTAAGTTTTTTTTTTCAGCTCTCCATACTGATGGTAATTGACATTTAGAGATTTTCAACCACTACTCCTACTCGCTAACAAGTATTTCAAAATGACTGATCATTTAATAAATATTTCAAAGTATTCCATAACCTACTAGACATGGAAAACAGTAAATGTGATCTTAATAATGTTAAAATTAAAAAACGTAATTTAATTATTTCAGTTCAATCCTTATTTCTGCTATTGTATAATTTAATCATTTTTATTTCTCCTATTGTATATCAATATACAGGATTTAAAAAAATTATGTGAGCATTCTGTTTTTGTTTTTTCTTTTTGAAGTAGAAGTAGATTCCTATTCTTCTGTGATAAATGCTTTGGATATCAATGACAGTTATTTTTACTTTTTTTTTTTTCTACTGCATATTCATTTCCACTACATGTCTCTTCTTATTTGATTTGGATTTCTGTCTTTTATATCAGAAGAGTTTTTCAAATTCCAAGTGATCCTTGTTGTTTGGCTATTTTTAATACTGAACATTAAGAAGCTGGCTGGAACTTTGTTCATGTGGGAGGGACTTGGAGTATGTAGACTGTTAATTGACTGGGTCATTTGGTTGAGAATTTTCTTCTTAGGCTAAGCATATGACCTAGAGAAGAACTTTCTGCTCTTCTACCTAAATAGCAGGGTTCTAGAAGCTCATGTTGACTTTCACTGCAGGTACAAGAGGACCGTTAAGCTTCAATATTGCTGAGAAATAGAGCACATATATTGTTGAGGTTTCCTTTGAGGAATATTTATTCTGTATATACCCATCCCTGTATCTTGTTTCTCAGTTATTCAATCGTACAAGACTGGGTTACCTCACAGTCACAGGTAGAAGAAAAAGGATGATAACGGTTGTGAGCATTGTTATTTTGAACCTTCAAAATTTGTTCGTTTTTCTAGATTATCTAATTTTTGCCATATAGGCATTTATAATAGTTTCTTTTGATTCTTTGTGTTTCTGTCATATTTGTTGTAACTTCTTTTCATTTCTGATTTTATTTTTTCTCTGCTTTGTATATTTGGCTAAAGTCTTATCTATTTTGTTTATCTTTTCAAAGACCTATTTCAATTTCACTGATCTTTTGAATTGTCTTTTTGATCTCTGTTTTATTTATTTCTTCTCTGATTTTACTTCCTTCCTTCTATTGACTTTTGGGTTAGTTTTTCTTATTTCTTCCATTCCTTAAATGTAAGCTTAGAGGTTGTTTTTTTGCTATTCTTTTTTTTTTACCTGAAGTAGGCCTATTTTGCTGTAAAATTCTTAGTACTGCTTTTTTTGTATTCCATAGGTTCTGATAAGATATTTCTTCATTTTTATTTGACTCCATGTATTTTTTATTTTATCTTTGATTTCCTCAATGACTCAGTAGATGTTCAGTAGCTTGCTGTTTATTCACCGCAAATTTGTGATTTTCCCTTCTTTCTTCTTTTGATTGATTTCTACTTTCATAACATTGTGATTCAAAAAGATGTTTGATATTTCAAGCTTTATAAGTTTACTGACATGTGTTTTGTGTTCTAATATATGATCTATCCTTGAGAATGTTCTATGGGCACTTGAAAATAATGTGCATTTTATTGTTTTGGGGTGAAATGCTCTGTAAATATTAAGTCTATCTCATTTCATTTGTCATTAAGATCATTGTCTTTTGTTAATTTTCTGTCTGGATTATCTGTTAACTGCTGTGAGGAGGATATTAAAGTCCCTTACTATTACAGACATTGCCAATGTCTCTTTTTAAGTTAGTTAATATTTGATTTGTATATTTGAGTGCTCCTACATATTAATAACTGCATGTCTTCTTACTGTATTGATCACTTTATCATTATCTAATGTCTGTCTTTGTCTCTTGATACCTTTTCTGATTAGAAGTCTATTTTATCTCATATGAATATACTACTTCTTGCCTTTAAAGCTTTTCCATTGGTTTAGAGTATGATTTTCCATACCTTTGCTTTAAGTCTGTTTATCTCTATAACTTAAGTGGGCCTCTTTTAAAATCTATCCAGCAACTCTGTGCCTTTTGATTGGTGAGCTCAGTCTACTTACATTCAGGGTGATTATTGAAATATGATGGCTTGCTGTTGCCAGAATGTCTGTCTTTCCTATTTCAGTCTATCTAATTATTGCTTTGTTTAATTTTTCTGCGCTTTCTTTTTAAAATTTAGATAGAAGAGCTTTTTCAACGTTTATTACAAAGGGAGGCCTAGTTGCAGCAAATTCCTCTGGTTTTCATTTGTCACCTTTATATCTGAAAGATAATTTTGTGTGATATTCTTGCCTAGTAGCTTTTTTATCTTTCAGTATTTCGAATATGTCATTCCACTCTTTCCTGGTCTATAGTTTCTGCTGAGAAGTCTGATGATAATCTAATGGAAATACCTTTACAAATCACCTTTTCCCTCCTCTAATCAGCTTTAATATTCTTTCTTTGTTAAGGACTCCTGATAGTCTCACTGATATGTTTGTTGGCATGGGTCTCTCATTTAGAGAAAACATGGAACAGTTCGTGAATTTGCATGCTGTCATTGCTCTGGAGTTATACTAATCTTCTTATATTACTTCATTTTTAATATATTTTGTCTGCCAAAGTGAGCACTGTTAAATCTTCAGTACAGGTATATTTTGATATGTTGGTGATTCTTAATCGAATGAGGTAAATCACCTGACTTAGTCAAAACATCTCTTTTCCAAATATAATGTCACTCTTATTGAAGAGACATATGTATCCTTCAAAATATAAAGAGTCACTGATTTTAAATGACCCATTTATTGACATTTGAGAGATAATGTCCTTTTCATTCACAATCACTTCGTTTTAAGTGTGAGGAATGTTTTGTTTATTCATGATATCATTCTAAATTGGTTAATCATAACATTTCCAAGTATGTTTTACAAATGTCATAAACTGGGCAGGTTTCTATGCAGATTAGTAAAATTTTCTAGGTAATCGTAAAATACTGCATCACCAGGTATCTTAGGTCAAAAATCTCATATTAACTGTAATTTTGGAAGTGTTCTCTCTGTGTGAAACACTATGCTAACTATTTTGTGCAAGTTGCTTCATATGATCTTCTTAACAACCCTAAAATAGTAGGTTTGTCTTCTTCATTTTACAGATAGGAAATGGAAATTCAGAAAGTCTGTGGTAATAAATCTCAGGTCACACACTAAGTGAAAGCTGAGATTTGAACTCAAGCGTATCTGATTTCAAATATCAGATTTTTGAACTGCTGTAACTTTAACTTTTGTCTCAGTAATCCTACTCTAGAAAATGTAACCCAAGGAAGCAATTCTTTGGGAAAAAGATAAATATACATATATATTTATTTCAGTAGATTGTCTAATCAGAGATACGTGAAAATCATGTTTCTCACAATAGGAGAATGATTATGAGAATTATAAGAGATTTGCTCATTGGAATATTATACAATCACTAAACCAAATTATTAGACTTTTTAAATAAAATATGGAAAGATGTTCATAATTATATAAATTAAAAAATAAATGCAAAATGAAAAATATATGTATGCATAAATACTAGGATCTAAATTAACAAAAAAAATAACTTTCAGGCATGGGACTATATGTATAAGAGATTTTTATTACTGAATTGGACATAAAGAAATCAGTTTCAGTTTTTCTGCCTCAAACAGCAGCAATTTGTAAAAATAGCAGTGAAATAAAATAAACTCTTGGTAATAATTATCAAATACATGTTCTACTTTCTAAGATATTCTAAGGATTACAGGATTTCAAAGCTTTGCAATTATCTGTTCTTATGTAGCTCCCTCACAAGACTTTTGGCATTTGGAATAAGGAGAATCTCATCTTTATAGTGCATATTTGTTTTTGTTTTACACCCTCAGATTTTATTCCCCTTTTTCTTGATAACAGCATCTGAGCAAAATCTACATTTTACTCCATGGAGATTTGTGGGGAGCTCAATGACCCTCCTGACCTCCGGAATTGTCGAGTGGCCCAGGGTTAATCAGAACATCGTATTACTTTGGTAACAGTGAATGTTATAGGTGGGGATATGGAACCAAATCAGGTCTCTAAACCTAAAACATGGGCTCAAGTCTGGAGTACTAGCACCTGGCTTACCAGCGTGAGGGCAGAGTTTGCATGGGAATGGTGATAACACTGAGGAATACGGTCAAAAGATAGCAATCAGGCACACTCTGGTGGAGCAATTAGGCCAATCAACTCTGAAGGATGCAGGCCCCCTACCCCTGGGTTTGTGTCCTGGGTATGGGGGCAGAAACATCCAGTGTGAACAATTAAATAAAAATGAAAGTAAAAATACTTCTTCCTCTCTCTCCCTGCCTGCCTGCCTGCTAGACTGCATTCCTGCCTACATATTTTCTGAAGAAAAAAAAAAGACAGCAATCAAATCCTAATCATATTATCAGAGCTTCTATACCCAACTATGCCTGTTGAGAGAATACTCCTTACTTTAATGACTCAGTTAAATGAATTTTCTTATTCTTAAGCTAATTTGAGTTGGTTTCCATCTTTTGCATGGAGATTCATACAGTGTTATTCATAACATTTTCTTTTGAGGGGGAAAGGAAGCACAAGTGGATGTGGAAGGATGGAGCAGAGGTTTAAGGTGAGAATTAGATCACAAAGTTGGAAAAGTATACAAGGCCAGATTCTATAGTGGTTTAAAGGTCTAGCTGTGACTAGTGTCAAAGACCCCAAATAATGTCCTTAATGCTTAGCCTTTCAATCAGGTACACTGTAAACTAGCCCAAGGGAAACCAGTGATTTGGGGCTATTCTTATTTTTTTTTTAATAGCAATATTAAAAAAAAATGACTCACAATGTTATATTCATTTTAGGATATTGAAATTGCATCTTGGTCTATATTTCACATCACACCCACCACCAAGGTTCCAATGTTCTTTACCACTCCCTTTTCTTCCCTATAGATGACCCCCCACCCCGACATCTACACCCTTATGTTCATAGCAGCCCAATTCACAATAGCCATGACATGGAAAAGATGGCTGGTTAAAGAAGCTATGGTGTTATTCTTACGTAGATCTTAATCTAAGAGCACTCCTAGAACTCTCTTTCGGAAGTCCCTCTTGGAACTAAAGTTTATCAGGATGATAATAGTTTTGGTTCTCTTTGAGCTTGCCCTATATTTGAATCAAATTAAGTTTGATCAAGTAACCACTATTAGGATGCATGCAAGGTCATCTTTATAAAGATTTTGTAGAAAATATAAGAACTGTAGTACATTTCAATCCAATCTTATCAAAAGCAAAGCAGTGGAATCCATATTGGAAAGGCAAGGGTGAAAAAGAATTCCTTAAGTCAGGCATAAAGTCATCTTTCCAGTGGATAAATCAAATCTCTCTTGAAAGTGAAAAATCTTTGCTCATCTGGGTATAGTCTGTTATATCATTTACTCCAGACAGAGAAATTCAGTTTCTTTTTCTCTAAGAAAAAAGAATTATATTTATCTTTCTGCAGTATGAATTTTGTCCTTTTTGGATGGGATGACTGGGTATTACTGGCAATATAGACACTTAAATAACAGTAGCTCAGATATCTGAGAAGACATTTGAAAACCTTCAACACTTTTTAAACTCAATATTTATTAAAGATTTGTTTCAACTTATGCATGTCATTTTTCTCCCTAGTTCTCAACCCATAAATCATATTTCATAAAGAACATATTTTTTAGAACTTTGATTTGCTTCACTCTTTCTCTCACAAATATGTAAAATTGTGAAGTAGTTTAGAACTGGGTTTTAGGGTGAATCTGAGTTCAGGTTCAGGCTTCACAAAATAGTTGCAGTGTGATCTAGAGGAATTTCTTATCCTTGATTTTCCCCATCTGAACTGAGACTAATGTCACTTCTTCAAGGACTGGACAGTCACTGGAAAAGTCATTTGTGAGGCACTTGTGCAAATGAACACGACAGATTTGATTATTAAATAACATCATTCTCATAGGAAATAAGAGGTCGAACTTTTCTGTAGATTCTTCTATTTGCTGAAAGAAGTATTTACCTTCAGGACAGAGAATTATCACATGGGTACATGTGATAAAGACATTATTTTAGAAAAGTTGACTAAATTAAAATTTTGTTGTGGAATCATACTTCAGATATGTTTGTGGTCACCAGTCAAAGGATTGTATGCTAACTCCTAGTATAAAATGCAGTGATGGGCTGTCTGTAGTTATCATCACCATCTCCTCTTCTGATTCCTCCACATCAATTTCCCAGAATCCCCTTCTCCATTTGGTTCTGGAATTGAGTTTACCATTATGAGAGATTTTTTTTTGTGGTCACTCCTGGTCCTGGGTCTTAAAACTGGGTCCATGGCTTTCAGAGCCTGTACCTTAGCTACCTAAGCCACAGCAGATGGCAGAATTTTGTCTATCAGCGTGAGGACTCTGGTGAACTCTGGAAGAGGAGAGGCCATTACTCCCTAGAGGTAGTTTCAGACAGGTGAGTGGGCAGATGACTTATGAATAGTTCACAGCTGTTACTGGGTTAGCTGCTACTATGCAATGTCTTTGTTACTCTTAAGTGGTTGATGTAGTTGGTGGTGGCTAGGGCAGGCTGAAAAATCAGGAAGGCTTCTGGAAGCACTCTTGAGAACCACTGGCATTGATAATGGCTTCCCTGACTTATGTTCCTTCGTTCCTCAGTGCTGTAAACAGTTGTGTAAGCTTCTTCTTCCCTCTGTTATAGCCCTTCCTGCTTGAAATATATAGAGGGTCTTCTGTGTTCCTGATCAAACCCTGACTGAAATGGGCAACACTGTATATTCAACACTCAACTTGGAGCCAAAATACCTTATATATTGTGATCATTGCATATCAGCTCATATTGACCTCAATCATTCTTTTTAAAGCAACTTTAAAAAAATTTTTAGAAGCAACTTTTGAATTTCCATTTTTTGGATATATCATAATTTATTTAACCAATCCCCTCTGGAGGGCTTTCAGGAACTTTCTCATTTCTAGTTTTTTCTTTGCTATAAAACCAACGAACATCCATGTAATGGTACTTTGCACACCGGTGTGAGCATATTTCTAGGCTATAATCCAGGAAGTTAGATTGCTTCAAGTGAATAGTTATCTCACTGAGACTATCCTGAATTTGGGGGCCCTGTAAAAGCTCTTCAGTTTAGCTTTCCCAGTTGTATGAGAGTGCCAGACAGGACTGATGATGATGATGAAGATGAAGATGACCAAAATGATTACTGAATCACTTCTTGTTTTATGCTGGGAGTAGGACTGATTGAATTCAGGGAAGATGCTTATAAAGTACAAATCAAACACATCTTATGCTGGCATGTATGATACAAGATTCAGTACAGGCATACCCTGGTGGAGTAGTGGTTTGGTTCACAGCCTCTGATCTAGCGTCATCTACATACATCCCAAAGAGCTGGGTGTGTTTCCGATGTTTTGAGAGGGGACAACCAAGTTGAACAACTAAATAAAAATAAAACAAAGTGCTTCTTCTTCCTCCTCTCTCTGCCTGCCTGCCTGCTCACCTTCATTCCTGCCTGTACCTTTCCTTTAAAAATTTTTTTCAGTATAATAAGAGAAAAATCATATCATGGTTTAAAAAAAGTAGCTAGAGGTGTTCCAACAACAGTGTAATATTTTTTGTGTTTGCCATCTGTGTGATTGAGTAAATTAAATAAATGATCCAAGTTTTACTTCCTCTCTCAGAAACACTCTGACTTTTTCTAGGATATAAAAGTTTTTCTTTTTCTTTGATATAAAAGTGATTTTATATCAAAGCCAGTAATAATAGTGAGAGTACAAACATCGAAATCTATTTTCTTATTTAGAGAACCCAATCAGAAACATAATGAAAATATATTCCATATTTTGTATTTCAAAATATACATCATTTAAAATACTTTTGTTCTTTTTTTTTTTTTTTTTTTTTTAAAGAAAAGTGCAGGCATGAATGAAAGTGACTAGGCAGACAAGCAGAGAGAGGAGAAAGAAGCTCTTTATTTATTTTTGTTTAGTTGTTCACTCTCATCCTTCTTCCCCAGGCCTGGCACTTGAACCCAGAGGTACATGGCCTGCGCTTTTTTGGAGGCGACTGACCCAACCACTACTCCACTGGGGCACGCCAAAATATATAAAATTTAGCAGCATTTGACTGAGCTTTAAATAAAATATGTCAAAATGAATACCATTAACATATGTTGGTTGAGAAACAAAGGGGTCATGAGGTGAGACTTACTTGTTTCATACTTCCTTCTCTATTCCATACCAGAGTTTTGTGGGAGGATAGTGTTTATATTGTGGCCAGATATATTTGTGTGGGAAGCAAAAAAGGTTTGGAGTATTATAAACAAATTCAAAAGTTTTGTGTTCTTCTTCCTTATAATGAGTATCGAACTACATTTGTATTTTCCATAATAAAATGTGCTCCTTTTTTCTTTTATGAGGAGGCTAACTAACATGCTGCATTCCTAGATAAAAATATAGAACTTAAAGCCAGGATTTTATTTCTAGTTAGGGAGTTAAGCGTTCCTAAACTTTGGTTTATTTCAGATTTCATTTAGGAGTCTCAATTATAAGTTTGATAGTGTCTAATCCATAATCAGTGCTCAAGAAGTGTTAGTTAAAAGAAGTAAGTGATGTATTAATTACAGAGTGCATTGCAATGTATCTTTTTATTAAAAGCAATTTATATGGCCTTGAAGATGGTAGAAAATATTCTCATATTTCTTGTCTTTGTTTAAAAAGAAAGATTCCTCCCAAGTTCAAGTGCAGGGAAACTTAATAGAATTTCTAGGCAGTTGACCTTCTTTTTCAAAAATACCAGAAGGTATGTTAGCTGTTTTTGAATGGAATGTTGGCGCACTTTCATTTTCAAGCAGGACAAAGAATCTTGGGCATGATCAAATAAGTGAGAGGAAGAGACTTGATGTAGTAGGGAAAGTGGGGTTGAGTGAATTTCCCTCTGTTACCTTTCCTTCATCCCTAAACCTGATTTGTGGATCACTTTGGGGAGTGGTTTGGTGGCATGAGATGGGAATAGATGAGAATTAAGGGTAACAGGGAAGAGAAGTAATAGTGAAGGGAGAAATGGTGGTGGTGAACTTAATTTGCTATATAGAGATTTGATTTACAATGATGCACATCTTTAACTTATATAATGTATGATGGAATGTTCCTTCAATACAGTTAATTAAAAAACCTAGTGGCAACTTGCTTATATGCCATGTAAATATTCTTCCACGGTTCAAAGTGTGAGCTGTTCCTAAAATGGAATTACTATACAGATTTTGACAGCATAAACCTAGGATTGAGAATAAATCAAAACAAAAAATGTAATGAAGCAAACAGATATATTTCACTTTCACATTTTACAAGTTGTACGGGTTTAGGCAAATACATTTCCTCATTTTTACAACAAGGTGATAATGTTATCCTCAGAGGTATGCTAAGTGACTGGACTGAGATGAAGACTTTTTGCAACAGATAAATCCTAGCAATCATTCTTCTTTCATTATTATGAAGTGCTTTTAAATACTCAGGAACTCAGGAAAAGAATGGATTTTAATGTATGGGTCCTGCTTACATTAGAATTTGTAGTTAATAGGTCAATAAAACCTAGGTTCCATGAATCAAACTTTTAAGACTATTCAAGCTGTTTTGCATCTAATCTGTCCCTACAAATTTATAATTCCTTCCTTTCCTTCTTTCCCTTCCTTCCTTCCTTCCTCCCTTCCTTCACTCCCTCCCTCCCTCCTTCCTGCCCTTCCTCCCTCCCTTTCTTCCTTCCTTGCTCCCTCACTTTCTTTCTTTCTTCTTTTTTACAGGAAAGATGCAAGCAAGAGTGAAGGTGAGTAGACAGGCAGGAAAAGAGAGTTGTTCACATTGGTTGTTCTCCTGGACCTGAACTCTGGTCCCTGGGATGTACTTGGACTGGTTTTTTGGAGGCATCTGATTTAACTGCTCCTCCACCAGGGTGTGCCCAAATTTATTCCTTATTATTTCTCTTTCAGTTTTAACATTTCTCATCTGTAAAGTGAAGGTGCTGGCACAGGGGAACTTCCAGCCTGCCGTGGCGCTCTAACAGGAAGTTTGGAGCAGGTCATGTCTGAGAGCTGGTAGAAGACGTCACAATTTCTACCACAGTTGTTTTCACCCCTGGTTTTAAATCCTTTGTGAAAAGGTACTTACTTTTTGTCAGCAGAACTATCTTTTCTCTTTTCTTTTAAACATTGAGTCAGATTGGCTCTTTGGATTGTCTGTGATTTCCTGAAACCAGGGGAAGCTGTAAAAACATAATTCTAGAAGTTAGAGATAATAATTTGCCACATCAATGGGAAAAGTCACTATTATTCCAAAAAAGTAGAAAAATGCTTATTTCATTCAGTTAAAATATTTTATTCATTTTTATCTTGGTGTTGGAAGTGAAACACGTAGGCTGTGAGGCTGATAAAATGTGGATACATTACTCGAGGCGTAATACACTGTGGTCTCCACAAAGTATAGTAAAGAGCTAACTTCTGACCCCCTCCCTGTGAAGACTGCACTGTTTGAAAAGAACGGTGTGTGGGCCCAAAAGAAGTATGAAATGTGGGAACTGGGATCTCCCACCATGCACTGATTTCTTCCTCCTTCTTTATTCTCAGGCTATCGAAATCTCTAAGGGATCTACTACTCACACTCTTTGCTCACCAAATTCCTCAAGGAAGTGGTCCTGAGGAATGACTCATAGCTGAGATGTTCCACTGAGGAAAGAAAAATCTTGGAGCCATGCCCAGCAACTAAAGAGAGTCAATTTCCCTCAGTACATACCTATCCCTTTTGGGGTACAATCCCTCCACTAATCTGAGCTTCTGCTATGGGTTACAGGGACAGATAGATGAAGGACTGGACAATTCACCAAGATTTGATAGGATCGAGGCTCATAATCCTTAACGTATTCCCCTGACTTTACCATATAGTTAGCTTGGGGAAATAGGGCAAGCCAATTACAGAATGTCAGAATGGGGTTGAGGAGGAAAGGGATACATCAGAAGATTGGAGAAGTTACAGTACTTGCAACTCGGTGATATTCATTCGTTAGGTGCTTACTTCGTGCTAAATGCATGGATCATTTTAATACTCATTATAATCCTGTGAGATAGGTTGTCACCCCACCCCATACAGAAGAGGAAACTGAGGCTTAGAGGTTAAGTTATTTGCTTAGTATAGCATAGTAAGTGGTGGCATCTGGGTTTGATCATTCCTGCACATCATCGTCACAGGCACTTTCACACCCATATCACCTCCCATTGTTCTGTGCAGGGGTCAACAAATGTATCCACCAAATGTATCTCTTTTTCCTTACATTGGATCCCATCATGTGGCCAAGCCACCAGCATACTCATTAGATTCCATCCCAAAGTGTCAATTTCCTGGTATATTTACTATCAACCTCTCCTCCCTGTTTCCCTAACAACCTTACCCAGACCAGTCTTTCCTGCCTTCTCAGCAAACTTCCAGGATGCAGTGCACTGCGGAAAGGTAACAAAAATTGGTTTTTATTGTTATGTTTTATTTATGTATCTATCTATTTATATATGTGTGTGTAATGTCTGTTATTAACTCTGAGTAACCTCTCACTAGGGCTCAACAGTATAAAATCTTTCACGTGTTGATGTGATTTTTATCATAGACTTTGCGGCAGATACTCTATCTTTACAATTCCCCCACATGGATGGAGGATGTCTATCTATGTAGCTATTGCAATGTGTCCTTTTATTCTGGAGACTAGCATTGCATTTCCAACTGCATACCAGGGATCTTCACCTAGATTCAGCACAAGTTCCTGAACTTCACATGTGAAAAACTAAATTAATCATTTCCCCAGGTCTTTCTCCTGATTACCTTATTCCTGTTAGAAAAAAATCTAGTTTCCAAATTAGAGGTCTCTTTTATATTCCCGTGGTAAAAGTGTTGAGGTTCTGTGAAATCAATCTCCGTTTCCTTCAATCCTCGTCCCTCTCCAACCTCTTTAGCAGCACACCTACTCCCTGATTAGCCCAGTAATCCCCTTTACCAGATCTCAGCCTTCAGCCTCTGATCGACCTAATACAGCCCTATCATATCAACATTCTAAAGCTTAAGTCTTATCTTAATATTTCCTAATTGAAAACAAAGATAAAACACCTGTTACTGAATTAAGCATTAACTTCCCAGTCTTCTAAATATGTATTTCCAATCAACTTTTCCTTTTGTTTCCTCTTCCTCCCCTAAATTTTCTTCTGCAAGAAACATCCTTACATGGTTCTAAGCACTTATTCTGTTTTCCCATCTCCAGGTTTTTGCTTTAAGTCTCCTTCTCTGTAACATGCTCCCACTCCCCTTCAGATACTTTGACATATTAAAAATGCATTATTTCTTTAAGGGTCAGTTTACATACAACTTCCACATGAAAATATTTTGGAATATTCTAATTTTATGATTTAATTTGTCTATTTAAAAAATATTTTACCCCAAATAGTGTGAGGTCACTCCTGATGTCAGGGTTATTCAATAAGATGTCTTATTTATCTTTGCATACCCAGCACACATGGCATAATCTCTTAAGAAATAGCTGTTGTGAAGAACAGAGTTGATGTGCTTACCACTGTCTCAAATGTGAAGAGGTATAATGCGTGGTGCTTGTCCTGTTACATTTTAGAGATGTATTTATGAGAAAAGATAGAATTAATGGAGCCTATGTGTGATAAGGTCCACATTAGTGTTAAAGACAGTAAGCACCGAGTGAGTTTCATGTAAGAGGAGTTCTTGTAGACTACATTTCTCTAGTGACGGATTTGAATTTAGTCTTGGTAAATGGGTGACAGTTGAATTTGTACCCAGAGGTGGTGGGAAAAGATATTCTAGGTTAGGGCTGAGACAAAGGACTTTCCCCTTCTTCTCTAAAACTTCTGCTCACTGGCTCTGGTTCTGATCTGTGTGACTCCAAAATATGGTTATTCTTCAAATTTCTGTCCTCCTTTTCCTTTGCATCCTCCTCTTAATGCCTCTCTCTTTTCCTCCGTCCCTTCTTTCCTTTGATTTGCCCATTCCCATTTTATCTTTCCTTCAGGTAAATGTTAGTTTGGTCTTAAGCTCTAGGCAATTATTTTTGTTTAATTTGTTAATTCATTTGTTTTTTCTGTATGCTACTTATGAGTGAAATCACATTGTATTTTTTCTCCATCTGACTTACTTGACTGAGTATAAAACCCTCTCGTTTCATCTATGCTGCTGCAAATGGCAGGATTTCACCCTTTTCGTTGTTGTTGTAGCTGAGTAGTATGCCATTGTGCACATACATTATATCTTCTTCATCCATTCATCTGTCGATGGGCACTTAGGCTGTCTCCAGCTGGCTCTTGGCAATTATAATAATGCTGCAATAAACATGGGGGTGCATATGTCTCTGTTTTTGTATTTTTACAGTAAATATCCAAAATGAGGTAGCTGGATGATGTGGAATTTCAATTTTACTTTTCTAAGGAATCTCCATCTGCTTTTCATAATGGTCATACCAATTTAGACTCCCATCAACAGTATACACAGGTTTCCTTCTCTCCACATCCTCTCTAACATTTGTTGTTTCTTGTCCTTTCTCACAAGTGTGAAGTGATTTCTCATTGTTGATTTGATTTGCATTTTCCTAATAATAAGAGATGATGAACATCTTTAAATGTGCTTGTGCTTGATGGTCATCTGTATGTCTTCTTTGGAGAAGTGTGTATTCAGATATTCTGCCTATTTTATAATTGGATTATTTTTTGTTGTTATTGAGGTTTATGAGTTATTTATATATTTTGAATATTAATCCCTTGTCAGAATATGATGCGTATATTTTTTCCCACTCAGTAGGATGCCTCTTCATTTTGATGATAGCTTGTTACTGTGCAGAAGCTTTTTAGTTTAAGGTAGTTCTGTCTGTTCATTTTTATTTTGTTTCCCTTGCTATTGGAGTCAAATCCCCAAAGACATCTTTAAGGCCAATGTCATACAACTTGTTGTCCATTTTTTTTCTATGTATTACTATTTTTAAAGAGAGGAAAGAAGGAGAGGAGAAGCATTTTTAAGGAAGGAAAGAAGAAAATAAGGAAGAGGAGGAGGAAGCACTTTTGTTTATTTATTTTGGTTGTTTCTTACCCTAAGTCCTTGGGTTTTACATGGTCCACATCCCCAGCTGCTGACTTAGTACCTGAGGTACCAGGGCATGCTGCTTCTATGCAGTTTATTATTTCAGGTCTTCCACCCAAGTCTTTAAGCCACGTTGAATTAATTTTTGTGTACAGTGTTAGACAGTGGTCTAATTTCATTCTTGGCATGTGAATGTCCACTTTTCCCAAACACCATTTATTCAAGAGGCTTTCCTTGTGCCATTATTTATCCTTGACTTCTTGATGACAAATTAGTTGTCCATATACGTGGAGACTTTTTTATGAGTTCTCAGTTCTGTTCTATTGTTCTGTGTCTGTTTTGATTCCAATACCATGCTGTTTGACTACTATCACTTGGTAATATAGCTGGAAATCAGGGTGTGTGATATCTTCATTTTTATTCTCCCCCCGACCCCCAGGATCATTTTTGCTATTTGGGATCTTTTGGAGTTCCAAGTAAATTTCACGATGCTTTGGTTCTATTTCTATGAAGACTGCTACTGAGATTTTGATAGAGATTGCATTGGATTTGGAAATTGCTTCAGGTAATATGGCCATTTTTAACAATGTTAATTCTCCCAATCCATGAGCATGGAGTATGCTTCTATTTCTTTGTCTCTTCTATTCCTTTCAGCAATATCTTATAATTTTCACTTCTTTGATTAAATTTATTACAGGGTATTTCATTCTTGATATTATTATAAATGGGATTCTTTTCCTATAGGGGCTCAAAAACTAGGTTCGCTATGCTTTTTATGCACATTAATTAATTAAGCATCACCATACCTGGGTGAGGACTAGGCAATCACTTCTTCCAGCATGGACTTGCAGGTCATATCTGCATAGAAGGCTAACCACCATGCCCAACAACGCTGTGAGCTGGAGGGTTGTGACTCTCATATTCAATTAAAACTGCAGGGGGAATTTTAGGGAGGCAGAATGTAATTACTTTAGTTGGACTGGGGCCAGGATTCCGGAGCTAACACAACTGCTCTTAGAAAGTCTGCCATAAGATCTCTGGTGACCACAAATGGTTAGGTCTGTGGTTTTAGGTTTCATCCGAAAGGTAAACAGCCCTGCACAGCGCAGTGCCCCCAACACCACGCGGGGCATCTATTCACACGGACCCAGAGAGGAGAGGCCACCTACTGAATGAGAAACACCGTTTCCTGAAGTACCTACTTATTCGTGGGAGGTCTCTCATCCTTACACCAAAGTAGACCCGCCCTTACTTAGCTAGTAAGAACTGACAGGCTCACAGCACCGAGTGGTATGGCTGCCAGACTAAATTATGTGCTTGTCATTTTTCCCTCTGTTGTCCAAGATTCCAGCAACAAAACAGTAGGGAACTCCCCATACACATTTTTGCTCAAAACATACTCGTTTCTCCTCTCTGTAACGTTCTTGGATCCCACAGTCCAAGTTAAACACAACTGGAATTTCCCTATAAGTCAAAAACAATATTAATTCTGAGCCCACATATTTTTCTTCTTGTAGGGTATGTACACATTTAAACACAGCACATGTTGCAGACACTCTGCAAATGGCAAAAAGCTCTGGAGGAAAAAAAAAAGGGAGAAATGCGAGGGAACATATTTTTAACAAGAGAGCAGAGGCGATTTGGTGGAGTGTCTGACCCGGCAATGAGAATTTTTCTCTGTGGTCTGTTGAAAGAAGAGCAGAGACTGGCGTGATGCTGTGGACTGATGGTTGATGGTTTCTATACCACACAATCTGCGATGGGGGTTACTTCCCGTCGGGAAGCAAGGAGATTCTTGCAGAATATTAGTGTGGCGCAGAGCTGAACTCCTGTGTCCCTGACTCAGGCTGCACAGGAGACATCCCTAAGTCTTTGTTTATCTGAAGGCTCACGATTGCCATAGTCATCTTTTTCAAATTAAAATGGCAATGTAAAGTTTGGTAAATGTTAGTTCTTCTAATTGACAGGGCCTTGTATAATTAAAATAAAGTCACTAATATTTTGTCTTGTTTTCTTTTTTATCACCGAAAGTTCATTTTTCACCAACTCAGACAAGGTCTTCATTTTTATGAAGACCCACAGTGACCCCTAAAAATCTGATTTTTTTTTTTTCACTTCATGTTTGTGCCCATCTGGTTTGAATTTAACATTCTTATGAGTCATTTCACTGTGATAGGAACACTCTGCTATAGAAAACTTCTGTTAATATTTTAACATTTTAAATCAAACACCGCAGAGAGCATTACCTAACCCTCCTTGCAATTATGGAAAACCATGCCCTCTATTTGTTCATGGATCTTGCCTTCACATCTCTTTTCTTTAAATTGAACATAGTACATGGTAGATAGGTACACATGCCATCTGTGTTTTCAAATACTTTACCATCTTGGTCAACAGATCCTTTTGCAGTTTCTAAGATTTTTGGAAGCAGTGTTTACCTGAGGAAGGATGAATCATTCTATAGGAAGTCAGGTTTCTCTACTTCTCATGGCTGACACTTAACCCATTAAAAAAGAGCTCATTTTATTTTCCAGTCAACATATTGGCTTTGTAACTTACATTTTTACTACCCAAATTTCCTGATTTTGAAGCTTGAACTCATTTTCCTTTGACTACCGGGTAACATTTCTCAAGGTAGTCTTTAAGGCAAAACGAAAGAGGAGAAAAATGCCAAGAATCTCTTTAAGAAAATACAGCGGTGTCTCTCTTCTACCTTCTTAAGCAATGGATGGTTCCCAGGGAGGCTAGGTTTGGTTGTATACTTAGTCCGTAAATTGAATCTGCACATGGGGTGGACATAATTTAACTTAAAAAAATAAGAGGAGGATTTTGAAGTATTATTTGTCTATATTAAAAGCGAAGTAAGCATGCCTTAACAAGCCAAGGCATTTTGTAATTTATTTGCCATATTTAAAATATTTCATCTTAATTTTGGAAGAAAAAAAATACCAGTGGTTTAAATCAAGTGTTTCAGTAAGGAGCAGACCATTTTAAAGGTAAGTATGAGTTCCATACTTCAATGAAGATATAAATGAACTCTTTCTCAGAATGAATAATACGGTTTCACTCCCCTGTTCCCCCATTAACATTTCTTGAGTTTATTTCCTAATCCGCAGGAATAAAGCTTAACCAAACAAAGCGACTTACCTGGGCTCTGAGTGCCAATTCCTTAAGATAACTTTATTTTAATTCTCATTATGTTTTATTCACTGATGGCGCTTGGAGAGGCTTAAATCAAAATGGGAAAAATAATAACTGTTGGCTCACAAGAGTGGGGGCCAGTTTCTTAGTCTTTGTTCAGGCAAAACATGTGTTGGAGACTATAAAAGCTTTGCAAAATCCAAATCTGGGGATTTTAGCAGCCGTGCGCCACAGCGGCAGATCCTAGGCCCTGGGCACGATGAATGCGTTCGTGCTTCCCATTAGCCACATTGTTGTGACTGAATAAAAAATGTAGCCTTTTTCACACAATTTAATTAGAAGTACCAGATGTGGTGTTGTATGACTGATGTCAAAATATGACACTTTTATGTAAACACTTTAACTTAATCAATCAAGTAAATAGCTTTCACTATTTTAAAGCATTTCAAATCTGCTTGGTACAAATACATTATTTTTGTGTTATGCTGAATAGATCATGGCCAGCTGCAGCATTATTAAGAGATTAGGGGAATAAAGTTAGATTTTACTATACTATTTTTCAAGGGCCGGCCTTTACAATTTCCTCTACTGGGAAAGACGAAAAGAAGACAGAGTTAGAAAATCCTTTAATTTTGTGGTGCTGTAAAGAAAGTTCTCTCTGGAAAAAACAAAACAAAACAACAAGCCTCTTTTTCCATCCCCATCAAATATTACTATTAAGTGTAGCTTTGCATTTCTCATTGTTTCCGGGGCTGGGGTGGATTGTTTTTCTCTGGTTCCCTATAGAGCAAAGGGCCCATTGCTGAAGCTGGGTCCCCTCACTGGCGTATTAAGTATCATAGAAGTCTGATACTCCCAGGAGTTCAGCCTGGGGACTGAGCATTCAAAAGCCAAGCCATTAGTTTCCAAGCACCTTTCCTTATCCTGCCTAGTTTGAATTCTTTGTCAAGTTCAAATAGCTCTGATCATGAGGGTCAATTTAACTTTATCACTAAAAGCTGTGCAGTTGCTCAGAGATGCCCCTCTTTGAAGAGAAAAGGCTTGGCGTAAATAACAGGAGACTGAGCCATGCGAGAAGCTCAGGGTCTCAGCTGTGAACTGAACTCGTCATCGCTCTTGAAGTTGTGTGTATCTCTGCGTCATGTTTATAGGGAGGGCGGCGGAAATGACACTCCGTGGAAAAGACTGCAATATATGAAGATGTAAAAATGGATTTTAGACTTCTTTAGGGCCATAGTGGCTCAGAAGGATGAGTGTGGATTTCTCAACACATTGTCACAGGACCCTATTGCCCATAGTGTTATTTTTTCCTCCCTTATACAGAATATTTGTGATGCGCACACAAAAAGAAGAATTTTGGAGAGTGGTTGGGAGAAGCGCTGTGTAAATGTAGAAACTGATGTACATCTGGTGCCAATGTTTTCGAATAGTCTCAAGTCCCTCACCTTAGTATACGTCTGGAACACTTTTTTCACATTGTGCCTTTCACACCATGGTTTACAAAAACACATGCTTCCCGCAGTTGGGCCATGCGGCAGCTTGGCTCTATCTCTTGTGGAAACGAAGGGACAAGATGAGATGACACATCACTCTGAGGTTCTGACTCTCTGCTTTAAAAACTATTGACAGAAAATCCTCTGAAGAGAGAGTTTGAACTACATCACACACACGCATACACACACACACACACACACACATAGAAGCTTTATATTAATTTGCATTTAGTAACTCTTAGCTGTATGCCTTTAATTTTTCCTTCCACGTAACATTATTTATTTGGTTTGAATTAACATTTTTTTAATTTGATTAAAACAATGTAATTTACTTAAAAATTAGAACTAAGGATATGTTTCAACAGTACAGAGTTTGTTCAAAATTCCCTTTTAAAAGTCGATCATAAACGGTACGACTGCATCATTGCCTGACTTCTTGATAAAAGGTTTGAGGTTGTTGCAAAGCCCAAGTGTGAGGGAAGATTGCAACTATTTGATAGATTGCAACTATTTTTAGTCAATGTGGTCTCTAGGGATTCAAATTCGGAAAAAGCTGACTAACCTGTGATTAAGCTTTATAGTAATTTAAAAGTAGACATTTAGCAACTCTTAGCTGTATGTCTTGCTCCAGGTATTGAATGTGCACTCCCACATCTGAAGGCTCTGATCAGACTATTCCTTGGGTCCTGATAATGAAGGGTCTCAACTCCCTCTGCTTCTGAACCTCCCCTCACCCTCTCCCTCCCACCCATGTTTCCTGTACTTTATCAAGGGCTCCTTACATTACTGGTCCTACTTAGGTTGCAGGCATTACCTGGGGAAAATAGTAAGTGAGGAAACCCAGTGAACTTGCAAAGAAGAGGTGTGGGCTTTGTCCTCCAAAGGCATTGATTTTCTGGACCACACACCGTGAATGCAATCGTTTGGTGGGTCTGCTTTGTATGCCACTTAAGCTGGGTGACCTGGTTGTTGTGTACTTTGAAAAGCTACTGAAGTCAGGCTGGCTTTCAGATAGTTTGACTGAGAAGATCCTAAAATGTAATGTCTTGAAGGGATTTATTTTCTCCTTTCTCTTCCCCTTTCCTTTTCTTATTCTTTCTTTTCTTTTCTTTTAAGGTATGTCTATTTACTCTGGCATATATCTGAGTTTAAGCTGAAGGTGGGTGGAGGCATTTGGGGAAGGAAGTGTGTGCGAAAGAAAATGGAAACGTGGTAGGGCTGGTGGCCCCCCTCCCCGCCTCCACCGTTGTGCTTTGCAGAGGACCTGAATAAGCATCAGAGGAAAGTTTTATAAGAAGTTCTTCCTTGTTCTCTCTTTATCTCTTCTCTTTCTCTTCTTAGCCTCCCCGACTTTGTCTTTGTCCCCCACCCCCACTCCCTCTCTCAGGCGCTGGCTTTTTTGTAAGGTGGGAGATGCAGCAGGCAGAACCTGAGACAGACAATAGCATCTTCTTGGTTGCTTCATGAGCATGCCAGAGATTACTCCTTGAACAAATAGCACCGAAGAAATTCCAACACTAAGGCCAATGGTGTGGTTGTTTAGGATTTGAGCATTTTTCTTGGTCTCTCTTGCAGTATCATATATTCTAGTGCTCTGTTCACATGGCACTTTCTAGAAGATGCTATTCTATAGCCAACCAATGAAGCATGCTCATATTGTATCTGGCTCCTTCTTTCCTCATAGTCTTTATACAGGCTATCACCTGCTGGTGCCTCTGGCTAGATATTTTCATCTATTAGACCATTCATTTTTCATTCAGATCTCAGCTTAAATATCATGTCTGAAAAGTTTTCCTTGACTCCTCCAGGTCGGACAAGTATCATTGCTCATCCCTCACTTATGACCTATCTCTCCTTGAGAGCATGTATCTCAATTGCAATTTATTAAATACTTGGGCAATTATTTGTTTACGACTATTGCTTGTTTACTACGAGGCTTCCCTGCTGCTGGGCTGTTGGATCCTAAGAGCAGGATTGTATCTGGTTCACCACCTGATCCCCAGAAGCTGATCTATGCTGGAAGCTCTGTGAATATGGGTTTGTACTAAATGGTTGCTGCTGGGAGTTCTTGCTTATTGGAGGGCACTAAACAGTCAGCTTCAAACAAAACAGCAATGATGATAATGGTCATTCAGTCAAAGGCCAGTTAAGCATATTCAAGGGAAATTTAACTTAAAAAAAGATAATGGCAAGGAGAGTGTGTGATGTTCATTGTGTTTTTCTAAAGTCTGCAATAATGCTTTTTCCCAATTATGTTTAGTATTCGCAGTAATTTTCAAAGCAGTTTCTCACTCATTTTTAATGTTCCTTCCCTTCAATTCTGGTAATATGTGCATACCTAGGGCATTTGTGTGTTGCGAAAGAAGACTCTTACTTTGAAATACATTCACATCACTTATTTATCCAAATACATACTGAGCATTGATGATCGAAGCCACAATTGCCAATGGGTGACATTGAGAAACTAATCTCTGAGTGCCTCAGTTTGCTTATATATAAAATAGGGGCATACCCTGGTGGCTCAGACATTGAGTGGGTGTCTGGGGTATAGATCATGTAAAACCCAGGGATCTGGGTTCACTACCTGAGGTTGCGGGGGGAACAACTAGAAATGAACAAATAAATAAATATGCTTCTTCCTCCTCTCTCTTCTTGCCTGCCTTTAAAAAAGAAAGAATAGAATATTTCAGATTTAATGAGCTACTTCTACAGTCTGGCTTTTAGCACAGTGTCTCACATACAGTAAGCATTCAGTGATGCTAAGGATTATCACTATTTTGATATGTCAGTGGTTGTGTTAAACTCTGGCCATGCAAAGATTAAAAAGTGGAGCTCTTCATTCCCATGAGTTCATGACTTGTACATGATTGTCACTGTAATGCTTGAGAATATCTTTCCCTTACTACACCACGTGAGTTGACAAAATGACCATCAACAGGAGTTTCTGCTTGTGTTCACGCTGTGTGACAGCTCCCAGCTTTTTGAGTGTCTGGCAGCGCTCCTGTTTGCTCAGAGTGCACTGTTCCCAGTGACATGTGCTGCCCTCTTTCTGGGCCATGCTGAATGGAGTTCCCTTCTCCTAAGCATGGGAGTATTCAGAGGGCAGGACAGATGTGCTGGTCATTGGCTGTCATGCTCAGAGTATATCAAGCCTGAGTGCTGCTGGATAAATGGCTGAAGGTCGAGAGAAAATTGTTCACAATCTATGAAGCATGTGAATTATATTCCTGTGACATTTAAAAATTCTTGGACAAGGGAAAAGTGTTGAGCAAAAGGCAATAATCTGCTGTTACTTTCCCTTTCATTTGACTGCTGTAATGGCTGGTGGAGGAGAAGTCTGTTGAATTAAACTTGTCATTGTATTCCTATTCGTTAGATCACCTTATTATTCTGTGCCATTTCCCACTGATGGCATATGAGTAAAACATACTTTTTACACAGGCATGCAATTGATGTTTGGTCCCAAGACGTTTACTTCCTAACACAATGGGTTCTAAGCGAAGTTGAGAACAAATCTTGGCCATTACTTTTACAGGTGAAAATGCTTCGCAAGTGACTCCTGTTTCTTTAAAAAATGCTGTCTCAGCCTTATGGGAGAATGGTTTTTGTGGATGGCAAAGCCTGGGTGTTAATATAGAAATTTCCACTCATATTTTTTTGAGACTGGAGACCTAGCTGTAATAGAAAGAAAATAAAATTATCAAACTGCTTTATTTGGCATATAATTTCTTGGCATGTACATTGGCATAAATTTCTAATTTTTCAGAAACAATGTTCATAATGCTATTTGTCAATTGTTCTTTCTTCCTTCTTGACTTTTTTCTCAATTGTGTTTTCACACTAATTCTAGTTAGTTACAGAATACAGTTAATACTTACAATTCACTGTGTAGCAGGCATTGCTCTAAGAACTTAGATGGATTAACTTTATTGACCCCTTATAACAACTTTGTGATAGAGTAATGTGACTGTCCACACCTACAGGCAGGGAAACAGAGGTAGAAGGAACTAAAAATAAGTCACTCAAGGCCACAGGTTAGTAAGTAGTAAGTAGGGATCTGAACCTAAGTACAGAGCAGTAAAGGTTAGATTTCCCTAGAATGTCCAGAATAGGCTTTCTAAGACGTGGCTTGAAGATTACTAGGAACCAAGGTCAATCTAGGCCCTGTACATTCAAGAGAATCTCATATCATTACCTTAACTACCTAGAAGAATGACATTTGGATGCATGAGCCAGATTCCCGCATTTCCCCAGAAATAATCTTTCTATCAGAGAAACCATTGAAATCTTATAGGGTCTAGGAACTCTACTGAGCACTCTTCTTGTAAACATCTACTTAAAGAGCATCTGATTTTTATCACACGAGTCACCTTTGTCTCTCCTTGAAATCCCAGGTCTCAGCCCCATTCCTTAACTCAAGATAAAACTCATGGTTTATCCTATTCACTCTTCATTTCACAGTCATGTAAATGCTTCATCTTGTGCAATTAAATTTGTTCTTCTTCTCCTACTCTGATGCTGATTTGACTGCTTGACCAGGTTGAGAAGAATCTAGGGTGGGCATGAATTTCCTCTTTCTGTCTACAGTTGTGTCAGAACTTAACACTATGCTACAGTGCAATTTAAGTCCAGGTCTAGGCAAAGTGAACCTCAAAGATGGCTTATGCACCTTAAACTCAAGGACCATGCAAGTTTACTGGAGAATCTTGCAAAGCAACCAGTAGCTTGAGGTCTCAGCATTGGAGAATGACCTGCTGGGCGCCCTTCCCTAGAGGCCATTCATTGCTTTGTTGCTTAAGGGAATAAACCTTAAAAGATCAATTCAATTTTTATGACAAAGATGGTTAACAGAATAAAATAACAAGAAAGCTTTCCTTACAGTGCTGGCTCCACTGGGGAGAACGATCCTTACTTGTATTTCAAATATCGATCCCTTAGAAGCTTATAAACATGGACTCGAAAATGAAACCATACAGATGTTGCATCTTTTTCCTTTTTCTGATTAGTATTATTGCAAAGTATTTTATGTCTCCAATTTTGTTTCCAATATTAATATTGCCTCTAAGAAGAAACATAAGAATACAAATCATTTCTATGAGGAGTCCACTCAGACCAAGTCTAGAATTAGTCAATGCTTTTATTTGTCTTTTCAGGTTTGTTTACTTTCTTGTGTTGGTTTGTTATAATTAATTCAATTTCTTATGCTCCTATTTGGTCCAGTGGAATGATGACATAACCTGAAGCCCTATAATTGAACTTCATATCTGTTTGCAGAAATTGTAGCACTACTCATCTTTAGTTGGAAGCTGCTAAATTCTACTGCAAGATTGAGGTTCACTTTGAGCAGTTAGGGTGAAGAGTTTACCAGGTCCTCTTAAACGTTCATACCTTTTATGCCTTCCTGAACAGAGTTCTGGGGATACAACAATGTGTTCTTGCCTATTAAAGACAGTGGGCCAGGAACACCTGGTCACCATAAATATCGGTTCCTTCTTTCAGCCTTCTCTGTGGTCTTAAGCTGAATCTACAAATTCAGAAAATTGTCATTTTCAGGATTGTGACAATCCTGAATGTAATGAGACTTTTTCACAAGTCCTACATTATAAATCTGATGCTTGCTTCTTGAATTCACTTCATACCAAGACCAAGCAGACTTTAAAATGAAGAATATTTATAAGATATATAATTATAAAATCATTAAAGGAAATGAATTCATTGAATGTTATTGTAAGATTGTCTTCTCTACTGAAAGCAGTTGGGCAAATTCTTCTAGTGTAGAATTAAATTTGGGCAAAGCCTCAATATCTATGGACTTTAGCTAGTCTAAAATCTTCATTCCAAATAATAGCATTTAGTGGGATGTTTCCAATTATAAAAGTTACTCATGCTTATTTTAGAAAACTTGAGGGGTAAAAAGAAGAAAACAAAACCATCTTCAATCTTACTCATGCCTGAAGGCTTGACATCCAAGGAAAAAGCAATTGTGTATTCTATTGAGGGTCCTTTTTCAAAGTAAATATATTTTGAACTTAATGTGTACTTGAATTTAAAATAAAAATAAGGATATCTGAATATCAGACGAATTTCATTAACTTTTTGCCGTATAGGGCTCCCCAAATTAAGGTACATTTTTGCTTATTCTTTTTCTGTTATTTTTTCCAATTATAAAAGCAACACTTTAATTATAGAAAATTTTTAAAAATAGAAAAAAAAAATCACTTTTAGTCATCCCTACTTCTCTAGACAAGAACAAAATTGCAATATTTGTATCTAGTTTCACGTATTTTCTCTCTCATTTAGCAGGTACTTTCTTAGACTCAAATTGACTTCAATAACCTTAGAAAGACTGGAAAATTTGACAATGTCAGGCCAAGGGTCAGAATTGGGTAGACTAGTGCTATCTAAGAGAAGAGTTTTCAACAACTGTGCTCTCTGGGCAGGAGATGGTGAATGGGGTCTCTAGGAAAGAAGTGGAAATGATGTGTTCCATAAAAGCAAATTCGGATGTATTAGTGGCCACATGATCTGTCTAGTCACAGGTCAGATCTGCAACCAGTGCCTTCTCTGGCAGAGAGAAGCAGTGCCTTGTCTTGTCCTTATTCCAACTTGTGTTCCAACCATTGTGGCTTTCATTCTCCTATTAACTTGGGAAAACCACCAACCTAGCCTAGGAAATCCAACATTTAGTAGGTTCTATATAAATGCTTTTGAGTTTAACTGAAGAAAACTAAAATTTCCTCTCAAAACTGCTTTGGCTGCATTTTGTATGTTCTGGTAGCTTGTCTCTGAATTTTCATTTGTTTCCAGATAAGCCTTAGTTTTGTCAATGACACAGGGGTTGTTCAGAAGCTTGTTATTCAACCTCCACACCTTTGAAGTCTTCCAGGTTTGCTCTTTTGGTTCATTTCTAATTTTGCCCCTTGAAGAAAACTAAATGTATATTCTGGATTGCAATCTTGCTTAACAATATAAAATTGTTTTTATGAAAGACCTATAATTGAACTTAATGAAAGGGCATTTCTTTTAGTTAACATAGTTTAACAAGCACTGAAGAGGTGAGGATGAGGATGAGGATGACGACAATGGAAAAGGAAGATAATGTGAAGGTTGGGAAGAATTGTTTACTCAACAAGCATTATGCTTATCTCTATGAACATATATATTATACATATGCATATATGTCACACACAGATCTCTAAGTGCAAGGGAATTTTTTTTTTCACAAAAGTATCTTGGGCTGTGGTGCCGATGGGATTATTTTTAGGAAAAAATAAGTGTAACTTACTTTGTATTTATGTAAAATGCCAAAAAATAGAGAATATCAGATGCCAAGAAATATGTTTTAGAAATAGAAAACCATAATGAGAAAAACGTTACATTTATACATTAGCAGGAATCTTAGGTTTGCTTTCATGAATTTTAAACTTATGTTGATTTAACTCAACCAATTTCATTAGCATCTCATTTCTGTTTAGGACTTTAATGATATGCAAATTATATATCTGAAATGAAGACCAGCTATCCATATGTTTGGAGAATTTTTAAAAATTTCTTGGAAAATTCCTTTAATGTTTGCAAAGTGTCAGCTGTGGATACTGTCTGCTCAGCATAAAAAATAGAATCACTGAACATTTCTCAACAAATGCTCTTAATAATCTCTGAAGTACTGATACTCAGAGGGTCTGCATTTCTGAAAGGGTTGCTTAGAGACCACCTATGTTAGAACCTCTTGGGAACTTAAACGTGCAGATTCCTGGACCTCACACAAGATCTGCTGAAAAAGAATGTGCAGGTATAGGGTCCCAGAAATTCAGGCGACATTTATGCAGACCAAACCTTGAAAATCTGGTAAAGAGTAAATGTTAGGTGGTATTAGTTAAAAGATTTAGGTAAGTCTGGAAGAGAAAAAGGATGGAGTACCCTGCTTTTTTCACCAATAGGGGTTACTCATTCTTTAGTCTTGAATTCAGTTCTAGCAGGCTAAGAGGTAACATCCATGTGGGGAAGGAAAACTGATATTGAACAGAAGAGAAAACCAGGAGATCTCTTCTACAATGGAAGAAGTCAGGGTGTGGTTTTTTGGGTTTTTTTTGGTATTGTGATACTGAAAAATATTGATAAATGCCATCATGATGATTTCTTTGTGTCCAGCACTTCCATATGCAACGGTAGGGATCTTATTCAATCTTCTCAATAACTTAGTGAGATTAGAATGTATTTATTTTTTGTTGGGTCTGCTGAGAGAGAGATTAAATCACTTGGACTGTGTCTTCCTGCTTGTAAGGTGTGGAGGTGTTATCGTTGATCATGAACCTGTGATCTTAGTCCTTAAATTCCTGTGTTTTCACAGCTTTTATAAACCACAGTTCTGAAGACACCTCCTAGTGAAAGCGCTTTAAATAAAGTGCTTTCCCCTCTCTAGCCCCTCCATCGATTCCGTTTGAGCAGCTTGTGTCAGTCATACGTGCCAGAGTAGTCCTGTCAGAGACACAAGCAGAAAGAACTCAGTTCTGGTTATTGTCATTCTCTGTTGTTCTCCGGCTTCAGGATTCTGTATTCTTTCAAATCATGAGCTAGAGAAAGAGCTAAGTGCCCTCTGTGGTGAAGATATTGTGCTAAGTTTAACAAAAGCTAAACAACAAAGCACATCCAGGAACACCCTGGTGATTTAATGGGTAAATTCATGTGGCCTAGTCCACATACGTAACAAGGACCGAGGTTCGAGACCCAGGGCCAGGGGGACAACCAAGATGAACAACTAGCTGACTAACTAAAATGTTTCTTCCTCTTCTGTCTTCCTTCTGCCTACTCACTTTCATGCCTGCCTGCAACTGTCTTTTAAAACACACACACACACACACACACACACACACACACACACACACCCTGTAGGAGTGCTCAGAACGTCTGTTTCTCAATTTGGTTGATTATTACCTAGATAGCTGCAGTTTGTGAAAATCCATCAAATGATGAACTCAGGAAACACACATTTTTCAGTATGCTTATGCACTTGGACAAAATAAAACACACCTGAGCATTAAAGTGAATTATGTATTAGCTGCCGAAATTCACCTCCTCTTTGCCATCTTCCAGTCGTTCCAGGTACCCCTTTCACTTCCAAATCAGCCAACAGCTGTGTGTTGAGAAAACGGTAAGGTAATTGTAAGCGCGGCATACATGTTTATTTGTTAGTTGGAAGACAGCGTAAGAGTTAACCCTGGTGAGGAAAAAAGGCTGTTACCTTGTTGAATCCTTTTCATCTCTTGGCTTCAGTAACCTTTCAAGTTTAGCACATTTTTCTACTATGTTAACACATTGTGTACTGAGTAGGCAGGACCTGAAGCATCCTGGATATGCTTTAACATTTTTCCTTAAGTAACCTCACAAGACTCTCGCATTCTTTAGCTTTGCCGGAGTTGAGAATCAGCAGTTACTTTTAAATTTTAATATGTTTCACATGTTTTGTGCTGAAACTGTGTTTGGTTAATTCCAACCTTTAATTGGTAGCCTCTGGATTGGTGTATACCAGACACGGAGATGTTTTTAGTGTGAACTGAAAACTATGTGTGTTACTCCATAACAGATGAAAACAAACCTTGTGTGCTCTGACAGCATTAAACCCCATGAGACCTGACCGGGATACAGTTTTCAGTTGTAAAAGAAAATTGTAATTCACAAGTCCTTGCCAGATGTCATACCCCAATACCCCAACTTCCTTATATCTTCCAAGAGTAGGTCGTCATAGGAATTTCAGCCAAAGGGATTTGGTTTGGTTTTTTAATCACTTAAAATTGAGTTACAGTCAACATACATTAGGTGGGCATATTGGAGCATCTTGTTTTTTGAGCTTTGTTGTTTAAAAAATATATATATGGAGGATGTACCTTTGTTGGGATGTAGTGCTTTCTAATACAGTAGTTAGTTCCAACATTTTTACAAATAGTAGAAGATCTATCTTTAACAATGTTAAATCAAGGGAAACATCATTTATAAATATACAAAAAGATGCTTAGATAAAAATAACTGAATATGAACAAGCTTGAGTGAAAACTGACTGGTATCTCTTTCAAGGAGTACATGAATGAGATATTTCTAAGATTTTTCTCTTCTCAAATTCATATAAGATTGGTTATCGTCAGGCACAAAATTATAAATTATACTTCATAGGAATTATGCGTAAGTGGACTGATCAAGAAAATAATTCATAGATGGTTAAAAACTAGTCTGACTGTGGCCTCTGAAATATTGAAAGGTATTCAATAAAGTTCAAATGCTAATGCACATGGTGTGTTTTCAAGTGACTCACATCGTTATAACTAGACAGAGAAATTCTGTTCGTTTCAGAACTTAACAAAGGCATTGGAATTCCCGGACTTCTAGGCAATTTGTATACTTTCTCTGATTATTGTGTTATACAACTTTAGCAAAACACACATTTTGTAACTCGCATTTCTCATATCCTTTTTTAAAACTGTTAGATTTGTGAATGTTTTCTTTGGTTAGATAACTGGTCTTATTTTAATACTTATTTCAATATAATTTTCCAGTAATACATAATGCAGATGGTAGGTTATAGTAGTAGCTTTCACCTTACAAGCAAATCATATTTTATCTGGCTATAACTGTAAAAAGTTATTCTTCAGGGAATGTTGCAGCAAGATTCTTTTTTTCTGCTTGGATTTCACGATAGAGGTCAACGTTAAATTCCAAAGATTTAAAATGTAAATGACTTTTTTTTTTTTTTTTTTTTTTTTTAACCTATGAAGGGGTAGCTACAGAAAGTAACTCCGCGGCATTCTAATCATATACATAATTTAATACTAAGTTCCCTGTTGACAAATCTGAAAGATACCATTATGCATCTCTGTTTTTAGAAGCCCCTGACTGCCTATGATGGACAAAAGAACGACATTTTAAAACTGGTAGAAGGAAGTTCTTTTCAAGAAGCTCCCTTCTTTCTTTTTACACATCTTGAACTTGTGAGGAACCAAATATTCACATTTTTGAGAAAGGGTGTTTTCTTTCATCAACACCAGAGGTAAAAGCTTTTGTTTCTTAAACTGGCTTTTAGGATCCCTGGTACTAATTTGTGTTCATGAACTAAGCAATAAAACCACACAGGCAAACTTGAACTAGGCTCTGGGGTTGGAGAGTTAATGTGAGAGTTTTTTGGATTTTTCCTTTTGACTTGTTCCCTCTCTGGATGCAAACCACACAAGTGGAATTCGTGGCTCTTCACGCTGTACTGGCACAGACTCTTTTGAATGATATTATCCTTTATAGTCTTTTGGAGGCTGCATGTTTACTCTTTCCTCTCCATTTTAAATGTGAAAACTTCAACTTCAAGAATGAACAAGATCCAAAGGTCTCCTGGTCTATTATCTTTTCAGAATTGTCATTAGGAATTCATTTTGAAAAATTTACCCGCTTTTCAGATTAAAATAAGTAGATAATGAGTGACTCCATTTTGGAGGTCTGCGATGAAAAAGACTTGAAATAATCATCTACAATTTTCATAAGTGTCCTGCCTTTGAAAGGTTGTTAAATTGACAAAATAAGAAAAGTACACCTTATAATTAGTAAAATCCTAATATTCCATGAAGATTAATAAGCATGTGCCTCTTTTGCCCTTGATTATTAGGTTTGTGAATTGTTTTACTTGCTACTAAGTTTTTGTAAAAAAATTTAAAATGGATGTTTTTAATTTGAATCATCATTTTATTTTAAATTGTATCATTTTAATAATTGTAATTGATAAAAGTATTATATATTAATCCAAAGAGATAGGATTCCTTATTTGTTGAGCATGAGCGCATTTGACTAGAGTAAACTTTCTATCACAACTCTTTCTACTCTTTTGGAGTAAAAATGGCATAGTAACAATAGCAGAAGATTTGAAACTAGAAAACCTGGTTTTTATTCTTCATTCTGCTTCATACCAGTTGTGTGACTTAAGTAATTTCCTTCATTTCTTTGAGTCTCAATTTAATCAGTTCTAAAACAGAAGATGAAATGACATGTAGCTCAAGGGTTATTGTTAGAAATTACACATTCTAACATAGGTTAAAACATTCTATAAACTCTAAAGTATTATGTTATCATGTTACCAACCAGGGATAAGTATGTGTGATAAATAACTCTCCTATTAGCAGCTATATTACCCAATATAAATGGGGATATGTTGTTAAGGGACAAGTCTTTGGAATTAGACACTCAGACATGTAAAAACCTGATTGTGTGTTATTAATTCTAAAAAACTTTGACAAAATATTTTCTCTTTCTGAGTCTCAGATTCTTCACCTACTAAAAGGTGCCAGTTCACTTGCTTTCAGGGGTTACTAAGAGAATTGAATGGAATCAAAAATACTTTGAGCACTTAGTGTAGTGGCTGATACTTAGCAATTGACCGGTACATCGTTGAATATTAATAGTATAATTTTGTCTTTATCAATAGTAATCATTATAAGTTCTATTAGAGTAATTATAATAATTAATTGTTTTAAAAATGACGTGCCATTTTTATCTCATAGTAGCAATACAGATGAAACAACTCAATAAATATTTGCTAAGTGAATATATAAAACTTTCACATGTATGAAATATAAAAAATGTACTAGCATTATTGGCAACTGCTCAGCATTTCAGTATTTTCTTAGGATAGTTATCAGTCTAGGCCTTCCTACATCAGCTTCCAATGAATTATTTGATCACAAAACTTCAAATACTTATAATTGTTCTCTGTTCAAGGACTTTAGCCTAAGAGAGGCTGTCAGACACAACACAGTTATCTTTATGTAGTGCTTCCTTTGCAAATAATGTCCCTGTATGTGGGGCTATAAGGACTTCTCTCAATTCTCAAGAAATGCAACAGAAAAATAGCTGCCCAAGAAATTTGGAGATTAGTTAAAAATTTTTTTCACAGAGAAACACGGTAGGAGAACATTTTGACTGTAATGTTAACTCTCCATAAAATGGAACAAATAACTTGATTGTCTGTAAAATGAATCAAGATAGAAAAGTCCGCAAATAATTACCAAGTTTATTGCCCTCCCGTTTTAACTCTTGCCACCACAGAAGAAGCAACATGAGCGGAAAGAGTGGAATAATACAATCAAATTGTGTGAATACATTGTGAGAATAAAGCAGCCACATGGTAAACGACAGAGGGAAGAGCTATTGGAGGCATGGCTAATAGACATACTAAGCTACAGTATCTTGGAATTTGACTATACATTTATTTGTCAGAATCTTTTTCATGAAACTAAGGGAGACATCAACACTACTGACCACTTAATTGCTCCAACTTAACCTCTAATAATGGAATATAAATTAAGTGGCCTCTATTCAAATTTTAATTCTGAATTGCTTGAAAAAGGAGCTTAAGTGTGATGACCTTTTAGAAAACTCTAAACCTGAATATTGAACGCTTAAAAATGGATTTCCCAATACAATGAACGAATTATAGTGGTGCTATCAGGTGCTTTTTGAGAAAAACGTGTTTTGCGATTTAAAAAGTTCAGGGACCGCCCCCGCCGCGGGTCCCAGGGCTCCGGCTGCGGTTGCTGCGGTAACGCCCAGGCCGCGCCGCTCCGCCTGGCTCTCTGGCCGCCGCCGCCCAAAGGCACCGCCGCCGCCCGAGGGCACCGCCACGCGCCCGCCCCTCTCTCCGCTGCGATGCCCCGGAGGAAGGTCCGCTCCGTCGAGGGCGCGGCCGGGGACAAGTCCGAGAGGAGGTCGGCGAGGCTGCCCGCTGAAACAGCTCCGGCGAGAGAGGACACCAAACCCCAAAAGGCGGCGCCAGGCACAAGTCTCCCGAAAACAAAGTGCAGCCAAAAGGGAAAAGGGGAGCGAAGGGAAAGCGGCAGGCCGCCGCGGGCAGCTGGCACTCGGAAGGCGAGCTGCCTGCAGAGAAGGCCCAGAGCCAGGAGAGTCCGGCCTCTGATGCCGCAGGAGAGAAAGAAGCCAAGTCTGATGAATCTCATGGGCCCTGTCTTAGGAGCGGACCCTGTCTCCTTTAAACAATCCAGAGGAATCATTTTTATCAACTCTTTTGTAAATGCAAGCTTTTGGGTAGCTCTAGAAACGTTTTTAAGAAGGAGGAAAACCTACCTGCTCCCATTTTTTAAGGGTAAATGCCTTTTTTAAGAGGTGAAATCATTTGTTGGCTGTTTGTTTTTGGTACAACCAGAGAACAGTGGAATCTTGAATATGGGAGGCTTTGATCGTCTTAGGTGTGGACTTAGCATTCCATAAATGGGGGTAGTTTTATGTTCTTCTCTACAAAGCAAACTAAGTGGCTGTCTGGAGTCATGCTTGGTTATTTAATGTGTCTTGAACATTTAAAATTCTATTTCCCTGTTGGTTTTTGGTAAATTGTTCCCTAAAGAAAATCACCCTGATCTTGGCCCTGGCGGCCAGACCTCCAGGTACCCTGTAACAAACAGCTTTGGTCGGCTAGCCCAGTTTTCCTGGTAACTTTCTTAATGTGCTGTTAAAGGCTGGAAAATGGAGTGTCTGATGTTGATGATACTAAATTGTGTATTAGTAGACTGAACTCAACCTTTGAAGACACTGACCCTCCATGTCCTGCTAAGGGAAATTCGCCTCCAAACTGTAAGCTGGAAAGTCACTGCAATCTCTTCAGAAAAGAATCACAACTACATGGTTTTAAAATTTTCCGTCTGTGCGATAAGAATTGTGTGCAAGTTGAAATGTCTGTACTGATCCTCAAAACAACTAAGAAAATTCTGGCCTAAGAGTTTCTTGAAAAAAACCTTAAAGAACCATGAGATTCAGCAAAATAAGAAATAGCATATATTTAAATTGCAGATTTTATCAGTCTAGTTGATACATATGCGTGTTTTGTGCCTTTTTTTAACCTCAATTTAAAATCCCTTGCGGGGAGAGAGAATATTTTTATTTCTATTTCCTAATAGGTAAAGTGTAGATATGTAGTACATGCTCAGTAAGTAAATGCTTAATTGCCATCACACACACACACCACCACCACCACACAAACATCCCACATCTTGAAGATCATTGGAAAGCTTGGCACTGTTTTTGGTTAAGACACGCTGAAGAAGACATTAGCTTTTAATTGAATGCCATTAAATACATAGTTAATTCATGAAGAAGAGGATAAGTGTCATATTTCTGCAAATGATTTAGGTCCTCCCAAATTTCTGGCAGCCCAGTGACTACAGTTAGAGAAATACAACCTCAGAGGTGTTTTTTCCCAATCAGGAGCTGGCATTTGTTTTTATTTTACATTTTAGAAACTGTACCGCTGCTCCTGTATCCCAAAGCAGACATGAAGCAAATGTACCTCTGGTTGCAGGATTGATCTCAGCTGTGAGCCTTCTCCAGACAACCTGTTTTCTCTATTTACTGGTGGGCGAGAGAGAACAAATTCGTGCGTTTCTCCTGTGCATGTGGACTTCCTCTGAGGCCCCAGAGAAGCTATTTGAACACTTTTCCTTAGTCCCTCCTGCTGTAAAATGGAACTAATAATGACTAATAATCTATCTCATAAGATAACTGTGAAGATTAAGCAGTCACGGCTTCAAGGGGGTAGGCCCCAAGTATGAAATACATCTACATTGTGAAACCTTTGAATCTATTTTTTCCTGTGGCTGGATATTATTATTTTTTATTAGATTGGGTTTTGAAATCCTTAAGGGTACTTAAATACCCAATTCAAATGACTTGTAAGGAAGATGGTTTATTTCCATGTTAATAATTCCTTTGTTTTTATTTTTGTTTTTGTTTTAAAGATGAACAAAGGCTGGCAGGAATGAAAGGAGGTAGACAGGGAGAGAGAGGAGGGAGAAGCATTTATTCTTTTATTTATTTAGGGTGGAGAACCTGGGTCCTTGGGCTTTACATGGTCAGCACCCCGGCATCGCAGTACCTGAGCCACCAGGGTGTGCCCAATAATTCCATTTTTTTGACAAAGATATTTCTAGAAAACAATAGTGTGGAGCATTAAGATAAACAGCATGAATTTTTATCCCAGCTATATTGCACCTGTGGGCAGGTCCCCAAATTTCTTTGAGCCTTTGCTTCCTTTCAGCTCCTATAGGAAAGTATTTGTGCCCAATTTACAGGATTGTGGGAAGTGAAGAGACAGTTTATGATGAAATGCTTTAAGTAAGGTGCCAGAGAACATAATTCTACAGAAAAACTGAGTCCCAGAGAAGCGCACGGGCTTGTCTTAACTCGCATGACAGATGAACGTCAGAACCGTGCTCGATGCCCTGGATCACAGCCAGTTATTTGGTTTTATTGCCCCTATGGAGACAAGCCCCTACAGAGGTGGACTTTCTCTCAGAGAAACCACCCTTCCCATTTCATGACAGTTCCCTCTCGTTTATGGAAGGTACAGGCAGGAATGAGAGTGAGTAGGCAGGCAGGGAGAGAGGAAGGAGCGTTTTATTTATTTTATTTAGTTGTTCATCTTGGTTGCTTTCCCTGGGTCACAGGTCACAAACCCAGGTCCTTGGGATGTACGTGCACTGCTCCAGCTGGAGGCGGCAGACTTATCCACTAGGCCACCAGGGTCTACTAGGTTATACTCTGTTTTTTAAAATTATTTTATTGAGGTAATTTTGATTTACAAGTTTAGGTGTGCAGGTTTACTCTTAGGTAACACCACACCCACCACCAAATTTCTAATAATCCTCCACCACTGTCTGTTGGTCTCATACTACCCTTTGCTTCCACCCCGAAAAGCCCTCTGATAACGTCAGATCAGTTCTGTTCGTGTCCAAAGGTGATGTCTTTCTCTCTGACCTGCTGAGCTAGAGTTAGTCTGTCTACAAAAGGAGTACAGGTTTTGCCTGGTGGTTTTTGCAGGACAAAAGAGGCTGCCAGCACTTGTTGCCAAGGAAAAGAACCTAGTTAGAGTGTCTAGCGGAAGACTTACTATTTACCACAAAGAATACTGTCGTATGGTATGTAGAAATCCAATAAAGTCTTGAGAGGGGGCCAGAAAGTCAAAGAAATACTGTTAAATCTCAAGTCCCTGTGTGATTCCGAATAAGTTAAAAAAAAAAAAAAATACACAGGGTGTAAATTGAGTTGTAATTCCAACCAAGTCAGTGCAGTCAGCTGTGATGGGCACACAACAGATGCATAAAGGCTGAAGGACCCCAAATGTTACAGAGGCTGGCTGCTACCCAAACACCCTTGCAGCTGAAATAAAAGAGTCCTGTATTCCTGCAGAGACAAAGCCTCAAAGACAAAGCAGCAGACCCTCTTGACTAAAGGGGTTTGCAACGGATGCACTGCTAGTAATCTTACACCCACTCAGCAGAGGCTCGGCAGGCTTGGGAAGCAAATAGGTTTTATAGGATGACGGATTTTGTATAATGCTTACCATGCTCTTGGCACCCAAATGGACTCATTATTATTTCTGTGAGTATTGGTTATAGAGCACAATAGTATGTGGGCGCAAGACTCCCTGGGCGGGGAATAGAAGAAACTGGCATCATTTCTTCAAGTCCTGGCTATAGGGTCCACCCCTTTTGGTCATGATTGAAAGAAGGAGAAGGGAAGAAAGCGAACAATAAATAGCTGGAATTTTTTTATTGCTTATTATATTCCAGGCCTGTCTTATCGTATGTGGTTTATGTCTATCTGTCTATCTAAATATTTATCTCTCTGTGTATATATATGTTTGTATATATACAGACTCACACCTATATATGTATGTATATCGATATTTATCTATACATTTATATCTATCTCATGTATAGATACATAACCTTATTTAAATAACAATAAATCTATAAAGTTTGTAATTTGCGTTTTTAAAAATAAGAAAACAGTGCTTAGATAAGTGAAAGCATAGCTGTTAAAGATGTACACTTGTGCGTGCCCTGGTGGGGTAGCTGCTGGGTCTGCTGACTGGATGGCGTAATCTGCATACATCCCAGGACCCGGGCTCATGCCCCAGGGCCAGGGGAAACAACCAAAAAGAAAAACTAAACACAATAAATAAAAATGCTTCCTCCTCTCTCTTCCTGCCTGCCTGTTCCCTCCTTCATTCCTGCCTGCACCCTTTCTTTAACAAAAAAAAAAAAAAATCTTATGTTCAGGAGCCAGTCTGGATCTGGATACCCCCCAAGTCTTCTACTTCTGAGCAAGGGACTCCATTGCTGTCTCATCTATAAAATGGTGTGCAGAAGACCCTACTGCCATCACAATGGTTAACTAAATGAACAGACCCAAAGCACTGAGGAGAGTACCCAGCACATAGTAGGTACTCAATATATCTTATTTTTTATTACTGCCCAATTTATAAGCACAACTCTAAACAGTGTGGTGGCAGACCCGAGCCTAGAACTTAGATCTCTCTAAGTCAGTGATTTTCCCCTCACCATCTCACTCCACTGCCTCTATAGCGAAAGAAGAGATTGTGGCCAGGAAAGGCAGAAGTAATGGTCTAGCTGTTCAGCAATAGGAAAACTCCAGAAAGAAAATTCATTCCGCATTCTTCTCCAGGTCACTCTCACCACCACCCACTGCATTTATTTATTATTATCATTTCCAGTTGTTACCATTGACAGCCAAAAAGAGGAAAAGCACAAGGCTCATATGCACATTTGTTCTGTCTCATTAAGGTTGTCTATCAGGAGTGCACCCCGCTCCTGACTCTTGCTTGTCCTTTGTTTCCAGTGCTCTTGTAAACAAGAGAAAAGAGAGATGCTTTTTCTGGTGTTCTTATACACACAGCACACACAGCTTCGGGAGGGAAATCATCAGTTCTATTCAATGTTTTCAAGAAACAAGCATTTAGATGTTGAAAGGGCACTGTCTGCTGTGATTTCCTTGACATAACCCTTTGGACTTGGGTTCAATTTTGACGAAACGCACAGGAAAGCTCTCGTCATCGCGTTGGACACACACTGCTTCCTCAAAGCTCGGCAGTGCTGTCTGCAGGGACAGCAGGAGGAACGAGCCACTTACGCTGCAGCTGCCGGCTGCGCTCTGGTAGCCGCACAGTCCGGGCCCTCTGCAGGGCTTGGCTGGTTTCAGGTCGGATTCCGAGGTCCCGTATGTGGAGCAGAGCAAATCGTGAAATTCATAGTGCCGGTTGAGAGCATGGAGCATTGACGAGGTTTACAATTTTGATAGTGATTTTAATTTTGTTACACTTAGAACGGAGAAAATATTCACATGACTGCATGCAGAGGGCTGTCAGGGTTCAAGCTGGGAAACTGGAATAGATTTGGTCCTGCTGGTGGATTCCACTGATTGTCTTCTAGGGGTGGAGAATCCGTCTGTTAAGTCGTTGGGGTATCTCTCTGGGGCTCGCAGCATCATGGTTTTCTGCTGTAGGGTATGCACCACTTTGCTCAGACTCAGAGGTTAGAGGCCCAGACAAGCTCTCCAAGAGCTCCCCGGTGGAGTACCAGTTTGGTCTGCTGTCTTCATCTGAGAGCGCAGTCCCCGTGCGTCCCAATGACCCCGGTTCCTTCCTGTGGCTGAGGGAAAAGCCAGGATGAACAACTCAGTAAAGTGCTTCTTTGTCCTCTGTCTACCTGTCTCTGTTCGCCTTCATTCCTGCCAGCATCTTTCCTTAGAATATAAAAATGAAAAAGAATGCTCACCTATTGGACAGGAAACTTGGACTTAGAGGTTGGGGTTGCCAAAGGGACTGATGCTTCAATGGAGTCCAAGAATGCTTTTCCCAGAGGACCGCAGCAGCACAGCAGCATCCCCAGGGGTGTTCCAGCCCTGTTACCACCTGCCTGTTTGTGTGGACTGGGACCCCCAGAACCTTCATAATGTGTTCACATCAGAAGAAAATGCCCCACTCCCACCTATCACAGGGAAACCTTGCCAGAATGATTTCAGCAGCTCTAGCTCGGGTACAGGTTTTCCTCTGTCCTTGGATTTGTTCATCAACAAATCCAGCATTTTCTACACAATGTTAGAGTCATTTAGTCCAAACTGCTGCCCATTGAGGGGGATCCCTTCTACAATACTTCTGCCAGTAAATATGCCAGGAACAGAGCTGTCAGCATTTTCAGGGCTTGATGGAATTAATCATCTTTTACATTGGGTACAAAGGTTTTTAAATAAAAAATAATATAGGTTAGGTTGATCAGCTATTCATTCTGGGCTAATAACCGATTTGAAATTATGTTGAATCTGGCTTTCTATTCTTTGTTAGCTCCTGCACCTGGGAGCTGGCAGCAGGTGGAGAGACATGTAGGGAGCTGGTCGAAGAATTTTGTTTGTTTGAGGTACGTTGAAGCTAATACCTACATGAAACAATAGTCATCTCTGCATCTTTGTCATCAGACTGTATCACTGCCAATCTTGCTAGGGGAGAAAAAAAAAAAAACAAACCTATGACTAGAAGCGATTAGGAAAGCAACTGTCATCTCCTATCCTTTTCTTCCAGAAATGTGAAAAGTCACTTTATAGGTTGGTGGAAAACACCTATTTGACCTCTGGAGCGGTTCACAGAAGCTGGTACCTGCTGTTGAATCTAAGACTTGTCTTAGGTCAAATTGCTTTCACTAGGTAGATGGCTTTGCTTCATGTCAGAGATCTACGTGCTGAGACCCACTTGTACTCATTAACTTTTTCACTGGCCTAGATTTTTTAAGCACTCATCTCTAATGAGATGTTGGTGAGTCCCTTCTTGAAAGAAAATGTTTTAAGCTTGTTTTTCTTATCAATGGGTGATACAGCATGTAGCCTTTTTGGCCATGAAAACAATGCTGCCAGTCAAAGTTTCTCTTTGTTCCGGGTTTTCCACGTTAACGTGGTCTGTGTAGTAAAATCGCTGCCAGGGAAGGGGGAGCCAGATTTGCGGCATGGCCCGTAACACACGTGCATTACAGAGACCACACACAGATCAAAAAGATAAAGGCACGCATTGCTTTTGAGCAATGACCCATGTGCCAAAAATGAGGTTTCACCTACAATAGACCAGAGGAATGTAAGTTTGGTCTCGGGGTATCAACAGTTTCTTTTTCTATGCTAGTTTGCCTTTTAAAAGGACAGAAGGACAGCATTTAAAAATCTCTTTGTTTAAATGTACAACAGAAAAAGAAAGAACAAAGATTATTTTCTCCCTCTCAGTAATAAGGAAGGACCAGTACAATGCAGGGCTCAGTCCTTTGTCTCTGGAGCCAGGCTGCCTGGTCTCATTTCTGGGTAACCCGCTGTGTAGCTTTGGGCCTCTGTTCTAGTAAAACAGCCATAATTACCCTCCCTACCTCATGAGATTGTGGTGAGAATTAACCGAGATAATACACGGAGAGTGGGCAGCACAGTACCCGACCCTAGAAGTTTTCAGTGATTTGCCATGAGTACAATAGAATCTTGCCCAGGTTTTGCCTAAAAATTAAGTCGCATGATATATGAGCTCAATTTACTTCAATATCAATAAACAGTATGCTTTTCATTTGGTCTCTACCGCTGCAAAAAGCACAAAAAAGACTAGAGAGTACCACTAACCATTCATTGAACTAAGAAGATCCAGGAAGAGATCACCTCTTGAATGCAATTTCTTCCAGGAAATTACAGTTTTATCTAACTACCCATCTCCCAATTCCTTAGATGCATTGGGATTTAGTATAGTATACTCACAATGTGTCCGAATTGGTGCAAAGGCAGAGAAGAAGCATTGTTTAAGCTGTTGTTTTTAACTTTTCTAATTGGTGGTATGTTAGAGTCACCTAAAGAGCTTTAGAGACATGCTGATGGTGCACCCTGGTGGAGTAGCAGTTAGGTCAATCACCTCCGAAGGAGCACAGGCCACATACCCCTGGGTTCAAGTCCTGGGTGGATGGGAACGGGGACAACCAGTGTCAACAACTAAATATAAACAAAATAAATCCTTCTTTATTCTATCTCTTCCCGTCTGCCTGCTACTTGCCTTTATTCCTGCCTGCATTTTTCCTTTAAAAAGAAAAAAGACTCAATAGAAACAGCAAAATGTATCACAGACCCCACCTCCATCATTAGCTATGTGAACTTTGACAAGATAGTATCATCTCTTTATCTTAATCCCTGAGATGAGGTTGTTGAAAGAATAAAAGATAACATATTTCAAGCTCTGAGCACAAATCTTTGCATGGACTAGTTATCACTAAATACTCTTTGTTAATAACCTATTTTCTCTAAGTATTCAGCTTAAAGTGTCTTCTTCCGCTGAGTTCAATTATAGACGTTTCGCCTTGAACTATGGTCTTGGATCAGAGCTGGTGAAGCCTCTTACTTTACAAAAGAGAAAGCAAAAGCAGAAAAACGTTGCTCAAGTTTTCACAGCTAATAATAGGTTGAAATGTGAACCCAGTTTTCCTAACTCTGTCCACTGCTTTTCTTCCGTTCCATAGTTCTCTATTATATGATCTCAGAGGCCCCATTTTTGACCTAGACCCTCCCTCCAGCCTCACATTTTGCTAGTCCCTTTCTACGATTAACTTTGTGGCGCAGAAACAAGTGGTTGCCTCCTGAGGCTCATGATGGCTGTTTCTCACCTGTTTGTCTTGACTTCTGTGATCCTTCTCATCTGACATGCTCTCCTTGTCTGCAGTTTCTACCAACTTTGCTAATTTCTGCATCTGTCCATGAATGAGTAACTACTACAGCCATTGTCATCCCATTATAAATGATTAAAAATTAGACACATATTAGACATTGGGCAACAAGATTTTGACCCCTGTGAGCAGGGAAGCAAATGAAGTGAGCTCTATGTTCCAGGTAATTTCCCAAGGCAGAGGCCCCAAAAGAGCATAGTGATCTCACTGAATTGAAGAGACAGAAATCAACATCAAGGAGTCTGGAAAATGCAAGGCAAATGATCAGAAAGGAGGGATCTAAATGGAAAGGGAACTCCAGAGGTCTGTAGCATTCATTCCAAGTGCTTGGCTGTGTAATATGTGTACATGCATGAAAAGAAACTACCATGACCAGAGAAAGAATGATCAGAATGCGTGGAGCTGAACAATACTTGGAGCTCAAGCAGGACTGGATGAAGAAAATAAATAATACATAAGCCATTGGGTGGAGTCCTCAGTAGTGGGTTTTCAGTAATCCTACAATAAAAACTACTGAGGACCCCACCACAAAGAGCTTCATGAGAAGCCTCTTATGGATCAAACTGATTTGTCATATGCAATGTTTTTAATTTTGTTTATTTATGTTATTTTAAAGGAAAAGTGTAGGCAGGAATGAAAATGAATAAAAAGGTAGGAAGAGAGAGGAGGAAGAAGCATTTCATTTATTTAGTTGTTCATCTTGGGTGCCCCCACCATTCCCCCCATCCCTGGTCCCCAGGTCTTTGGGATGTGTATGGACTATGCTGGCAGACCCAACTGCTACTCCACCAAGGGATGCCTAGTCACTATTTTGTTAAAGGAAGATAACAAAGGCCAACACCTGACAAAATAAAATTCACAATCTGTGGAATTCAAAACACAATTGCTAAACATGCTAAGAAGTATGAAAATAGGATTTATAACAAAAGAAAAAATAATCGATAGAACAGATTGAGAAGTAGCAGAAAGAATGGACTTTGATAGTACTATTGAAAATCTTATTCTTATGCTTGCAGATGTAAAGAAAAAATGAAACATAAGCATGAAAGGAAATTGAAAGAAAAGAAGACCCCAATGTATAGATGAACTTGTATAGATGAAAATATATGAAACAAAAATAAGCTGTTTAATGGAAAACTTAGTGATGTTGAGTTGTAATGATATACTGCTGAAATTTATATAATGTTATAATACAATGTTACTTCAATAAAAATTATAATGAGAAAACAGACTGGTTAGGATTAATAGCATATTACATGATACAGAAGAAAAGATCACCATATTTGAAGGAACAGAAATTATCCAAAATGAAATACATGTTAAAAAAATGACTAAAAACAAAACCCCCCGAAACATAAACTTAAAAAACCAGGAGCCTTAATGAATTGTGGGACCATACTGAAGTATCAACATATGTGTAACTGGAGTTCTAGAAGTGTAGTGTTGGGGAAATGGAATGCTATTTAAAGAAGAAATGGCTGAATATTATTTAAATTTTATGAAAATTATAACCCCCACATCCAAGAAGCCCAACAAACTCCAAGCAAAAGTATTATAAAGAAGACCATACCAAAACACATTATAATTAAATTTCCAATGCCAAAGTGAAAATATAAATAGTAACCAGAGGAAAAAAAAATTGTTATTTACATAAGAAAAAAGAACAGAGCAGCCTTCTTATCATAAAATGTTAATAACATATTTTCTCTAAATATTCAGCTTAAAGTGTCTTCTTCCTCCACTGAGTTCCATTATACACAATAAACAATAGAATATGATCTTTTAAGTGCTGCAAGAAAAAAACTGCCAACTTAGACTTCTATACTCAGTGAAGATTCCTTTAGAAAAGGAAGGCAAATTTTTTTCCAGATCTATAAAAAGGTAAAAGATCTTCACTGCAAGACATGTTAAAAGAAGTTCATTCAGAAGGAAAATGAGAGCAGATGGTAATTTGAATCTACAGAAAGAGATAGGCAACAATCAAAATGATACATACATGGGTAAATGCTAAAAGTATTTTTTCTCATGTTTTAATTCTTTCACACTTAGTCAGAAGACATCTTCTACTTCTACAGGTTAAGCTCAACTACTTTTACAGGCCAGATTCCTAATGTAAATGAGGGGACCTAGTGTATGATTACAGGGAATAGTAGAGACTGGTAAACTGGAGAGTGCATGTCTAATCCAAAAAGAATAGTAATCAGTGGTAGCTGATTTTGCTTGGAGGAAATTGAGCATATCTCTTTCTATATTTTAATGTAGCCAACTAACGCAAATCAGTGGGATCTTTGGATTATGAGGACACAATACTATTTTAGATATTTTTCACTTGTACTGTCATAATTCTCAGTGGTTATCTCTGTGATATTTACTAAAATATATTGCCATTTTTATTAGCATGTATTAGCAACTAGATTAAAACTGCTCATGAGAAAGAAGTGTGTCTTGTTTATTTTTATATTTCAAGTGACTAGGACATAACTTGATATAGAAATGCTTAACAAAGACTTATTAAACTGTAAACTTTATAAATGTTTATTGTTTTGTCATTATAGTGTATTAATTTTACGGATGAACTCATATTATCTGCATCACAGAGAACTGGAGAAAGATTTAGGCATTAAGCTCTTGTTTTGTGAAGTAATTGGGGAATGCATCAAAATAATTTGTTTTACTATCTTTTATTAAGTTGTTGTGTATTCTATTACTATGATGAAACTGTTCTGTGAGAATCACAAATGTGAGGGTTAAAGTAATGTGGTGTTTTGGTAGCTGCAGTCTTACTCCAATGCTTTTATTTTTGGAATAAAAAAATGAAACCACAAAGCTTGCTCCTCATCTTCTCCAGGAAATTCCTCTCCTAATGTAATTTCACAGAGATGCATTTGTCACGGGGCTAGTTTCTATCTAAACTAAGCATGAATGGAAGTATAAGTGGGGATCTCTCCTTTTATTCCTCTCCAGATTTGCTTTTTAGTTTACTTTCTCCACACAACTCACAACCTTACACACACATTTCACTTCATCCTACACACCTTAAAAAACCAAATTGACATTGAGCATCAATCTTTTGGAAGTTGTCCTATACATTAGAGCAATATAGGATGGTTTCACTCATATGTGGAATATAATAAAATGAAATAAATAAATGGATAAACCCCAGCAAAAGCTCTCAGAACACAAGATGATGATTGCTAGAGGGGTGGGAGGGAGAAGGGACAGAAAGATGGGGGAAAGTGGAGGCAAAGGACACTGGAACTCTGGTGGAGGGTATGGTATGAAATATAGACTGAGATATAATGTTACTATTTAAAAAATGAATGTAGCATTGTGAACAAAAATAATAAATATCAAAATTTAAAAAAGATGAGCTATAGTTGCCTCATAAGTTTGTGCAAATAAATTAAGCTAATGCACGTAAATAAAATTAAAAACCAAAAGAAGAGAACCTAGGGAGATCTCTTGCCTCTTTGTGAGAACAAAGCAAGAAGATGGTCTTCTATGAACCAGGAAATAGCCTTTGCCAGATACCAAATCTTAGGCTTCCTAACCTTCAGAATCATAAGAAATACATTTCTTTCCATTCTATAATATTCTGTCACAGCAACTTCTCAGTGGACTAAGACACTACTTAACAGATACTGCTAGCCACAATTCAATTATTCTGCTAACTATATAATGTGTTTTGTTTCTTTTATTAAAAAATATTGACATATTCAGCAAGTCTATTAGTATGGAGTTTACATTGCATGGAAAATTCAAACGCACACATACGAATTTTAACTTCCTCACGACTTTTGCCCATTTTCTACTTTCTTGCTAAGAATCTTCACAAAGGAAAAAATTAGGGCAGTAAGAGTAAAATTTTGATGGAATTCAATTCATTGTGTCTTTGTTAGGTGCTGGATAGATGGCATCATGCCACTTAATGCTCACAGTACACCTACACTGTTCCTATTAGCGCTTAATCCCCATTGCACAGAGAAGACAAAATTTCAAGGTTATATAGCTTATATACCCTGAAATTGTATTTTGTATTTTGATTTTCTATACTTTTCTTCTCAAAGCATCATCACCTTAATGAAAATACCCATCAAGCAAAAACCTTGGCATGGCTGGTAGTGGTGATGGGTACAGAGTTACATGAAGCTACTAACTTTATTAAAACTTATTTTTCTATAGATACCACTCAGAAGTAAATGTCTAACCACTGCATGCATCTTATATTAGGTCCAAATAACTGTGGAACTGATTTATTGTAGAAGTGGGCTTTCAAAGTACTGCATGAGGTCAAATTCGTTGGATGGTCAATAAAAACTAATTTTTTCCAGTTAGAATATCACATACATGTTTGCTTGATATGGCATGTTGACAAAGGATACTTTCCATGACATTCTTCTAAGGACCATTATGATGTTAACAAATCTTTTTTTTTTTTTTTTTTTTCTTTTTCTTCTTACTTTCTTTTCAAGAGCTAGGGTGTCTCCAAGCTTTGTTTGCCAGTTCTCTGTTTGGAAGTCCTTTGTCTTCATCATCACTAGTCAGCAGGGGTCCGAGTAAAGTAGAATGGGCCCCTGGAAAGTGATAGGAAGAATTCTTTTCTCCTGGGATATGGCCAGTTGGGGCAAAATGCTGGGCCAGACGCCAAGTTTTCTGTCAACAGTTTAGAACATGAAACTGTAGCATTCTCATTCACGTTGCTGTAACTTTGTTTTTCACATTAAATGAGCTGAAACACTTTAGGGGGATACTGTTTTATGGAGGCAGTTCTGCATAGCTGACCAGAGCCCTATGGGCACTCTGGTCATTCCATCTTTATTTTTTTTTTTTGAGGAATCTCCACAGTTTTCCAAAGAGGTTGAACAAATTTACATTTCTGCTCATAGTAAAAGAGGGTTCCTTTTTCTTCACGCTCTCTCCAACACTTATTTCCTCCCTGGGTAGCAAAGGGGAATTTTTCATAGCGTTCCTACATTCACGAGATGAGAAATTTATGGGGATATCTTTATCATAGAATCAAAGCACACGAAGTGAGCACTTTAAAATAAATTTATACATTTTCTTCTTCAAAGATAGGCAGGCATCCAAAGTTTTACAGAGAAGAGAGACAGTGAAAGTATAATGAAAAGAACAAGGCTGTAGCGTAGGTTGATACAAATCTTGGAATGAATCTTAGTTCTCTTACTTATTAACATGTCTTTGAGGAAATAATTCACCCTCCCTGACTTTTATTCTTATTTTTGAAGATGAAGACATAGGCACACATTTGTATTTTTGATCTTACTTAGCTGCAAGTTGGTTGTAAGTTAGTAAAACAATAGATATAAGAGGTGAGTGATTCTATTCCCATATAAGGTTTATTGTTTAGACATAATACTTAAATGATTTAAATTCTTGCATCTCACTCAAGTTTTTAAATTTTATTTTTCTTTGCAAATGAACATGTAGTCAGACTGTTTAAGTGGCTGAGATGAAAGATCTATCACTTTTTTCCCTTTATTTCTTTTATTTGCATGCATATGCAATCTAGGATTTTGAATTCACACCTCCCTCTGTGTGTGTTTCAAACCACACCCACCATCAGAGTTCTAGTGCCCTTTATCACCACCTCATTCTCTTCTTCCTTCCCTCCTCCCTTCCCACCACCCCCTCACCCAGGTCACAGTCTTGCCTCCTGTGAAATTTGCTGAGATTTGTCTTTTTCGTTACTTTATATTCCACATATAAGTGAAACTACCCTGCTCTTCTCTTTTCTTCAGGTTTATTTTGCTTAGCATGATCTTCACCAGTTCTATTCATGTTGCAAAGGGCATTATTTCATCTTTTTTAGCAGATACATAGAATTCCATTAACTATATACACAGCTGTTTCTTTATCCAGTTATGTGTTGACGAGTATTAGGCTGTGTCCATGCCTCGGCTATTGTGAATTGTGATGCTGTGAACATAGGGGTGCAGATATTATTCCTGGTTAGTGTTTTGTATTCTCTGGGTATACGCCTAGGAAAGTTATTGCTAGATCAAATGGTTGTTCTGTCTTTGTTTTTTTTGAGGACTCACCATAGTTTTCCAAAGAGATTGCGCTAATTTACATTCCTGCTCACAGTAAAGGAGAGTTCTTTTTTCTCCACACCCTCTCCAACACTTGTTACTTCCAGTTTTTTTTTGATGTATGCCATTCTCATTGGTGTGAAGTGATAGCTCATTGTGATTTTTCTTTTTCTTTTCTGATGTTGACTGACGTAGAACATTTTTTCATGCGTCTATAAATCATCTGGGTATCTACTCTAGAAAATTGTTAATTCAGCTCTTTTGCCCATTTTTTTGAGTGGGTCATTTGCTTTTCTGTTGTTAAAGTTATGAACTCTTTATATATTTTGGAGATTAAGCACTTGTCTGATGTATACTGTGCAAATCTCTTCTACCATTCCATGGGTTGCCTTTTTAGTTTTGGTTATGGTTTCCTTTGCTGTATGGAAGCTTTTTGGTTTGATGTAGTTTCAATTATTTAGTTTTACTTTAATTTCTTGTATGGTAGGTGTCACTTTCTCCAAGGCATTTTTGAGACTAATGTTACGGAACATTTTTTTTTTTTAAATTTTCTTCTATGTGTTTTATAGTTTTGGGTCTTATGTCCAAGTCTGTGCTCCATTTTGACTTAACTTTTGTGTATGACACTATGAGTAATCTGCTTTCTTTCTTTTTTTGTAAATAGCAGTACAATTTTCTTAGCACCGTTATTTCTTCCTTCTTTGTATGCTCTTGGCTCTTTTGTTGTAGATTAACTGCACATATAAGTTTGGTTTTGTTTCTTGGTTCTCAATTTTATTCTACTGGTCTGTGTGTTTCTTTTTATTTTAGTACCATGCTGCTTTGATGACAATTGCTCTGGAATATAATTTGGCTTCAGGGAGAGTGATTTCTCTAATCTTCTTTTTTTCTAAAGATAGTTTTGTCTATCCAGGACTTTTGTGGTTCCATACAGAATTCAGTACTTTTTATTCAATTTCCTTGAAAAATGTCCCTGAAATTCTGATGGAAATAGCATTAAATCTGTATACTGCTTTGAATAGGATGGCCATTTTATTTACGTTGAGTCTTTCAATTCCTGAGCATAAAATATTCTTCCATAAAGATATACCATTTTTAACATTAGTAATCTTAATCTTTTTCCAGACTGCATTAAGTTCATGATATTCCTCTTGCTAGTATCTATACCTTTATTTTTTATTTCTGCCATTTTAAAATAAAGTAATGGTAAATTACAATGAATTATTCAAATTAATGCACAAATGATTTAAATTTTTTTTTCTATTTACAGAAGTTGTCTATTAGGGTAGTTACTACTATTTATTGCAATGGAGAACCTCTGAATCTTAGTGGCTTAATTTTTTGCTCACATAGAGTCCAATAGGAATGCTCTTGTGGGGAAGCTCTTCTCCAGCATAGAAATCAGGGTTCCTGGCATCTTCCCCAGATGGCTTTGTCATCTGTTAGGGATTCCTTGGGAGGCATATGCTGGATCTGCTATATTCAATCATCTGATGAACAAAGAAAAAGAATGAGGAGAATCTCATGGATCTTTTTAATAAAGATGCCAGACCTGCAAGTATGTGCATTGCATTTGCTCATTTTTCACTGGTTACACATTATCATAAGATCCTATCTAGATGCAAGACTAAGAGATGTACTTTTTCTGTTTGCCTACTAGAGAAACAAAATGGTTTAGAACCCATAATCTTGCCTCTTCCTGATAGCGTGGCCTCTTCCTGATAGAGTGGCTGTCCAAAATGAATTGCGGGTGATAAGTTGCTATTAGGGGGGTCTCTCAAAAAGTCTGTTTCTCTACTGTTGTACAAAAGGGTGGTTTCAGTGTACGGTAAGGAGTTTACAGCTGTCTGCAAATGAAGTATAAAAGTTGAATATATGAAAGTTGTAAACTATCTGTATATGTCTCACTCAGAATTATATCCTTTTGAGATATTACAAAGAATCAGTAACATATTTATTTGACAAGGTCTAGCACAGAGTTTGATGACCATTGGTTCTCAGAATGTGGCAGCCACACCAGAATCATTGGCATTACCTTAGAACTTGTCAGAAACATGAATTCTTGGGTTGTACCCCAGACCTACTGAATCAGAAACTCTGGCGGGTAGAGCCAACACTGTGTTTTAACAAATCCTTCCAGATGATTCAGAGGCACTGATGTTTTAGAAATACAAGCACAGACATTGATTTTAATTTCTTTCAAGGAAATAGAACATTCTTTTCAAAGAAAATAGATTATTTCAGTTTCCTTTAGTAAACTTTTCTAATGATGAATGGTTTCCAGCTAGTCTGAAATTTCTTATATGTTGCCAAAATTGATTTTTCGTGCAGTCTATTCATATTCATTTTGAATTGTCCTCATAGATAGTAAAACATCTGATCATCACTCTTATATTTTTCCATCAATGTCAAGACCATTAATTTTATTTTATCTTTACACAAAAACTCCACATGTTTATTGCATTCAATTTGATAAATCCAAAAATATACCTACACCAGTGAAAATACAGTCAAGGAAATAAACATATTCATCACTTCTAAAACATATGGGTTTTTTTAAAAAGGATTTTCTGTCTCAGTGTCTCTTGAAATTTTATAACTACCTTCAAGTCCCTTGGAGACTATCTCCATCTCAGAGCCACTCTTTTATTTTTTTAAATTGGGGTAACATTCTGCACACTAAAACAATCTCATATGTATAGTTTCTCCATTTCTCAAATACATGTTAACACACTCATCCTCCATCAAATCATCAAGTGTTCCTCACCGTTGTCCACTGGGATCAGCCACCATTTGCCCCCTCACCCCATCCCATTCCCTATTGTTAATATCAGTTCTACTGCAAGTGTCCAAAGGTTGGTTTTGTTTCAGCTGTCCCTTTGTTTTCTCTGCTAATGTTCCAACTATGAGTGAGGTTATCTGGTATCTAACTTTCTTTTTTTTACTTATTTCACTTAGCATACTTCCCTCTAGATTCATCCGTGTTAATTCAAATCACAGGATTTCATTTCTTCTGAGGGCTGTGTAATATTCCATTGTGTGTATGTACCACACCTTCTTGATCCATTCATCTGTCGGTGGGCACTTAGGTTGTTTCCAGTTCTTAGCTATTGTGAATAGGGTTGCAATAAACATGAGGGTACATACATCTCTGTGACTGTTTTTGCATCTTTTGGGTAAATAACCAGAAGCGGAATTGTGGGATCATATGGAATTTCCAGCTTTAACTTTTTGAGGAATCTCCATACTGTTTTCCACAGGGGTTTCATTAATTTGTACTTCCATCAGTAGTGTAAAAGTGCTGCCTTTTCTCCACATCCTTGCCAACAATTGCTGTTTCCAAACGTTTGGATAACAGCCAGTCTTCCAGGTGTAAATTTATATTTCATTGTTGTTTTAATTTGCATTTCCCTGACAGCCAGTGAGTAGGAACATAATTTTATGTGCCTGTTGGCCACTGTATATCCTCTTCAGAAAAGTGTCTCTCCAATTCCTCCTCCCATTTTTTGATTGGATTGGCTTTTTGTCGGTTGTTGAGTTTTATGAGTTCTTTGTATATTTTAGATATCAAGCTTTTGTTGGAAATATTGAATGCAAATATCTTTTCCCAATTAGTAGGTTTCCTTTTGGTTTTGGTGATGTTTTCTTTTGTTGTGAAGAAGTTCTTTAGTGAGATGTATTCCCATTGTTTATTTTTCTGTTTTCCTTGATAGTGGAGTTGTGTCCCAAAAGGCTTCTCTATGACTTATGTCAGGGAAAGTCATCCCTATGTTGTCTTCTAAGAGCTTTATGGTTTCTGGTCTTATGTCCAAGTCTCTAATTCATTTTGAGTTAATTTTTGTGAATGGTGCTAGAGAGAGGTCTAGATTCATTATTTTCCATGTGACTGTCCAGTTTTACCAACACCATTTATTGAAGAGACTTTTTGCACCCTATGCTTTTGGCTCCTTTGTTGTAGATTAACTGACTGTATGTGAGCGGGTCAGTTTCTTGTGATTCAGTTCTATTCCACTGATCTGTGCCCCTGCAGAGACTATTAACCTAACCACTGCTCTACCAGGGCATGCCGAGGTACATTTTTAAAATCCCCCCAACTTTATTGAGATGTAACTGACAAAAAACATTGTTCTAAATTTACGATATACAATGAGATTATTTGATATATGTATATGTATGCATTTTTTTAATGCAAAAGTTTTGGAGTCCATTATCTTTCCAAACAAAACAGCATCAATAACAGTAAGCTAAAAAGGATAAAACTTTAAGCATACAGGATTTGAGCATAAAAGATAAATGTGAACCTTAGCTCTGACACTTGTATAATAAATAACCTTGGGCAGATTTCTTAGCTTTGGTTTTCATCTATAAAATGGGGATAATAAAATCTACATCATAGGCTTAGCTTAAATAAGATAACATATGCCAAGTTCTTGACTAGGCTCCACAAAACAATCACAAGCAAAGAAATTAAAGAGGTAATTAAAAGTGTCCCTAAAAACAAAAGCCAGATGGCTTTTCCAATGAGTTTCACCAAAGAAGAAATCGTACCTGTACCTCTTCTACCCAAACTCTTCCAAAACATTGAAGAACAGGGAAAACTCCCAAACACCCTCCAGAAGGCCAACATCACACTGATACCAAAAGCTGACAAGGATGTCATGAAGAAAGAAAACTACAGATCAATATCTCTAAGAAACATAGATGAATAGGTCTAATAGACTTGTTTTTAAGTGGGGTTTCTTTACACTTTATATAGCATCTTTTAGTATTTTTTGTACAATTGGTTTTGTGTTGATAAACTCCTTTAACTTTTGCTTATTGGAAATCCTTTTTATCATTCCTTCAGTTCTGAACGATAATCTCCCTGGGTATAGTATCTTAGGTGAAAATTCTTTTCTTTTAGACTTTTGAATATATCATGCCATTCCCTCCTGGCTTATAGAGTTTCCATTGAGAAATCCATTTACAGTCATATAGGGACTCTGCCACTCTTTCTCTCTCTTCTTCTGGGACCCTTATGATACAAATATTGTTCTTTTTAATTTTACCCAGAGGTCTCGAATTCTTTGTTCCTTTGCATTTTTTAATCTCTTTGCTGATTTCTTTAAGTGAATTCCTCTGCCTTATCTTCCAGATTCTCCTGAAAGCCTCGTCCATCCTATGATTGAATCCCTCTATTGAGTTCTTTGTTTCAGCTATTGCGTTCTTTATTTCTTTAATATCTTGCTTCATTTCTTATTTGATGTTCTATTGTTTTCTGGATTCCCATGAGTATGTCAGTCACCATTGCTCTAAATTCATCCTTAGGTAGTTTGTATAGCCTGATGTATTCAGATTTTCCCTTGGGTTTTTTATGGCATCCATCATTCCATGTATATTTCTCAGTAGCCCTGCTCTGTTCAGCATTCTGTTTATATATCTGTGAGTTCGGTTTCCCTGCAATGATGGCATTGTGTAGGGTGATCACACTGTTGCTGGTCCATGATTGGCAATTAGGCTGCAGTCAATCAGGCTGCAGTCCCTGAGGTGCTGGCTTTCCTTCCAGCCCATGTCAAGACAGTCTACCTCGTCTCCATGTTCTGGCCCCACTGGGTGTGCTCCTCACTGCTTTCACAGTGGCCTTTCAGGCCCATTCACATTCTCCCACAGCTCCACACGCCCACCATGGTGCCTATGCCGAGTCCTGAATCTGTGTACCAGGACGTTTTCGCCTGCCCTTTGTCACCAAAAAGGTAGCTGCATCCCTATAGCCAATATGCCTGCCCTTCCTCCATATTTGCATCTGGAAAATAGGTGAATTTCTAGTTGCTCTATGGGGGATATCTGAATCTCATTCCTACCAGATCTCCATTTTCTCTCCTCCTGTAATTTTTTTCCCCTTTGATTCACTTAAAACTTTTGTGATATGTCTTCTTAAGTAAATTGACTACTGTTTTCTTGTGACTTTGTGTGTGTGAAAAGTAGAGCATTAAAATAGTTTTTTATCTGAAAAAGTTTCCATTGACTTATAGATCCCATTTGAAAACGTATGTTCATTTTTCTAATGCTCTTTATCAAATAAAAATGTGCATTATGTGAGAATCCTGAGGAAAAGAAAGATGTCTTTAGAAAGAAATAGGGTTCTCAGCCATAATTATTTGAAAATTAGCCATATCATCTCAAATAATATTTTATATCAAGAACACATGAATAATATTTGCCATTATGATCATTATTTATGTAAGTTTTTTTTTTTTAAAAAGAATCCTGATGAGTTCAAGGACTTGAAATTTTTTTTGACTCGAATGAAAAAATAGCTAAGTCATACAATAAACCACAACTATTCGAGCAGCCTGAAGATTAGTAACTTTTCTACTGGACTTATAGGATGATCTCCCATTTCTTCAACTGGTAGAGAGAAAATGATTTCATAGGTTTATTTATAGAAGACTTAAAAACAAATATAAGAATTAGAAAAGAAAGATAATTAGAGAAGAAAATGGCTTAGAACACTGTTTTGGGTCTAGGGTAGACCTTCTGGCCCTAATTTGCCAAGATTTTCATCTTATCCTTTTCTTTTTTTGTCTGTTTCTCAAAATGAGGGCTTTCTAAAACCTACCATTTTCTGGGAATGAATCAGAATGAGTCCTGGGACTTCCTTTCTCATGTACTCATAGGATTCAGATCCTCATGAAAGAGCAACTCCCTCTTAATGTGGACACTCAAGGATGCAACAGCACTGATCTCCCTGATCCAATTGGAATTTGGGAGGGTTGACTCACTCAATTTCAGGAGTGTGGTGACCCAGAGGCTAGGGGGCTACATTTCTTTGCTTCTCTACCAATGCACCTATCAGTTTCTGCCCAATTTTCTTCCTTAACTTGGTGGATTTTGAGTGTTTTCACTTATTAAGGTTAAAAATGTCCTTTCAGATGAATTATATGTCTACACATTCAAATTAAGAATTTCATTTACGAGTTTTATCATGAGTGGCAAAATTAACAATGTCAAGTTTTTAAACTATATTGTGACAACATTTAAAGTTGTTATGCTTTTGCCTGTGGATGTAATTAAGACAGTGTGTTTGGTATCAGTTTATTCTTAAAAAGCAAAGTAAAAGCAGATGAGGTGTATTTATAGACTCATCAGCCAATGAATGGATGAAAAAGAAAAAGAAATTAATGGGGAAATGTCAGCCAGAATGGAGGAGGGACCCACTGCGAAGTTCATTTCCAGACCAACTATTTGGAATTTATTCCAAAGACAGCTGTCTCTTGATTTACAGTAGAGAAAAAAAAATGACATTGTAAGATGATTGGGCCTCAAGTTAAGAAGCAGGCAGAGAATAACATACTTCAAATAAACTTCTGCAGTCAGGGTGGGGGCTCAGGCATAATATAGTCAGAGCCCCACCTGGAGTCATGCCCTCCTACAAAGATTGAGGCTTTTAAAAATCTGGGAAAGAAGGAAAATCTCTAGGAAATGTTGGAGTTTTGGAACTTCGTCCGGGCCACTTGAAAGCTGTTTTGATTTGAAACCAAAGACTCCGTGGCGGGGAAAGTAGAGAAAAGGGCAGAAGACAAAACCTTAGTATAAAACTCTAAACAAGGGAGTTCAGTTTTCAGAACAAAAAAGGAAAATGAGTTGAAAAGCTTAAGGCATATAGATTCATTTTTCTTTGCTTTCTCATGAGTGTGGGTAGTCCATTTACTTGATTGTGAAATGAGACACAAAAGTCGTCAGAGATTCCTGGGCATGTGTCTAACATTAGACACAGGTGAGGCAGAACAAATCTGCCTTGTTTTGAGTACTTACAAAGGGGCAGCATGGGGCGAAGAAATGTGGCTGTGTGGCATTCTATTTTTAACTCTCCATATTTCAGCCTAGAAGGGACTTGGGTCTGATGAGAGTCCTGGGGTTTGCAGCAGTTCAGCTGGATGAGGGGTGGGATAGCAGGCAAATTGGTTTCACCAATTCACATCCCCAATACAGCCAAAGAAAATATTCATTAGTGACTTTTAGAAGAAATTCCTTTCAATTGTTATGGGTTAATACCAAGAAGGTTTTCTCAAAAACTCACATAGAATATTCCTCTTCTAGACAATCAAGATATATAAAAAGGTGACTTGTTAGAAAAAAAGGCTCCTGGGGATTTTGAAGGGACTTTTATTTTCTTCTTGTGGACAGGATCCTATTGGACCCACAACCCCATCTATGGTTCTGTTTCTGTGTGTGTGAGTGTTTCCACAGTCTTTTTCTCATTTCCCTACCTCAGTGAATTTTATTGATGTATTTTATTCATGTGTATGAACATGAGTTCTTGGTTTTACTCTTTAAAGAAGAGAATATGGCACTGTCTCTGTGTAGAAAAGGAAGGAGAAAGGAAGGAAGAAACAAATCCAATTATTTTCATCATCTAATCAAACTGTTTCTAGTTCTGAACAATCTCTGCTGTATTGTCTGGGAGACTGAGAAAACGAATTCACAGAGACTCAAGCTTTGTTTTTATCGATTTGATTTTTCTGATACATATATGTACATATATACACACTATATATAGTATATATATGTATAGAAAGAGCTTATATTTTCACTAAAATATAATATTTAAAATGCGTTATATTTTACATAATTAAAATGTACACGTGGATCATGCACATTATGTATGACCTGTATGTATATATCTATTTTTATCTCTATACATAAACCAAATACATATGTGCATATGTATGCATATATATTTGACACTGTACACTTAATTCATAAGAAGTTACCTGACTATCCATATCACTCTATACTTTAGATCAGTGCTTCTTACACATTCAGTGGAAAAGGCCCAATTTTAAAATTTCCAATCAGTCATGACTGATTTTTTTAAATAGTAAAACATGTAAAGAAAAGTTTTAAAAAACACCACCAATAATGCAAAATGCCAATCTCTAATGTTCAATTTTAGATTTAAAAGGTAAAAATGACCTATCAAATCACTCTAAAAGTTTCTCACAGCTCACTCTTGGTTTTTTACTTAGTACAGTGCAGTGACAATCAGCTCCAGGCCACCCTGTCAGCCAATACCCTTTGAGTAGACCAGATCAGCTGGTCTCTGTGCTGAGGAGCCAAAGGAAAGGGGTGCTAGATTGTTTTAAGTTCACGATCATAAAGGTATTCTTAAAATGTAGACTGACAGCAATTCCGGTATTTTTCAAATAATTTGGTTTCATTACATAGTTATGTCTTCTTTTGAAAAAAAATATTTAATTGCCTCAGCACAGTTGATTTATAAAAACCACTGAAGAGTTTAGTTAAGTAAAATAAACTACATACATGGAGGATCTCTGGTATTATATGGGTTCTGTTTGTACTCAAACACTGGAAGAAGGAATCTATTTTAACACTGAAATAGTTTTAAGAATGAAACAGTTTTCAAAATGCAAATAAGGCTGTAGTATTCTGAAATACATATACAGCTAATCATACACACATTCATGTGTGTCATTTTTTTTTTATTGGTCTTGCTGTACTCAAATATAATGAATTAATGTGGGCCATTGCCTAATCCAATGTTGAATGAAGCAGTATTAATTTACGTGTTCGGTTGAAATGGCCAGGAATATTATGAAGGGCTGAAAAGATTCTAAAGTGAATGGGATGTTTTCCTCTTAAACTGTAAGGCATTTACCAATTCCCACTGATCCCAAGCTGCCCTAACGAACTTTCCACACACATAGGCTGATAGAATTTATATCCATGGATGCTGTAAGTCAGAGAAATGGATGCATGAGTCGCAAAGACATTCTCTTGCTATAAATTTATTATTTGTGAGGAAAAATTTCTTTTTAACAAAAAATGCAGACCAGACGATTGCTTATCACCCCCACATGGAGCAGGTGGTGAAAGGACTGTGGTGCTGTGGAAATCACGTTTATTGTTATCATATGTTTTTCTGAGCTGTGACTGCCAGAGAGAACTTTTCTGGGAGGGTATCATTTACAATACCCTATTGTTTGATATCCAACTTTATGGTTCTGTTTCAATAGTAGTTTATTAACATCACATTGGTGGATTTAACTTTAGGTAAATGTTGCACTTGAGTATGAACCCCCCGCCCCCGCACCCCTCCACAGTTCCAGTCACCCATGGTCACCACAGTCTGAAAATATTACATACAAGGAGATGTGCTCAGAGGAAGGCACGTTTGCATAGCTTTTATTACGATCCGTTTTACAACTGCTCCATTTTTAAAATTTAGTTGTGTATCTTTTACCATACCTAACTTACAAAATGAAGTTTATCGCAGGTTTGTCTGTATAGGAAAAAGCAGTACAAATAGGCTTTGCTACTAATTGCAGTTTGAGACACCCACTGGTGTCTTGGAATGTATCTCCCATAGTTAAGGAAGGATGGCTGTAATAATATTTAAAAATTACTCGGCAGGCTCTGGTGGAGCAGCAGTTAGGTCAATCACCTCTGAAGGACCCCAAGCCACATATCCCTGGTTTCAAATACTGGGTCCAGGGAGAAGCGACCAGTGTGAACAACTAAGTTAAAATAAAACCCTTCTTTAAAAGAAAGAAGGAATTACTCAGTAATCAAAACATGTAAACTCAATGGTGCAACAAGGGATTTTGTTTTTTAAAGGAAGGGTGCAGGCATGAATGAAAGTGAGTGGGCAGGCAGGCAGGAAGAGAGAGGAGGAAGAAGCATTTAGTTATTTTAATTAGTTCTTAATTTTGATTGTTCCTCCTGGTCCAGGGTTGAGAACCCACGTTATTGGAATGTATGTGGATTGCTCCAGATGGAGGTCACAGGTTTAACGGCTAAGTCATCAGTACCTCTAGCCAAGGAATTACCAAGTTAGTACATTTTGGGTGCTGAGCATGAAAAGAATTCACACAAATATATAATTAAAACTGGAATTAAATCACTGAGAGAGAATAAACGGACATGAATTGGTTTGGTTGTAGTCGGTGAGAGAGTTGGTTCTCCTAAGTTTGATTTAGAGGCAGAGACGGAATGTCAGAGGTAGGTGGGTGTCTTTCAGGATCCCGGTACCCAAACCCAGAGGATGTGACTTTCGATTCTCTTCTTTGGACGCCTCAGGCAGCTGAATCTTCTCAACGTTTGCCCTATTTAAATGATTTGCTTGCAATGGCAACCATATTACAATATGTAAATATATCCAAGTAAGTCTGTACATCTTAAATTTGCACAGCGTTACATGTTACATATATCGAGTAAAAAGAAAGAAAAAAGAAAACCAAAAAATATTAATGCTTCATTCCCATACAAACCTCTCCTAGTGTTCCTGGAATTAAGAAACTGTTCAGTTTTGTCAAGACATATGCATAGATCTGAAGGGGTTCGCGTTCTGTGAGAAGACCACTGTTCTTTCTTCGCCTCCATTGGATCCATCTTTGGTCCAGGGCATGACTTGCCATCTTCTGGCACATTCTGGGACTCTGTCTTCATTTCCACCCCTACCCTTGCACTTATTAACATATAAACCAGACAAATTGCTCTTGAGGTGCCAGTTATGAGCCATATTTCTGCAGTGATAATATTGACTGCTTAGGTTCTGGGAATTGTCAGGAAAAAACCACTGGTTATGACAGCAAGGATTAGTCCTGAGTAATTAGTAAATGGTACTGGTTTCTGTTGACTTATTTTCCTTTGGCCTGCAAACAGACCTACAAAGTGAACCCTGAATATACTGATACTACAGCAGAGCCTGGGCCTGGAGGATGACTGAATGCCAGCACCTTGTCTTCCGTCTCTAGACCTAAAGTTAACTTGTTTTAGAAGGATTGGCATCAGGTTATGGATTCTGACTCTGGTCAGAATGGAAAACAAGAGGTGAGCCGGGTCCATTATTTATATTTAAAACTTTTTTATAATGGATCAATAACATCATTTCTGGACCACCTTGAAGCAGATGGGGATATTTCTTTTTCAGGACCAGAAAGACTGGTTGCTATGGACAGACCTGTGTCAACATATAAGACCCTGCTCTGCCTGACTGATGAAGTTTTCAGTGATGAAATTTTTGCCATAATCAGACCATAGTAGTTGAGGGGAGAAGAGTCATTAGATTAAGGAATTATGGTAACGATGACCAATCAATTCATAAAGTATTCATTGAACCTCTCCTTTGTGACAGGCTCCTAGCTAGGTGCTGGACAAGTAACTATTCATTGCATTTTTGAACTCATAAAGTCATGTTTGTTATTTTATTAGCATTTGCAAGTTGACATCTTGGGAACTTGGTCAAAGAATTCAACAGAACTCCCCATTGGCAAAATCTTCTGACAGATGATTATTCTCTCTCTCTCTCTCTCTCTCTCTCTCTCACACACACACACACACACACACACACATACACAAACACACACAAACACACATTCATCATTCTCAGTATTTATTGAGGAGATTTCATTGGGAGGGACAAGAATATAGCTGTACCATTGCTTGAATGCATTTGAAATTTTATTTGAGAATTCCTCTTGCCTGTTCCATTCATATCCACCTAATATAGAAATATTTTGATCTAGACTTTTTTGAAATCATGTTTCAAAGTGGAAAATATTGGTTATTTGTTTCAGAATAGGTAACACATTGCGCTTTATTGCCGAGATGTATGAGATATAAAATTATAGAAATCCAAAGAAGGAAATGTCTTCAAGAGAAGCTCTCCACGGAAACCTGCAAGCTACGGATTTGAAGATGGCTAAGAGGCCGTTGGTATGGTCCTAACATTGGGAAGGTTTATCACTTAACAGTGTTAGCACACACAGTGCAGTCATTCTATGATGAATGCAGCCAGCAACTCAGAGTTTTCTGAGCAGCTACACAAATGTTTTCTTTTAGCGTGATATTTTAATGCATTCTACCTTCATTCTGAAGGTTTCCCTCATGCCTCCACATCTGAAATAATTCAGTGCTGTCTTTATTTGAAGTCTCTCCTGGTTAGCGAGCTGGCTGCGTGTGATGTGTCCCTACAGTGGTTTTTGTGATGTGGCTTGCTCACCACAGCAAGATGAATGAAGATTACAGTCTCATTAAGTTGAGTACTATGGGCAGACGTAAGTCATTATCCCTGAGGTGTATGGCTCTTGATTTATCAGTGTCCTCATTTTTAAGAATGAAATCTTCTTAAGGTTGACATGCCCTCTGTGGATGTATGTCAGATGAAGTAAGATGTTATGTTTTCTCATAACTTCATAAATAAGAATGTATTGCTTTGAGGAGAGAGTAAAATGACTAGCTCTATTTGGTATCTATATATTAAAAAGGTCACAAAGAGATGAATGATTCTTGGCAGTCAGTTCAATTCTTTGATGTCCACTATTTTTTTTTTTTCACTAGAAATTCTGCATTTGTCACTCCCCGAATAAGTTCCCACAAGTCAATATACATAAGTTATGGTGCCTTTATTACATCACCTCCAACCTATCTGGATAAAAGCATGGTGTTTTCCCCCTCCTCTATGCAATTTCCATTTTGGTGGCATTTGTGTTTTCTAATAAATTCCAGATAGTCAAAGTATATACCCAAAGTCGGAATTTTTAAAAATAGATTTCAGCTTTTTGTATTCAGCCACACTTTGGGAGAGGTCCTGCTGGAGAGTTAGATTCATGAATATTTGGAGTTATTTGCAGCCATGGGGGTCTGGTGATTCATATAATCCCATTGCATATTTTTTCTTTTTCAAGAAGTCTTTCATACCATTTTATTTTCTCCCTTCAACCATAATATGATACCTACAGTTTGTCCTAACTGGAGGATATGTGAACACAGGCTTAACCAGCCCACTGACAGGCAAGGCAAAGGCTGATTCTTGAAATGGTCCCAACCCGCGGACCCTCTGGTTCTCCAACCCGAGTGGCTAGCTTGCCTGGCTCTGTCTTTACTAAATTGTGCAGTTACTTCATGGAATCTCATTCCAGACCTCAACATTTCCATGGTTTCCATGACTTTGCATGTTTTCCACACAGAATATGTCTGACCTTATTGCGCTGCCACCGCCTTGGGAACCGGGCGTGTGGTTGTCATCCCTCCCAGAGGCTGCTCCCCTGCCCCCACCTTTCCAGAGCCGCTCTCTCCTTGGGGGGCATCTTTGAAACTTGCCGATGTACTCTCAGCTTCTTTGGCTGCCTTACCTCTTTTTTTAAAATTTTAATTGTTTCAATTTTTGGCAATTTGGATGGGATCTTTAATAACCTATCGGTTTAATTTGAGTATTAACTTACCGTTTCAACTTGGATCTTTTCATGAACTGCTATCAGAAGAATGTAAAAAACATTGAAAATGAGCTCTGACACAGATATAAAAAGTACTCATGCTGTTTTCTTGTCTTCAAAGACAGGCCGACTCTTTACTTCCGTCACCTTACTGGCATGAAATGCAAATGGGGTCCAAATACCCTCAAGTGGTCTCAGACTGCAGTCATCTCTTTCTGCTCCTTCTTTTCTTCATTTCTTCTGTATCTTTCGGATGCAGAATCTAATTTTATTCTGTCATCTAAAACCAACGTCTAAAGGCTGAGCGTATATCTATATGTTGCCGTTTTAACAGACCTTGAAAAAAATGCTTCCAGGGTAAATAAAAGTTTCAGCAAATCCTGAATTGAGAAAAAGAGCCTATTGATTTTGTTTAACTAACAAATAAAATCGAAAACACATTAAAATATAAATCTGCAGTCTCGAAATAAAAAAAAATAGAAAATGTTATGCTCAACATATTATTTAGTAATGCAGTTCTGTTAGATTCACTGGGAAACCTTTACATCTGTGCACAGATGTGTATAGTCAAATGGCTTAATTATTCAGCTCAGTGTGCTAGAGTTCCATTCGTACTACATTTTGTGGCAATGTTTTACCATCTTCCTGTAAGAAATTCTGAGCTTTCTTAGCCTGCAAAATGGAAATATGGTGTCTTGAGTATGTGAACTGATTTGAACACGATGCTCAAAGGCAAGCTGTGTAAGGAAAGCTTCTTTGCAGAAAGGAATCAGAGGGCACCGCACACTGCACTATGTAAAGGCGTATGAGCGTTCTTTGCTGTGGGAGAATTCATTCAGCTAATTCCACAAATATTTGCTGTGTCTGCTAGAAACTAGGCATTGTTCTAGGCACTGGCAACTCATAAAACCCTGTTCTGCCTGCCTTCTGGAGTTTCCGTATGATGAAAACCTTTTCCGTAATCATATGATAGTAGTTGAGGATGGAATCACTAGATTGTAGAGATCGAGACTATGGTGCTGGTGACTATTTGCTTCACATACTAATTACTGAATATCAGCTTTGTAACAGGCCCACTCTCAGATGCTGGGTACTCAGACCTCTTAATTACGTTTGAACTCTAAGGTGGTTTTTTTTTTTTTGTTGTTATTTTATTAATATTGATAAGCTGACATCTAGGTAACTTAGCTGATGAATTCACTAGAACTTCCACCAGTGGGCAAAATCTTGATCTGATTGATGATCGACCATCATTCTCTCCAAGCCTTCCTATTCTTTCACACCCCACACACTGTCCATTCTATCTCCACTGGGCAGAACCATTCCTGCCTGTATGGAACTTACATACCAGTGGAAAGAGACAGACACTGCATCAAAACAGTCAGTTATTCATTATGATGACCAGTGATAAGAACTGTGAAGAAAAATAGAAAAATACAAAGGGTGGGAGAAAAGAGATCAGGGAAATGACTTGAGCCAAAGAAGTAGGAATGTGTTATAATTTTAAACAGAGGTTATTAGAGAAAGTCTCACTGCAAAGACATTCAAGTCAAGTCTTGGAGGAGAGAGACTTGGAGAGATGGCGGGGTGCAGGGAGTTGGGGTGGTGGTTTTCGGTGGAACATTTCAATCCCAAGGAACAAGAACACTGGCATTGTTGGAAAGAAATGGGAGAAAGAAGACTTAGCAAGAGATGAGTGAGACTGGGAAATGAGATGGGGTGAATGTCCATGTAGTAATCTGCTTGCATGTCAGCACAATGCCAGAGTGAGTGGCTTCAGCAATGGGAGTTGATTTTCTCACACTTTTGGCAGCTGGAAGTACGAGATCAAGGCACCATGAAGACTAGTTTCTGGTGAGGTCTCTCTGGTTTGCATATGATGGCCTGGCTGTATTTTCATGTAGCCTTTCCTTTGAGCATGCTGGGGTGGGATTGACCCAGTCCCTTGTCTTAGAAGGACACCAGTTCTGTTGGATTAGGGTTCTGCCCTGATTACTTCATTTGACCTTAGCTATCTCTGCCAAATATTTTCTTTGTCTCTCTCAGCCTGTCCCTTCTAGAATCACGTTTCAGGAGAACAAGTTTTGTGTCTTGTTCATTACTGAGTCCCCAGCATCTGAAACAGCGCCTGGTGCATGGGAAGCACTCAATAAATATTTGTCAAATGAATGAGATGATAAAAGAAAAAAGAAAATGAGACCCAGTTATGTAGCTCACCAAGACTTCCAAACTGTGTACAGGGAAAGAAATCCCTTCTGTGCAGTGCAATGTGGAAGGTTGACAGGGGACCACACAGTAGACAAAAGGCTGGGTAGATTTCAGGACTGAAAGGTTTGTATTTTTGATGGTTTATGTGCAGATCTGGGAGTCAAGAGATTGGGGGTTCACATCTGCTCTATCTCCAACTCCCTGAGTGACTATGGTACAAATCATTAACTTCCGCAAGCATTAGTTTCTCCATCTGTGTGGCGTTACTGCTAGTTTAAACATTTAGAAATCTTCATTGGCAAATATGACTCTATTTATGCTGTTTCTTTCAGGAGATTGAGTGCTTTGTGGAAGCCGGCCCCATTTTTCCCTTTGGTTTCTGAACTGCAACTCCTTGACAGGCAAGGTGATTAATTGCCTTGGATTTCTCTTCTCCCGCCCCCTTTTCCCAGCCTCTCCCAAATAAGTGTCCTCATTCAGTGAGGCTGTATGACTTTAATGGGAAGGACAAGGCCTTGATCATCTTAAGTCATTCCATGGGTTGTCATTCCTTGCTTTTATTCCTTTTTTCTTGCCTGCCCCAGCTAGAAGAATTTATCAACTTTCTACCACCCAGATTTGTAAACCTGGCTGAGTACATGGAGACATACAGTTTTTGCTTATCTCCTACTGATAGAGTGCAGCAATTAAGTCTTGTGTCCAGAGACAAGAGGCTGTCCATACATTTCCCATTGCATCTTCCTGCCAACAGACCCTCTCTGCCAGAAGGAGGCCATGGTCCTGGGAACAGTCATTGGGACTTCGGATGACTTCCATCTTGATTTCCCTGCCTTCTTATCTCCTAAAAAACAAGACTCTGGGTTCTGTCCTTTGTTCTTTGACCCTACCAAATTCAAGCAGGAGAGGTACTGGGCATGGCAGTTAAGGCCCTGCACTTTAGAATCAACTGGGTTACACTGCCACACTTCTTGAAATCCTTCAAATCTCCACTATCCTCCTAACTCTGTGAGGTTGGGTAAGTTATTCAAACTTTGAACACCAGTTTCCTCATCTGTAAAATGAAGATGAAGAGGGGGTGTAAGAGTTAAATGATATGGTGTGCCCCGGTAGAGCCACATACCCCCGGGTTCCAGTCCTGGGCTTAGGGGGAAGCACCGATGTGAACAACTAAATAAAAACAAAATAAAATAAAATAAAACAAAATTCTTCTTCCTCTCTCTTCTTGCCCATCTGCCTGTTTGCCTTCATTTCTGCCTGCACCTTTCCTTAAAAAAAAAAAAAAAAAAAATTAAATGATATGATATTGGCCAAGAATTTAGTATGGAGTCTGATATGTCATTCTGGTAGTTATTGTGATCAGTTCACCCATCTCCTCTTCATCTAGGAAACCATCTGAGATTGTTGTGTTTGTGTTTCTTGGTTCCAATGTTCTCATTGAGGGTTTAAAATTTTTAGTTTAAAAAGTGAGTCTCTATCTTTTGTGACCTCTAATTTTCATGATTTTCACCCTTGGTACTATCTACTCCTCAGCCCATCTTGCATAGCTAGTGTTGCTGGTGTCCAGAAATGTCTCACTTCATCCTTTAAATAAAGACATTGAGCATAATTAAGTGTTCTATCTGACGTCTAATCTAGAAAGATAAAACCAAACAAACGTTCTCGAATTTTCCAGTGAACTTAATGGTAGAGATAGTCAATCTGGACAATTTCATTTGGAGTATATATAACATGTTAATACTGTATCAATGACTTTTCTTTAAATGTTTGATTTTAGCAATATTTAAAAATTTATTTTATTCTGAAACTTACCTGATTGAATCTTTTCCTTGTAATAAAGTCTGTATTGGCTTTGCATGTAGCCCAGATTGCTGAAATGTTTGCTTAGTCCCATGGACGGAATTTGTTTCCTGCAAAAAATGAAATTTCTCAATAGGGGCATTTAGTATCCATTTTCCAACTTATCAAGTGGTGCTGCAGGTTTTCCTGAGTAGCATGTAATGTTACTTTCTGGTTTTAAGTTCTAGCTTAACCCGTAGGTGAGAGCAGTGGAGGGGCTGAATCTTTCGGTGTTAAGAAGTCAGTCCCCGCTCTAGACGAAAGAAAGAAATAGAACAATGGAAGCACTGTAAGAAATATTTATACATTAAATGTTACAGAGAAAACCCCCAAATCAAAACCTATTTCAAAAAATGTTGGAGGAAATGGTATATCTTTTTATGTGCTTAAGAAAACAGTTAAAAAGAACTTCACAGCATTGGGTCTATTAAGTACATTTATTCCAGTGATTTCCCAGATATTTCCAACTTCCATTTAAAACAGAAGTCTCCTATCAAGCAATCCTTTGAAATTATTTACTCTTTTATGGTTGTAAAGTATGGAAACATAATACTTTTAATGGAAACCCTAATAAACGGCACATGCTACAAAGTGTCTACTGATGTGCTTTATAGGTTGAGATTCTTATGTCACATGAACTTCCCAGTCTACACTTCTGATCCCAGTAAGTGCCCTAGTGACGTGGGAGAGGAGAGCTGGAGGACACGGCCATGCCTACACGAATTGTAAGGGACATTCCTGCTCCCCAGAAGGTGTGGTTGTCAGAGTCCCTCTGCCCAGAAGCAAACTGTGCCAGCCAGCAGAAACAGGCTTATTTGGATTAAGGATTTTGTTTTATTTGAGGATGGTGATTTGGTGGGCACCGTAACTCAAGAAAGTTTTTCCTTATATTCAGTATAAAGGAATGTTTTGTAAAAACCTGGTTGTGAATCCCCGGGATAAAATAGCATGCAATATTTTTAGCACATATTTAATTGGCAGCAGAAAAATGAAAACCACTTGACTTGTAACGTTAAAATGGTATTCTGGTTAAAATCAACTCCCAATCAAGAAAATTTAATGTGCTTCACCAAATGCATATTTTCATACAAAATAAATATATTTAAAAGTTATATATCCTTAATTTTATGCTGAACTAGTCCTAGCAGTTCACAGATGGATTCCTTCCTCCCCCTCCCTCCACCCCACCGGGCAAATTATTTTTCATTGAAATATTTTCAAAGCATTCTCACTTGGGTATGCTTCGATTTAACTATTCAGACATTCTACATTAAATAGTAATTGATTTATTGACATTCGATGGATTCATACTCACGTTCCATGGTTTAAAAATCCTGTTAAAATGTTGTTAATAATCTGTGGGTGTATATTTCAAATAACTGTCATTAAATTTAGAATAACTGTCATTAAATAGAAAGAATTAAATTTAATAGAATAGTTACTATATATTTAAATACCAGTGGATGATTAGAAGCAGATTTATTGTTGGTTTAATCATGGCTGGGTAGATTCATGCCTTTCCAGCAAGTATATTCATTTCCTTTCTTTTGTTTTATTTTTTATTTTTAAAGGAAATGCTTAGTAGGCATTTAAATGAGTAACATGTCAAAAGCTAAAACATCAATTAATAAATACTCAAACTATACAGAATGCATTATTCTGCTCGAGACAATTCAAGACAGTACATCAATCCTGGGTGAAACTGAGGAAGTTGACCCTTTGCAGATAGACTCAGAAAAGCTCCGAGAAGAATGGTTGTTAGGAGTAGAGGGTAGGAAACTCACCTCATTTTGTTCACATTTGCCAGTTGGTAAAACAATTGTCTAATCTCTTTTAATGTGTCTTTGATACTATGGGTAAAGTATCAAAGACTGATGCTTTTAACAACATTTTTCAGAAATGTCAGTTTGATACCCTCAGACTATCATGTTTTCCTTTTGTTTTATTTTTAAATAACAAGACCTATCTCCCAAAGTATCTGCAGAAGTTAGTTTCTTTTCATCGGCCTTCAGCTCACCCTATCCCAAGTTTGAAGCATTTTGTTATATCTCTTTGATCTTCTGTTTGACTTCTACTTCATGGAAAAAGGCTCATAAACCTTCAGAGAAAGGCTTTCTTTACTTTTAGCTTTATTCAAGAATTATAAACAGTGGGCAGACCTATAGCAAAACGATTTTAAGAGCACTTAGGGCCCACATGCTAATTTATTTGCTTACCACCAAAAAGAAGCTTGTTTGGTAAAAAGAAGTTTGAAAAGTTTAACTTTGCTTAGTGAAAAAGAACTCCACTTTTAAGTGGCTAAAAGTATCGCATTTCATTTTTTAAAAAAAATATTAAAATCTCTAAAGCAACAATCTTTTTAAAGATGTTATGCACAAGGATTGGCATGACATTTGAAATAGCTTCAAGAGGCCTGTTACTCTTGACATGCTGGTAAACACTTCACAGATGTGCTTTCTCACTGCAGCCGTGTCAAGAGAGAATACAAAATCTGCTACTACAAACAAGCCTCTGCATGTCCTAATGCTAGGGCAAGTGTAGTTAGAAGATATTAGGGTAAGAGCTCACTATTTCCTCTATTCCATCATTATTCCAGCTTTGTTGTGCTTCTCTACAGATTATGGGATCTGCCAGTAGGACTCTGTACTCTTAAATGTTGGGTAACAATTGTGGATTGTTTGTCAAATACAGACAACAAGCAAACAAAATTGGAAATCTCTGCCATTTGGCATTTTTCACTTCTAAAAATATCTTTCTCAATAGAAAGTGGGAGGTGATTAAGGATTGTTGATGCTACTGATTTTTAAATATGGAATCTTCTAGGGTTCTCTCAGGGTTGCACACTGAAGTCTCCTGGGCAGAATCAGTAATATTGAGGGATTTTATTTGGAACATTATTCAATTTCATGTGAGAATTAAGATTTCTATTTCTCTTGAAAAATCACATCTGACCACACTGGCATTTTCTTTGGCAACATCAAGTGGAAATAGCAGTGGCTGCATCTTTTATAGAGACAGTTTAATTTTTTACAACTTTTCCCACTTTTTCATCTTGACACTGAGTTTCTTGACTTATTTACCCATGACCTTCAGCTGACATTTGGGTCTAAGACTCCGGTTGTATAAGATTACTCTGAAGTCCTAACAACAGTGGTGACTGGTGTACCTGATTGGGGTGGGAGTCTGCAAAATTCAAGTTTTGTTCTCATTGGATAGGCATTTTGCAGAAACGGATCACTTTCTTTAGCAGTACATTATATTGATGCAGAATTGTCTGGGAAATCTGTAGACCATTTCCCTGAGAGATCGAATCTTAGTAGAGTTACAGTGGGGCGAGGACTTATTTCTACTCTGTGCTCAGTGTAGAAGCATTTTTTGCCATGTGGGTAGCATACACTGTACAAATTCCCAGCAGAATGCTAGCTACATATGTGCATGTGTTTGTGTGTGTGTGTGTGTGTGTGTGTGTGTGTGTATATATATATATATATATATATATATATATATATAGTTGTTGTTTGTTTTGTTTTGTTATTGAATCCCATGCACCTGAAAAAGTGCTTGGCACACGGTAGTAAATATTTCTTGAATAAACTGCATGACTTATTAAGGAATGGCCAAGTTTCAACTGAAATAGGAAGTCTTCTTTTTTAATGACCATTATTATTATTACTGTTTACGGAACACTTTCTATGTGTTAGCTTCCTAAGGTAAAATTTCAACGCTAGTTAAAAATTGTCTTCTTTTTTTTAAATAAGCATTTTAATGCTATAATTTCACTCCAAATGTTGCTTTTGCTGTCCCTTGCAAATTCTCTTGCTTGCATTTTTATTTTTCAATTTATTTTCTTTATTACTTCCCTTTTGAACTGAGTTATTTAGAAATGTATTATCTGATTGTCAAATATTTGGATATTTTAAGCTATCTTTCTGTTACTGATTTCTGCTTTGATTTTGTTGTGATCCAAAAACATGCTCTCTGTGGCTGCTGTTCTGTTATACTTGCTAAGATTTGCTGAAAGTTCTAAAATATGGCTTAGTTTGGTGACTATTACAAGTATGCTTGAAAAGAATGTGTATCCCTCAGTTGCTGTATGGAATGTTCAGCAACAATATATTTTAAAATAAAATGTTTTTCTTTCTATATATGTTAACATGCTATAAACACAGCACATTGCTATTCTTTTTAATGAGGCAGTCAATTGTCTCTAGATCAATTAAAATATGAAAAAGTGATTTTTGTGTTTTCTTTGAAAGGTCTTTACCCTTAATTTTTCCAAGATATTTTAACCACAGAAAAGTCTTTGCTGATAGCTTTTTCTTTCTGCACATGTAAGATATCACTCTATTGTCTTATGGCTTATATTGCTTCCAACAGAAAATCTGCAGATAATGAATATTTTTCCCTGATTGCCTTCCATATGTACTGTTTTCCTTTTGTTTTTAGCAGGAAAAAAAGCAGTTTGAACATGATGTGTCTGTGGTTTGTTTATTTACTTGTTAGTCAATCCTGCTTGATGTTCGCTGAGTTTCTTGAATGTGTTTTGGTGTCTGCATTATCTGCTAGGCCTACCATAACAAAATATCACTAACTGGGTGGCTTAAACAACAGATATTTTTTCTCTCACAATTCTGGAGATTGCAGTTCAAGATCAGGTTGGCAGGTCTTCTTTCTCCAAAGCCTTCTCTCTCCTTGGTTCACAGATGGTTGTCTTCTTGAAGTGTCCTCACGTGATGTTCTCTTTATGTATGTCCACATTTGTGTGTGCTTCCCAATTTCCTTTTCTTGTAAAAACATCAGTCATATTGGGTTAGGGTCTACTCTTTTTGACTTAATCACCATGGTGAAGTGTCTGTCTTCAAATACAATAGGCACATATTCTGAGGCACTATGGTTTGGATCCTAAATGTGCAAATTTGGTGGGTGGGAGGGCATGGAGACACAATGCAGCCCATGAAAGTCTTTCATTAACCTTAGAAAATTCTTGGCTATTATCTTTTTGAATACTTCTTCTAATGCATTTTATCTTTTCCTCCTGGGATTCCTGTTACTCATGTTAGATCATTTAATATTGTCTCACAGCTTTTGGATGCTCTAATTCTTTCTTACTCTATGCTTTTCAACTTAAGTATCTTCTATTTACCATCTTTAAGTTCACCGATTATTTCCTTATCTGTGTCAAATCTTCTGAACAGCTAGTCAAGAGCATTCCTTATCTCAATTGCTGTGGTCTTCATGTCTAACATTTCTTTTTGATAGCTTCTATTTTTCTGCTGAAGTTTCACATGGTTCATGCAAATTATCTACCATCTCCATTAAAGTCTTTAACATATTCATCGCAGTTAAAATCCCTGTCTAATCGTTAAAATTTTTCTTTCATGTCGGAATATGATACTTTTATTGCTTTGTCTCTTAATAGTGTGCCACTTTTACTTGCTGCTTTCTGTGTCTTGTAATTTTCGGTTGAAAGTTGGATATTTCATGTAAACAGTATAAACCAAGGTATATAATATTTATACCTGATAATGAATATGCTTCATATTTTTTCAAAGATTTTTACTGTATATCATTTCCAACCTGAACAAGATTAGGATTGAGTTTAGGCACTGTTTTCTTGCTGTGGCTGTCCTCACTTTGCCGTGGACTTTAATATCTAGCATTGCTTTGAGTTTATGGTGAAGACAGATGTGCTAGAAGATTGTTTCCAATACACTATGCATCCATGCAATCTAATTCAGGTCTACCTTTATCTTTATTTCTTCTTTGCTCTTGCTGTAAGTATGGGGTGATGTTATTTCCTATAATCTACATCCTAGTGAAGCCAGAAATCTCATTTGTTGACTTAGGAAATTTGCTTCTAGGGGTTCAAACCATCTATAGGAAAATGCTACTTTATAGGCCAAGTGTCAGTTAGGTCTTTTAGACATCCAATGACAGAAAAACTAATGCAAAATATCTAAGCCAAAAATTGCTTATTCCATTTGAAGAGAAAGGTGTTGGCACAGGTTTAGTTAAGTTAGGTCAAGATTTGTTAGGGTTCTAGGTTCTTTTTACCTTGCTGCTCTGCTAACCTCAGAATATTGTAATCCATTTAGGGTAATTTCTCCAAATGCCCTGTAATAGCTACCAAAGTTCTGAATGTCATGTGGAAGGGGGGAAAACATGAAAATAGAAATGAAATTAATTATCTTTTGCATTGTTTTTACGAGAAAAAATGCTTCAGGCTGCCTCCCATTACACTTTCTTTATGTCTTATTAGGTAGAATTGGATCGTGTGCCCATTACTCAATCGGTTGCTAGCATAGAAATAAAATAGCCATTTTTTTTTAATTGTCAATGTTTGCCTCTGGTTTGGGAAACAAAGAAATTCTTCTGAAGTACATAGTCACTTGATGTTTGAACAAAATCAGGTTTCTATTATGAGTAATGAAGAATGTGGGGGAATGACAGTTAAGTGAGTGACTAATGGTGACTGGTCACGTTCATAAGGCATTAAAGGGACAAGCTGGGGAGTCAGACATATCTATCTTGAAGTTCTGGCCTTTCAAACTTTAGAAATTTAAAAAGGGGTGATATTTTATAAATATTAAACATTTGATATTTTTCTCTCTCCGTAGTTAAATCTTGTTCCTTGACCTGTCTTTCACTATTATAGCTCAGGAAGGGGGCATGGTTTTTGCTACTTTAGGATGATAGAAGACATGATTTGGGATATGGTAGATACTCAGAATATGGTAGCTATTGTTACCTCATGAAGAAACTATTATAATGCATTTAGATTATAGCTTTTCTAATAATAGGCCCTTTATTACAGCTGTACCTTTCCATTGAGGGAAGACAAGGAAAGTTTTCTATTCTAACGCAGAGTAACAGAGCTTTAGCTGACTATCACTTTTGTGTTAGAATGAACAGACTCCCATGACAGAAATGTCAATTTAAGTTTCTCTCATGAAGCAGGGATAGAGACCTATATTCCTCTCTGGCCCAATGAGCCATAGTCATGGCATATGGAGGACCCAAGAGGCACCTTGAAAAGAAGAGAACACTTCGGGGAATTACCTTTTCATCCACAGCTATGGGATTCTGGAATGACAAAGAAAAGCAATAGCACTGGACACATAATGAAAACTTAAATACATGTGGAAAAATATCTGTCTTTTACCATAAGAATAAGATACCATTCAGGTTAAAGTGAAATGCATTTAAAATAGAACCCAAAAAGCAAATGAGTCCTTTTTTTGCACACCACTCACTAAAGATGTTGTTTTGCTTTAGTTTTTCTAAAATTTATGCTTAGTCTTCTTAATTTCTCAGCAGACTTATTTCCCCAAGGCCCTAGATGGATCCTTTTAAATCCTAGAACGGGTTTTCTAAATTGAAAGTGTTATAGGCATTCTTTTGAGAGAGAGAGAGAGAGAGAGAGAGAGAGAGAGAGAGAGAGAGAACGAGAACCCCATCTATACTTTGTTTCTGATGTAGAGACACACTTAGAGAGTAAGAAAAAGTTTATTGCTTACCCAATTTTACCCAACTGAGGCTTCTCTGGGGAAAAGTAGGCAGGAACACCAAGCAGGCCTGGAAATAGCTCGAAAGAGCAAGCACACCCTAACTGGCTTGGGTTTGATGCCTTTAGGGACAAGTACCCACACATGAGTGGAGATTTGTGTGGTTGTGTTTGACTTTCCCACCAGAGTGAAAGAAGGGAATACCCAGCCTTATTTCTCAGCTTGTCTAGATGGAAAAGAGTGAGAGCTAAGCTTAATAATTGTCAGCAGACATCAATAAATGGACTCAGAGTCTTTACTCAGAGTCCTATAGTAAGATATCTGGAAATGTATATCCTTCGGAAGTCCTGCTAAATGTGACATTCCAGCTCTGAGGGCCTCTTTTGAGTGTAGGGTGGGAAAGTTGCAGGAAGTGAGATGAAGAGAGGATGGAGAAAAGGGAAAAATATGCTTGCAAAGTCTTTTGCTAGTATTAGTTGTTTAGTCTGGATTGCAATTACTGTATTTTGCCATGTATAATGTGCGCCCACACTTTTGGCCCAAGCTTTCAGGAAAAAAACCTTTCATTTTAATTTTTCGGTTTAAATTTTATGTGTTTATATTAGGTACTTGTTTTTGTGTTAAAAATGAATTTTACCATTTATTTTTTAAACATATTATGGCATAATACATTTTATGTAGCAGATAATTGCAAAACATAAGCACAAATACAAGGTACAAAAAGCTTTTCCTCCTGTGGCCCCATAGCCTGATGGCACCTCTGTGGAAGGAGGTCCAGTGTCTCTCCACAGCTCTGTGGTTGGTCATGCTCTTCAGCATATTTAATAACTGTTAGCTTAAAGCCAACAGTGTCCACATTTTTGTAAAAATACTAGCTAGATGCTAATTCCTGCCTAAAATGTATGACAAGAAATGTCACTCTGTTGACACTGTGGTCATAAAGTTGGCATCACCTACTTATCAAGTCTGTGGACAACAATACATTGCTCTTCATTTCATTTTGCTGAATTGTTGGTCAAAATTGTTTTCATCGAAGTTCGTTGTAAGTTCAATAAAACCGATGGTTGTATTCCAGGGTATTATTTTTGCATACAGACATTGCCATTGATTTTTGGAGTTAAACTTTAAATCATAAGCATAAATAAAAGAGTTTAAACATTTATATAGATACGGAATTAGTACTGCCCATGTATAACATGCATCATTCTTTTTCCCTCACAAATTTTGGGGAAAAAACACTCATTATGCACAGCAAAATATGGCAAATTCAAACATTTTACTTTTGATTGCTGCCCCTTTGTGACCATAATCTTGCTGTCTGCCTGTTTTCTCACTCTCCAAGTCATATACTAAACTTTAGACACAGTGCTTTTATATTTTAAGTGCTTTATATTTGTGAAAAATACATGCAAAGTATCTTGTGCTTTTTACAGACTATATTTAAAAACATTCACATATTTTTAAAATGTTCACATACTCACCACTGAGATTTTAAATATGCAGTTACTTTCAAAGTATAATTATCTTTTTAAGTCCCTAGAAACACTGAGTTAGTGACTACAGAACCACTGTTCCTAGGAGAAATACAGGGTTAGACGCCTGTGGACCTCGGGGTACTCTACACACACACACACACACACACACACACACACACACACACACACACACAAACACATACACATACACACAGAGACACACAGGTGTATATATACATATATAATTAGTTAATCAACACATAATTTTTATGTGTGTTTCTGCTCAAAGACATTTTATTTAGTATATATTGTTGATTTATTGGCTGAGCATACATCAGCAGTACTATAATTAAATTTAAATGGAGCTTATTTAACATACATATTCTCTGTAAGACATATTACAGCTATGTCACATTTGGAGATGCTGGCTAGTACTTCAGCACTAAGCCTAGGGGGCATATTCAAAAACAAAATCAGCAACAGAGAGTACCCCAAAATAAAAAAAAAAATACGGCACTAAACAAAACATAAAAAGCAGACTTGTTTACAGTGTGATAGTTGAAACAAAAAGACAGAATACTGCCTTGTCCAAACGTAAGTGGGAATGTATGCAGTGGGTGACTCAATTTCTTTATTACTCTATACTTGTCCACAAGTTACCATGAGAATGTTGTACTGATTTGGGGGTTACACATAAATCTTAGTAAGTAATCAAATTTGCAAGTACAAAATCTACAATGAGGATTGACTGCACATGTGAAATATGTTACACAAACTATCATTTTGCCTTTATTAAAGAAACAACGCAAGCTAAGGTACTAAAGATTGTTGATAGGAAAAGCTTTACTTCTGAATAGGAAACCCAATCCAGTAGAATTTAAACTCTGGAGGATGAGGCTCAGAGGAAGAAAAATGGGGTGGATCTTTTTATAAAGTCAAGAGACTAGTGTATTAGAGTTCTCCAGAGAAGCAAAACTAGTAGAATGTTTCTTTATTTAAAGAGATTTATTATAAGAAATTGGCCTGCATGGTTGTAGAGGCTGGCAAGCCTCGAGATCTTCAAGGTAAGTCGGAGAGCCGTCAATCCAGGAGAATTGATGGTTTAGTTCCAGTTCAAAGCCCTTCTGGCTCGAGACCCAGGAAGAGCTGGTGTTTCAGTGTGAGCATCAAGTTAGGAAAAACTATTGTCCCATTTTGAAGTTCTTCAGGGAAGAATCCGCTGATCGTTCTATTTAGTCAACTGACTAGATGAGGCCCATTCCAATTAAGAAGAGCTTTGACTTTATTTAATGCCCATTGATTTAAAAGTTAATATTGTCCAAATATATCATCACAGAAAAACTCAGAATGTCATTTGATTAAATATCTAGGGACTCTATAGTCTAGTCAAATTATCAATAACATTGACCATCACAACTGGAAACCGCTGCTCTTCATTATTAAGAGAGACTAATCCTTGGTTGTGTCTGATAGGCTGGTGACAGATAAGACTGACATTGCTAGAGGTGACCAAATGTGGGGCCGGATACTTTCCGCAGAGCGGTAGTGGCCAGCAGCTATGCAGTGATGTGTCACGAATATGATTTATAGTCATGCCTGTACTGTCCAGGAAGCCAGATAACAAGGACAAGTTCACTGTATTTCCTTTGATTTATTTCTTTAGAAATAAAATGCTGTGGAGTTGAAGGTACTCGCATCTCATTTTTTTTCCTCCTCCTTTTCAGAGTACTTCCTAATCATGTTTTTATACATTCACTATGGGTGCTTACTATGTATATAGCCATGCAGGATATATTATTTTTACACAAATTTTATCTTTTTAAAATCTATTATATGTATTCTTTCAAAATTTCTTTTTAAAAAACTCATTGTTGTGCTCTGGTGGAGTAGTGATTTGATTGACTGCCTCTGATGAGGTGCGGGCCACATGCATTCCCTGGACCTGGGTTTGCATCCCAGGTCAGGGAGAACAACCAAGATGTACAACTGAAAATAAATAAAAATAAATGAAAGTGTTTCTTCCTCCTCTTTCCTCCTGTCTGCCTGCCTACTTGCTTTCATTCCTACCTGCACCTTTCCTTTAAAAACAAAATAAAATCTCAATACTGTGTTTACAGGATTTATCTCTGATGTATATGTAAATCTGATTAATTTTAGAAATCACTTTATAATATTCTGATTAAACAGAATTCATTTTTTCCCATCCATCCGTTAAGTAAAAGAGAATAGCTCTACTATTACAAAATGCTATAGTGAATATTTGTTTTGTTTTGTTTTATTTTGTTTTAAGAGCTGAAGGCAGGCAGGCAGGCAGGAAGGAAGAATGAAAGAGAGAGAAGGAATAAACATTATGTATTTGTTTCGTTTTCTTTTTGTGGGGTGGGGGGGTTCACTCTGGCCCCAGGTGGCAAACCCAGGTTCTTGGCTTACATGACCCACATGTCATGGTCTCAGTCCCCTGAGCCACAAGTGTGTGCCCAAGTAGAGAATATTCTTATACGTTACACCTTACATGATGCAAAGGCCTCCAGATTCTAGGAAGGGAATTAGTGAGTATGAGAATCTTTCATTTTGCCAGATATTGGCAAATTGTTTTCCAAGATGGCTGTACAAAATTAGACTGCTACCCTTAGTGAATACTTATTTCACTTAGATGGCCTCTGGCATGTAGAAAATTGAAAATGCTTTAATGAGGTAAATTTTGTGTTTTATTTAAGAAATTCTTCTCTACTTAAAGGTCACAAAGTATTTCTATTATTGATGATACTCTCCACATTATCTCGTCATAATTTTAAGAGTTCTGCCTTAAATTAGACCTTTAATCAACCTGGAATTCATTTTTATATATTGAGTTTGTAGGGATTATATATATATATTTATGTATATATGTATATGTGTATATATTTTACCATTAGTATAGTCAGTTTTCTCAACCTAATGTGTAAACAACCCACCTTGCCCTACAATTAATTATGCCTCTTTCAGGGACCCTCAGCAGCACAGGTGCAAATACGAGGTTCTCTGTATGTGTGTGTCTGCTTTGAGTTTTCTATCCTGTTCCATTAGTTTATTTATCCTCAAGCTAATATCACACTGTTTAAAACACCAGAGCTTAAGAATAAATGTTGATATTGGGCCGGTTAGATATCCCCATCTCTATTCTTATTTTTAAATAAGATTGATTTCTCAAGATCCTTTATTCTCCCATGTGAATTTTAGGATTGGCTTGTTAAATTCAGTCAAAAACCCTGCTATAATATAATCTGAAATGGAATAAAAATGAATTTATAGATTAATTTGGAAAGATTGTCAATTTTACAACATTGACTCTTTCCATCTAGTCACATTCTATACCTCCTTATTGATTTGTTTTATGTCCTTTAATACATTTTTATATTTTATATAAAGATATTGTAGATATTTTGTTAAATTTGTTTCCTGCCTTACATCTTTTTCTTATTATTGTGGATGGGATCTTTTCTCTAATTATGTGCTCTAGATGATTGTTTGCTAGGTCGAGTAGAGCTACTGTTTTTATATATTGCTTCTCTACCTAGGACTTTGAGGAACAGTCACTAATTTCATTAAATACATTGGGGATTATCTTAAATTGCATATGAAAATAATTGCTATTGACTAAGACTGACTGTGGTGTTTAACTTTCAGAGTTTTGGTATTTTTTTGTTCCTGTTTTTCTACATGAAGCACTAAGAATGCTGACATTGTCTCTGACTTTTAAAGGCAGTGCTTCTAATAGCCCATATTCAGTAACATCATGTTTGTTTTTGGTTGTTGATGAGTACCTAAAGCAGGTTAATGTTTTTCTTTTTATTCCAAATTTGCTACATATTTCTTCCTTCCTTCCCTGCTTTTTTCACTTTCTCTGCCTTACTTTATCATATTTGCTGTTTTACCAGAAGTCTGCACATTTATGTTCCAATCTATACTTACTGAGCATATAATATTTCTCATACTATTCTATCTTTGTTCACTTTTAATGTAAAGATCTTGCTCATTTCGTAAAAGGAACTGGGGAGCTTCTCCCTTTAGTCTTTAGAGTTATTGCATAACATAGAAGTTATATTCTTTGAAGGTTTAGTGATATCCCATCCAATAACTTTACTATATATTAACTTTAAAATATACAATCATTTGATACCAATAATGATCAGATTACTATAGAATTTATATCAATAATTTTAATTAATGTATCTTACCAATAAAATAATATGATTAAATATAACAATTATTAAGCTACCATTAAACAGCTACATGTCAATACATAAATTAAGTATAGTATTTAATATATTAAATTAATATTTTTATCTTTCTCTTACCTCATAGTTGAGGCAGCAGCTGTATTATAGCTAAATCTTAATTGCTCTAGTTTTCCATTTAGAAATTTCTTGAGCTTATCTTCCTTCTCTGAGAGTTAAAAACTCTCTGCTGAGAAACACAGAGGTAACTTTCTGATTGATTATCAGAGGAACTCTGTCCTTACCTTCTTCAGTCTTTCCAATTTTCACTGGTGTGAATGGGGTTAGATCTTATTTCAAACATTGAACGAAATATTTTCTATGTGAAAGCAAAGTTTTATACCTTTCCTGTTGAATCCTACTCATTCTCAATGATCTCTGAACAAACTTCATCTATAGCTAGCATTCAAGGGAAGTTAGTTCTGGCTTTAATAAAGCTTTGTCAAACAATATCACGAGTCATTCATCCATGCCAAATTAAGGAAATAGAGAAGATGTCAAGTGTCCAGTCCTCTGTCATTTGAAGCCTCCTTGAAGATACTTCCAGGCTACCAAAAGTCTTCTAATATAAGATACATTCCGTCCTTTTCATTTCTTTGTGACACCTGGAAGTAACCATGACATCTTTGGTTAGCTTAGGTGTCTTTTCTTCTAGTTAGAACCTGAGAACTCCTTTTATCTTCTAGATATCAAGCCATCATGGACAGCAAACATTCAAAATCCCTGTGTCGAACCTTTCTTTCCATCAATTGGGGCAGAATGAGCATTATCAGGCCATTGAAAAAGATAGTTACTTGATCTTTGGTTTTTATTTCTGAGCTTTATTTTCCCTTCACGTTCACCCTTATTTCCTGAAATCTGTATTGCCTAGAAATTCTTCCTACCACAATTATTCTGCTTTCCCAGAAACTCTGGAGCTGGCAGGCAAGAACCATCCCAGCCCACACCCAGGCTCCTACATGCCACTATCCTTACTCACAGTTCCTGTGGGTTTTCCCAAGACACAGAAGATTCAAAACATACTCTTTGAGGCAAAATGGCCCCGGGAGCAGATTCTTGCTAACATAGCAGTGTCTGACAAGGAGTGCAGCTCATTCTGACCCCTTACCTTGTTCAGGATGCATATTTGAGAGGAATTGTCTGGTGTTAAATAAAAAGAAAGCATTTTTTTTTTTTTCTAAGACATGGCTCCGAAGACATTTCCAGCAACTTAGGAGGAGACAGAGTGGGAGGGAGGGTAGAATGGATGTGTGACATAGAAAGGGTGGGCTCTGGTGAGGCCACACAGACTGCTGTGGAAAGCGGCCACCATTCACCTTACAGACCTTTGAAGCTATGCCCCTGTTGAGGTCGAGTTTGATGCAGGATCAAGGGGCACACAGAGAAGAAGATAGAAGATGTAGCCCCCTTTTGCCAGGTGAGATCGGCACAGCTTAATCCTGTGTGGAACAGCTGCTATGTCCAGAGGTAAGCGATTCCTACTTCTTGACTGAACAAGGGGACAGGACCCTTGCTTTGGTGGTTGACCAGGGACAGGGCTTATCAAAGCAGGTCCAAGATGACTTTGTTGTTCAGAACAAAGCCTATGCCTGAAAACATGAATGGACCTGAAACATGAAGCCCAAAGATGCTCACAGAAATTAAAACCAAGAGTTGGAAGAAAAGAGTGAGCAACTGAGTCCAGAACAGGCTTAGGAAGCAAGACCTGGAAACATCCCTCCACAGTGGTTTTGCAAGTAGACATCCCAATGAGCTATGGTCGTGGGAGAACTGTGAGGGTCCAACTGGGATCTGAGAAGTGAATCATAAGGTTTTATCCTTGAAGGATGGGTACACTGGAAGTGGAGAGAATCACACATACAGATAAACAAACACTATGTCATAGCTGCAGTCGCCAATGTAATCTCTAAAATTCTAAGGTCAGTGGCACCCTGGTGGAGTGGTGGTCAGGTGTGTTGAGTTTGACTGAGCACAGTTCATGTATATCCCAAGGACCGGGATGTGTTGTTAGTCAATTGTGAATTTGTCAATTAGTCAAAAGATTTTTTTTTTTTTTTTTTTTTTTGTAGTGGAAGACTCTACAGTCACGGCATTTCAGAGATCAGCCTTAGTGGAGAAGTAAATTAAATCAGTTACCACGAGTCACCTGATGCTGTGGCTGAGAAAAAGGTACAATGTATTCTAGAAAGAATTCGCTCATTTTGACTCATCGGCTCCTGGATATTTGTGTTAACCCCTCTGAAATGTGGACTGAATAGATGTGTAAGCATTCAGTGTTGTTCAGAAGTTAACACATCAGTCTTAGTTTTCTAATTTATGAATAATCACTTTGAAAATATACCTATAAAAAAACATGCCTAGACCAAGACATAAAGATTTTTTGAGGCCTTTTCAAAATGAAAACTATGAACATTCCTTCCCACTTCATAGGCCCAAGAAAAAGTTGGATACAGGCAGAGCAACGAGGAGAGTGATTGAAGAAAAGCTAGATTCTGTTAGGTTGAGTTTGTTTTTGATCTCCTAACAAGGGAAGAGAGCAGTATGTTTGTAGTACCATCAAAGAATCATGCTGGTTGACACAAATAACCTTGAAGTGGGCCCCAAAAGTCTCCTCACCAGGGTGTCTTCTGCACCTTGGTCTGAAGGATTTATCACCTGGGCACTGTAGTGTGGTGCAGGCAGGTGGCACCAAGCAATCTAGCAAGAGAGGCTCCCTGCAGCTAGCAGCCTTCTTGGAAACAAAGGAAGGATTTCTGAGAAGTGAAAATGGCACTCAATGTCAAGGTGGTTTATCGGGCCTCTTTTTCTGGCTAGAGGCTATGAGTGGATTTTGGCACCAGCTTCCACCAGTGCTTGGGAATTCCGGGAATGCCTGTCTATTTCTTCTGTCCCTTCCCTGGGGCTGTGATCAGGAACTAGATTGATGAACAGTCCTGATACAGGATATGTGCCTTACCTCATTCACTCTTCAGAACAGAATCTGTAATGATATAAACTCATGTTTACAGGGAAGAAGTGATTAAAGAACTTCCCCAGAGAAGCCGCTGGTAAATCCACAAGAGGGTATTTAAGCCACCTCTGCCTGACTCGAGAGAAGTGCCATCTAAATGAAATATAATGCATGTAATATAATTAATTCTAAAATATTGTAGGCACATCTAAAAAGAAAGGTGCATGATGAATTTTAACAATATATTTTCTCTAACCCAATATATCAAAATATTATCACTTTAACATGAAAACAATATAAATCATCATCTTTATATGAATATTTTAATGACTATTTCACATTTTTTATTTATAGTCTTTAAAATCTAATGAATGTTTTACATTTTTTATATTAAGAAAAGATGCAGGCAAGAACAAATGTGAGTAGGTAAGAAGGCAGGCAGAAAGAAAGGAGGAAGAATCGCTTTATTTTATTTTAATTTAGTTGTTCACATTGGTTGTTTCCTCTGGCCCAGGATGTGAACCCGGGTCCTTGGGATGTATGTGCACTGAGCTTGGCCAGAGGTGGTGTATCTAACCACTATACCACCAGAGCACGCCATCACTGGCATTTTAAAGTGGAGGGAGACTGGGCAGGGCTGTCACCAGTGCACTTGGTAAGCATACATAGATTCTACTTAAGTTCTCCTTGTGTTAGGGTCAGCGTTCGTCCACCCAAGAAAACGCACACACACTTCAGTCCACAATGCAAAAGCAAAAGGAAACTTTATTTCCAGCTAACTGGGGTCTGAGCCTCCTCCAGCACAGTGGAGTCAGACAAAGACCCTAGGCTTTGTTTCAGCAGGGTTTTTATAACCAAGGTTACAGAGCAAGAGATTAGTTACAATTTCAGACCTTGAAGCATTCACATATTTAGTATCTTTTGGCCCCAGGTTTTGGGTGTGTCTTCTCTAAGGAATTTCTAGTTTCAGGGCCAGAAAGAAACGGGGTTCTTATTTCAGGAAGCGTAACTCAGGCCTATAGCTATTTCTGTCTGGAGCCTGTCATGGCGGTGATCCGGCTCCTACACTTGGTAGTTCATACCAGTGTGCATGATTCGAGAAGCAGAGTGTGCACGAGATTATGGTCTCTCTTGTCACCTTGATTGGGTGCCCTTTTGGAGTGAACAACCTTCACAGCAATACCTGGTGGTCCAGCTCCCTCACCTTCTCCAGCAAACTCTGCCATCATCGTCTGGCTCTTAGTGACTAAGATTCTTCTGTAAGGAAATCTATTCATCAGACTTTTGTATCTTGAGAAGCTATTCTTTCCCTATTCATTACATTCTTCTAAACATTTCTAATAGAAGCAAATTTTTCCAATTTGGTGGGGAGTGTCTCTCAACTGATTTCTTCATCAGGGGCAAATAAACTCTCACCAATCATACTTAGGAACACTGAAGAATAAAACCTTTCTTTCTAAGCTCCCAGTAGCGCGACTGTCTTTCTGTATTGGCTGCAGGTCCAGCGCCCATCCATTGAGATGAGATGTTTTAGTGACAGGCTAAATGGAAAGACTACAAGCTCTGTGTGTTTATCATATAGATGTTCAAATCTTGTAAATCTCCAGGAGGGAGAAAAACCATAAGACAGTTCTTTGTGAGGTTGATGGTGATAGTGGGAGGGCATCTCCCAGGCCTCTCTAGATCCAGGCATAAATGGGTATAAACTGCTGGTCTGTCACTTATCAGCTGGATCAGTGAAACTTAGCTCCTGTGCTGCCCATCAGTTCCTCTCTCCGTGTCATAGGGTTGGGGTGAGAATTAAGAGCTCATTCATGGAGTACTTAACATAAAGATCAGTACCTACTAAGGTATAAAGAAATGGAAGCTGTTATTGGTAAGGAAAAAAATAATTTGTCATTACTTTAATTTAAGAATATTTTTTGTGCTGTCTCCTGTCGGCCTATCAGTTATGCTGCTGAACAGAGTCCGTACGTATCACAAGGACCCTGGTTCATGACCCTGGGCCTGTGGGAACAACCAACATGAACAATGAAATAAAAAAAAAAAAGCTCCTTTCTCCTTTCCCTCCTGCCTGCACCTTTCCTTCTAAAAAAGTTAAAAAAAAAAAAAAATATATATATATGTATACGCACACACGCATATATATGTACATACATATAATATTGTTTGCAAGGTTCAGTTTTCCTAAAGCATTTCTAACAATGAGCTCATGAATTCCCAACATTCCTCAGACTAGAGACTTTGGGAAATATTCCATAGTTGTGCTTCCTGCAATCTTTTGTAGCCTTAAGAATAAATTCAAATATTCCAGCAGTAATTTTTCACTTCAATTCAGCAGTTATTCATGTATTTACTTGGTTATTTAATCAAGTGTTTACTTGGTTAAAGATCTTAGACTGGATAGAATCGCAGAGGGACGTGTGCTAAGACCCCTCATTCAAGGTGCCTCCCGAGACTTGCACAGTAGCTGCTACATATTACCTTCCCCATCAGACTCGGCTCAAAACTCCTGGAGAGCAAAAGCGCTGCCTGATTTGCTATTGCACCTCTAGTATCTAGCACAGGCCTAGTAGAGAAGAAGTGCTCATCAAGACGGGTCTGGATGAGCGCAGCAGGAGACAGCGCGCATCAGCATGAAAGGAGCATGTTCTTTCTCGATGGCTTTTGAGTCTTGGCTCCAGGCTCAAACTTTCTCTGATCCTGGTGCAACTTTAAGCCCAACCATGTCAATCTTAGCGAGCTTCAAAGCACATAATCATTCAGCTTTGCCTATGCTGCTCCTTCTTTCCGAAAGTTCTTCCTCCTTTACCTGATTTTCATAGGATCAGCTCTGTGTCATCTCCTTAGTGGAACCTTCCCTGCCCTCCAGAATCAACCAGACCCTTCCTGCTGCTTTCTTATGTTTTGAATAAGGCTGACTCTGACACTTAAGAGAATCTAAGCAAGAACACAATGCAGGCCCACATATCACATGTCCAGATATTTAAGAAGTTTTAAATCAAGCTAAACAATTGTTGAATAAAATATTTTTCTTCCTGCCTTGTCATATACACCATCATGATAGCAGAGTGAAAAATATGACTAAGCACATTTTTATAATACTGAAAGTTGGCAAAGTAACAAAGATGGCTGAATTGAAAACAATCTTTAGTAAACATTTAATTTATAGACTGGAAATATTTGGATGAGTTAAAAATACATGTATATATATAATTCATACATTATTATATAGCACTGAGCCCTTTTTTATTGTGTATATTTTTATAACGCTATTCCATAAAATAGATTTTTCTTGACTATAGTATATTTATGTGTATTATATATTTGTGGTTTCAATAGTTTTTGTGTGACATATAAATATTTGTATTTAAAAGATTATATATTGTGACTTATTTATTATATAATTTATATATAATATTTTTCATTTAATTTGTTTTATATTGATATTTACAATCCAAAAGATTAAACAAATTAAATATAGTTGTATTCAATGGACACAAAGCTGAAGACATCTCATTGGAATATATTTTTAGAGGAAATGTAAAATCAAAAAAGTTTTATTTTTACAATAGTTATTTCTTATAACTAAGTTGTCTACAAAATTAAAAGTACATATAAGTAATGCATATTCAATTTTTAAATCAAAATAGTTAAAACAAAAGTGTCCATATTCAAAAAATATACCTACTAATGAATCAGCGCAGGGATACCCATGGTGGATTGACCTTGGATAAGGAAATGCTACCAATCAGTTCATAGTTCAAGGTTTGCTTCTGCGGGGCACTGCGATTTTATCTCCTAGTTTTCATATATTTAGACTTACTTAAAAATTAACTAAACCTTATTACATTTTTTTGTCACCCGATCCTGGGTCTCGAGCCCAAGTCTGTGACTTTCATAGGCCGTGCCTTAGCCACTGGAACCACAGTGGGAGTTATTAAACATTTTTATAAAAGGTGTAGGTGCTTGCAAATCTGGTGTTCAATGCTCATCTAATTACAAACAAAAAGAATTAGTGATTTCATGCTTTAGTTAGAGCTAGGCCTATATACATCCATTTAAGAAAAATGGGAATGTTTCATACGTTAAAAATTGCGTTCTTCATCATCCATCTGCAACAGTTTTGAATAATGAGCTAATTGGCTAGTATCTGCTAGGTCACAAATAGGAGGATTAAGAAAAGCAAGAAAATGCATGTCCTGCTAAGTACTGCTAGGAAATGATGCTATTGATGCAAGAGGAAATATGTAACAAGTTTATTTGTTGTTCTCTCAACTACTTCTACTGCTCAAGTCCTCTTCTCATTCAAAACAGTGCTTCCTCTCCAGCACTGGACCAGCACAGCCTATGAACCTTCAGGACAGTCACATGCCTGTTAGTTCAAGGATATGGGCAAGAGATATGGAGAAATGTTTCCCTGGGGGCCTGAAGGGTGTTAGTCTTAGGAGAAGTGTTTAGGTTTACCAGACTGTGCAGGCATTGAGCCAGAGTCATGAGCTCTTTAAATGTGTGTGTGTGTGTGTGTGTGTGTGTGTGTGTGTATGTTGTGCAAAGCAGCCATTATTCTTTATGTATTATTGCCTAAATGAAACACTTGTTTCCTTTAGCATAAAAGTTTGAAATCATTCTGGATTCTTTTCTTTTTGTCACATTCGATATCAAATCCATGTCCCAATCCTACTGGCATTAACTTCAGAGATAATTCTTGAATCTGATCATGTATCCAACATTCACCATCATCATTTAAGGCCAAGCCACGGTTATCTTTCATCTCTTGTTTGTGCATCGGCTCCTAACTCATCTGTCTCCCTTCCCCAATGCTGCCTTAAGTTTACAAGAGTAAGCAATCCTCTTAAAGGATAAGTAGCATAAAATGACTTTAAAAATAATTTTGATTGGATTATAAATGTGCATTTGTTTCAGGTGTGCATCGTTGTAAGTCACCATCTGTACTACATTAAGTTCACTGCTAAATGTCCAATTCTATCCTTCACCAAGTAATGGACCACTTTGACCTGATTTGCCCACTACCTTACCATCCCTCATGGTAATCACTAAATTGGTCTTGTAGACTAAGAATTTATTTTTGTTTTATTTAGTTCATTCGTTTATTTGATTACTTTTCTCTATACACCACATGAGTGATATCATATGGTGCTTGTCTTAAATACTTTCCTGCCACATTTAGAATAAAATCTATTGTTTTTGCCATGGTCTTCAAGGATAACTCTGATTTGCCTCCTATCGGCCTCTTTCTCAACTCTTATCACTTATTCCTTACTTGCTGTGCTCCAGTTGCATGGGTCTGTTCACTATTCCAAGCACACACGGCCAGTGTCCTCGTATGGAGGAGGTGAGATGGGAGTTGGTCACAGAGAGGAAGGCTTCATTCCTTTAGTTACTTTATCTTCCTACCTTACTGACTCCAAAATTCCTTGAAAAAAAATCCTGTTTTTTAAATCAGAGTAGATAGTCAGTAAAGAAGTGTTGAATTAACAAATTAACAAATGAAGACATCATGGTTATGTTTATGGAGTCATCATTCATGAGTTTGATAATGGACTTGAGTTATACACATTGCAAAACAGAAATAGAGTTGGATTATTTATTTGGGTACAAACTCTTGGTTTTCCAGAATTTATTGATCAATATAAAAATATTGATGAGAGAAAATAAATGAGCTGGTTAAGCATCTATTAAATGGAATCAGTTCCCATGTTGGCCAGAAGATGGCAGGGTCCCTGTGGGAATGTGATAAGGATAGATGCATTTGGACGTTGCAGAAAGGTTTCAGAGCTTCTGGCCCAGCCTAGAGAAGTCAAGTAAGTATTAAAGATAGTATGAACGGGGATATAGGAAGAAACAAATTCCAAAAGGGGTTAGAATAGGAGATCTTATACTCAAGCGTTTGGATTCTCTGATATGAGCAAACAGGAAGCCATCAAAGGATGTAAAGGAGAGGAATGACGTCATCTCATCCATGTTTTGAAAGATCACTCCATCTGCGTGTGGAGAATGGACTGGAGAGGCCCTGGGAGAAGCTGGAATGTCAGCAAGTTGTTACAATAGTTTGGGGAGGAGACGATGATAGCTTGGACTGGTGAGGTGATGAAAGGTGGAGAGAATTGGATAAATTCGGGGTGGGGTGAAGATAGACTTGACAAGTTTTGGTAAGCAGAGTTCGAAGAAAGGCGTCAAACGTCTTTTGACTGGATTCTATCACGAGCAGTTAGGGAAGTCTAGGAAAGGCAGGCTGGGAATGCGAGGATGTGGGCAGACAGCAGAAAATCAAGACTTCATTTTGGATATGTTAAGTTTGAGATCCCTGTGAGTATCCAAATGGAGATGCTCTGGAACGAAGTCTGAAAGGAGGCACAGTGGGAGACAGAGACATGTGAGACAGCCCTTAGACAAACAGCACCGACGGTCATGAGTGTGGATGGAGTTACAGAGGCAGGGAGAAGACAGGGACTGAAGTCTGAGATGCTTGAATGAAGGCAGAGATCACAGTTCTGTAATATTCAGGCTTCTGTGGGTTGATGAGAAGAAAAGCTTTGAGAAATTACTCCAGTTAGTTTCCACCTAGTCTTTCTTCTTGAAAGGGTCGCTTGTGTATTAATTTCCAATAGCTGCTGCAGCAAATTACCATACAATTAGTGGCATAAAGCAACACATTCATTCTCTTGTGTTTCTGGAGGTCGGAAACCTTAAGTGGATATCACTAGGCAAAAACTGAAGTCAGTAAGGCTGCATTCGCCTTGAAGGCTCTAGGTGCTTTCTGGTTTTTAGAGGCTGCCCGCATTCCTTAGCTGGCTGCCACGTTCAAAACCAGCAAATGACTGCTTGAGTCTTTTTCATGCTGCATCATCCTGACGCTGATGGTCCTGTCATTTTAAAGACACCTTGTCTGGTTCCCTGGATAATGGAGATAATCTCCCTATTCCAAGATCGTCTAAGTGACAACCTTAGTTCCAGCTACGACATGAATCATCCCTTCTTGTGACACATGAAATATTCACAGATTCAGTAGGTTACCATGTGGACGTCTTTGGGGATCATGATTCTAGCCACCACCCTTTACAAGTACTGTTCATTCCCCTTTGGAAAATCGTTAAGAGTGCATGCTACTCTTCAAGTCCTAGAAGAAAGTCCTCTTTAATAGTCCCACAGGGTGGCAAGTGACAAAAGCAGTGAGATTTCCTGATTTCATCTCTCTGTGTTTGTGCTCTTATACATATATTTAATCAGTATATCCAACTGGATAGGGAAGAATTTCAACTAGGAAAGTTGAGTTATTGATTTGGGACTGCTAGCACTTCCTCTAGCACTTCAACTAGAATAGCTATTTCTTTGAACAAGGTTTCTTAGATGGTTATCATAACCAATGTCTACATCTTAGTTCATTAGTGCTACTATAACTGAATAGACTGGGTAGATTATAAACAACAGAAATCAGAAATTTATTCCATGAAAGTTGGATAGTCTAAGACCAAAAAGTGAGCAGATTTGATGTCTGGTGAGAGCCCACTATAGATGACCATCTTCTCACTACCCTCACAAGGGAGCTCTTTAAGGTCCCTTTTATAAGGAACTAATCCATTCATAAGGGCTCCACCTTCATGACGCAATCACCCTAAGGCTCCACCTGATATCACACTGGCGATTAATATATAAACATTTGAATTTTGAGGGACACAAACATTCAGTCTATAGCTAGCGCTTAGTAGAAAATATCATTTAACACCTATTAGAATGACTAAAACCTAAAGAGAAGACAACCACACCCCAAACCCTGACAATATAAATGCTTGCAAGAATTAGAGCAACTGGAATGCTCATATATGTCTGAGGAGAAGGCAAATTGTGCTTCCATTCTGGAAAAAGTTAATAGTTCCTTAAAGGTTAAACAGAGCAAACCTACTTCTGGTATTTATAAAAACAAAACAAAACAAAACAAAAACCCAAAATCTCAAAACTTATGTTCATGTGGAAACATACTTATGAAATTTACAGTGGCTTTTTGTTATCAGCCAAAACTGGAGACAAATATCCCCTCACTGGGGTATGGCGGGAGCTGCCACTGATAAATGCAACAATATAGATGAATTTCTCATGCACTATTCCAAGACAAATTCAGAAGGTTACACACTGCATGTCATTTGGCAACATTCTGAATAAGACCATTTTATAGGGAGAGAAAATAGATCAGTGGCTGTCAAAGAGTGGGGTGAGGGAAGATGCTGAATACAAAGTAGCACAGATACATTTTGGGTAAGAGAATGGTTCTACATCTTTTCTGGTAATGGTTACATGAATTAAAACTTTTTTCAAAACTCACTAAACTATATTAGGAAGATAGAGTTTTACTCCATGTAAATTGTGTTTTGGTTTTTTTTTAAATGTACACAAATTCTACAGGATTTTTTGTTTCAAGAAATGTTCTATTTTATGTCTATTGTTTTAGAGCATTCTGTTGTTTTTAGAGGTAGTTGAGTGAACAGGTCTAAACTAATAAAATCAAGGTCTTTTATAAGAGATCTTTAGATTATAAAGATTTTGAAACATAGCATAAGAAGAGTAAAGAAGCAGTGAGTCAGGAAATCAGGGTTCAAATACCACATAGTCACTCACTAGGTTTGTGATTTTAGACAAAGTATTTAAGCTTTCTAGGGTTTAGCTGCCCTGTTTGTAAATTGAGAATAAAACCTGATCAAACTTATTCATGGAGTATGATGAATGTCGAAAGTCAAAAGATCTTCATGTTATTCGCTTAAGTAGGACACAGGTTCACTTAACTGTTTATTGAGGTGCCTGTGAAAGCTAAAAGTTCTCTGCCACCATAAGATATTACAATTCCTTTTCTGATTTGAACAAGTTAGTATTTAAAGATCACTGGCTCTGCTGGGCAGTGAGGTAAGAACTTGTAGTAGTAACTTGTCATTATCACAATCACTGTAACCGACAGTGGGGCTGTCACCGCTCTAATTGACAGTGAAGGGAATCGAAGTGTTCACAGGTTGCACAGATGTGCTCAAAGTCACCTCGCTAGTATGAGATAAAGTGGAGACAGAAGTCAGTGCTGTCTGACTCTGGGTCCATGGTCTAAATTCATCCCTAACTCTTGCTTCTCTCAGAACTGTTTTTTGGTGTGAGGCAAAAAAGTTGCGGACTCTCCGATACAGAGAGATGCAGAGAATCGTTCTGCATATGCATGCACATAATATATATATATATATATACACACATATATATACACACACTATATATAAGAAAGCCAGACATCTACTAATCTACTGATGTGTTTGATTAATACAGTTGTATAAAAGACAAAGAGCAGAGTAAATGAAAGCATTTTTATTAGTAGGCTGATCTAAACATAACTCAGGGCCAATAGGTGTTTTTTTACCAAATAGTGTTTCTCCTTCACCATCCCCTCATTTTTTTTTTATTGTAGTAAAATACACCTAATAATGTCTTGCATATTAAAAAAAAATTAGATCTGCATGCCCTGGTGGAATAGCAGTTTGGTCAGCTGCCTTCAGTTGGCAGAGTCTATATACATCCCAATGACCCGGGTTCTTGTGCAAGGGAAACAACCAAGACAAAAAATAAAATAAAATAAATAAAAGTCACCTTCCTCCTTGCTCTTCCTGCCTGCCTCTGTTCACCTTTATTCCTACCTGCACCTTTCCTTTAAAACTAATTAGATATTAATTTGGTTTCTAATTTTCTTTGAGTGAGTTAATGTATGTTCTTGAAATAGATGCTTATTGATTTCAATACACTTGTAAATAATCTTTGAATCTATAAGTGTGTATCTGAGAACCACTTTCACTCTATTCCATATGTTCTAATATGTACTTTTATGATTATTCACTTTTAATATTTTGCAATCTAGTCATCATTTCCTTTTCAACTCATGAATTGTTTGGAGGAGCATTTAATTAAAATGTGGTATTCCTCTTTTTTTTTATATTGTTGCTATTGATGTCTGATTTAGTGATAACGTGGTTTTAAAAACGCACTCTCTATGACACTAAATTTGGGGAAAAAATTGAGTCGTCCTTTGTGACAAATATTTTGTGTGCTTGAGTAGAATGTGTATCTTTGATTTGGGGAGTACAAAGTTTCCTATAGCTCTAATTATGAATATATGAATCCATGATGCATGACTTGCAGCAAAAATACAATTTTCAATTTATTCAATGAGAGTAAACTTCTTTGTCTCTGGATGTAAATTCTGGAAAATGTGGTGTCTTTTCCATGGATTCTTAAGTAATAGACATTCCTGTTCTCCCCTGGTCTCTAAACCACCCTCTCTGGACAGCGCCTACAGGAGAGAGCACTGTTTCAATCCACCTGCAGGTGAGACTGCTCCTCCTTGGTGCTCTGCTTTAGAGTTAGGTGTAGCATGCCTTAGTGGGTATTAGCAGGGTAGTCATCTCTTCTCACTCCCCTCATCAGCTTCTTCATAAGCAATTGCTCCTTCTCTGCTTCCTGTCTCAGCGCATAGCATCCTCTGGTCTAGGTCAGAATGAATTCACCCCACACTCCTCTTATCACTTCTACCCTGTTTCTAATGAAACCAACACTCATCAACTCTACTTCCCAGTCTCTCAGTTTGGCCCACTTCTCTCAATCTCCACTGCTCCTGCCACTATTCAGCCTGCCTTTAGCTCTCGTAGATGTCCTTGCCTATGACTTGACACTTACCTTGTTTTGTCCCCTACTAGGTTTTCTGTTATAGCCAATGATATTTTCTTCTAAAATAAGTCTGATCCTGTCATTCGCTGCTCGACTCACTCAGTGGTTCTCTATAGATTATTGTATGAACTTTAAGTTTCTTCACTTTGCTTACAAGGTTATTCGGAATATGCCTTTATTTAAAAAAAAATTCTCTCTAACATCTTTTATAATCATTCTCCTCTTCCTAAAACAAATCTACACTGTAGCCATAATTTGGGGTCCTAAAATATGCTCTGCCCTTTCACCTTGAAACATAATGTGTAGGACTTTATGTCTGTGAGATTGATGATATTTCTTGAGCTTATATATCTTCAAAAGAGTGGGATGATGGAAAAAAGATTATACACATATATGCATATACAAATTCCTACATATATACATGCATTTGTACATATATAAACATATCTCTCTCTATAGTATATGTTTTAGATAAATATATGGGAGATGGATGTATATTTATATAAATATATATGATGGGAATAATAACAATAAATGCTTTTTAAAATTTGATATGGACATCTAATTATGCACAGCAGATTAAAGCTTTAATTTTCTCCACTTCTCTAGACCCATGAGTAGTAAGACCCATAGTAAAGGCATATAAAAGGTGTAGATCCAGGAGGACAAGAAGAATGGGATTGCAGTCAATAGCAGATAAGAAACTCCCACACATTTCTAGAAGACAAATTTAGCAAAACCCAGGAAGCTGCCTCCTCAGCTGCACACAGAGGGACATGGAGACAAAAGAAATCATTTTACCCAGAAGCACCCTAGGAAGACTTAGGACCGTGCAAAGCCAGTTAAAGCAGCAGGTAGAATTGAGGCCTAGGTTTGAAAACAAGAAGATTTTATGTGTCAGTTGACTGCCATCCATTTCCTTGGACATATATTGTCAAATCCTAGTTTCTGTCCTGAGCCTGAGGTCAAAGGTGAATTCCCAGAAGGTCACAGGAGTCCCAGAATGCTCAGTGCCTACCTAATTCTTGGCATAATAGGTGTTCAATAATTATTCGTTGAGTGAATGAATGAGTAAATGATGCAAGAACTCTTAAGTCCTCAACTACCATGGAAAGATGTCAGTTGCCAGTGTTCAGATTTGTTCATCAGTAAAAGGATATAAAGTCTTACTTGAAAAGTATTCAGGAGCCTGCACAGAAGGCTGGCTTGAAGCGTTAGTGCTGCCTCTGAGCCACAGGATGGGAGTAGAAGAGGGAGGAGGAAAGCCAATGTTGTTTCTCATTATAAGATTTTGCACATGGTTTGATTTTTCACCATGTGCTTGTATTGTTTATTTGCAAAACAAGAGGGTATAATCCTTTGAAAACATTTTGTGCATATTTACTATAACTGTCATATCAACAATAATAATGGCGAACATTTATCGAACACTTAGTACTTGCCAGCACTGTGCTAACCCTTCTATGGATTATTGAAAAATGTAATGCATATCTGCTGTCATTTTGCTGGTTCACAACATCTGGATTTAACCTAAAAATAGAAAAAAAACAACCTCTCAATCCAAAAATATAAATATTTAGTAACATAAACTCAACTGAGTAAATTGTGCCTATCTATTCTCATAACAAAGATATGAATTTGAGATGCCGCCTCGTTGTCCTTAAAATGAAAGGAAAAAGGCATCCTGTAATGAATGCTCTTTTAAATAAAGCTTTTATTCACCAGAAATCCTGGTAGAACCGCAAAAGGACTTGGCAGCAGGACTTGTTGCAGCAGGAACTGGAGAAAGTGGAGAGTTCTTTTGGAAACATCTGTCCGTGTCATCTGCTGGCTTGCCTGTCACCCTTCTGCCCATTCCACATTTCTCTTTGAGTCTGCTCATCTGGAGTGCAAGTGACCTTGGTTTCAGAAAATGCATGAGTTTTCACAACTTGAGATGACTTCTGACAGAGTCATTTTTGGATCTCTGCTCTCAGCTCTCAGTGGCCTCCTCCTGTCTATGCTGGGATTTGCTGCAATGGCACCAGCCACCAATTGTTCGGGAGCATGAAGAGCCTGTCACCACTGCAAATCGTCCTTCAGTCATTGCAGAGGTGACATTCAAACATTGATAGCTGTTTAAAAACAGAAACTCCTTTTAGCAGCATTCTCTTGTTTGGATGCTTCTGGTGTGTAGACTGTGTTAGATGTCTCTTGGGTACATGCTCACCTTCCCTTTCCTTTTTGCTTGACTAAAACCCTTCCCAGCTCTTAGGCTTCCTAGTCCTCCTGAGACTGTCTTAACAAATGACCTACATGGAGATCCTGTACCCGCCCGCCAAGCTCCCGGAGCATTCCTCTGATATTTTGCTCTGCGTGCTGTATTGTCACTGCTATTTATTTTCAGTCTCCTCTGCAGGGCTTGACATTCCATGGGCACAGAGATGGAGCTGTTTGTCTTGCTTGCTCCAGCACGGGGCATTAGTGCTGGCACTTAATAGGTTCTCAGTAAACATTTATTGAATGAACAAACAAATGAATGAGTGTATTCATAAATGAATGAAGTCACTGTCTCTATATACAGTTCCACTTTAGTTCATATGTGCTATGTGCAAAAAATAACAACCTAAACAACTGCACAGCTGTGCTTAACACTTACAGAATCAAAGGCTAATGAGTTAAAATCTCTTGGCTTAAATCCAGAAGGGAAAAAGACAGAGAAGACTGGGCATATTTCCTGTCTTCCGCAGGAAATGAATATTTCCGAATCCCTTTTCCTGCATCAGTTTCCTAAGTAAATTGAAAATGCACCATATAATTTTATAGGCCCGTGAAAGAAGAAAATAAAATGCTTTCAAAATGGTTTGTGCCACATGCTATAACCCAGCTTCTTATTTATGGCTTGACAAATAGGTGAGGGAAAGTTATATTTTCCTATTTCTTCAGAACCTTTGAATAATAGTTAACAAAGACCACATTGAAAACTTAACTTGCCTTATCACTCATGAGATCAGGTTCTGGATTATGTGAAGTGAAATGTTTTCAATAGGGCTGCCTCCCCGGCCCGTCCCCCACCCCGCTCAACAGGGGCATGAGATGCCGTAGAAACATCGTAGTTACTTCACGCTTTTTCCATTGTTCTTCATTGGACCAGAGCTAATATGCGCTGAATGCTCTCACAAATGATAGGAAAAAGTTGAAAGAGAACTTTAAGTGTGGTTTACAAATTTTCATCTGAAGAGAGATGAAAGATGATTGTTTAAGGAGGTGTGGTCATTCTGTGATTATTGGAAAATCGGGCAAGATTTCATTTTTTACTTCACGTTATGCGAGAAGCTAAGGAATAACAAATCAAAGAAAAAAAATCCTTGGCACTGCCTCATGCACATACCAACGAATAGTAAAAAGAAACAGAACAAGTCTACTCTGATGGTTTATGTGTTTTATGAGTGATGCTAGATTTTCAGCTTATGTACTCTGAGAGAAAGTGAATAAATCAGGATGTTATTCATAATGATTGTGGGAGAATTTTCATTGACATATCTAAGACTGGACTCTGGCTCAATGTCTATTTTCATATGGCAGCTGTTTCTTTGGTAAGATGAGTAGCTCTGTCAAACAGAATGAAACTTTGATTTGAATGGTCTTCTAGATATATATTTAGTTAAAAGTTGAAGTGACATTGGTCAAATATATATTGTGCTATTTATTGTGACCAGAATAATAACCGCATTATCTTTCATTTAGCTAGTTGAAGTAATATGTGATTTCTTTTTGGTATCTTGATTTGTTGTCATATTATGATTGTTAAAAAATCACCAGGTAGTCCAGCCAAGAGAAGAATCATCGAATTTGGAAGCAGAGCCCAAGATGATTAATTCTGGAAATTATTTTTAAAACAGGACAAAATAAACTCAATGTATTATATATAAATGTTGGTTCCTGATGATGCAGACCTTAAACCTGATGTTATGATGTAATCTTCCTTCAATAAAATTGAAAAAATAGGATAAAAGGGGCAAAATATATAAAGGTAATCACTTGCATTTAATGATTATTTACTATACTATTTGGAATTCCAGGAACTTTACACATATTAATTTATTTAATTCTCACAATGATCGTATGGGTTAGACACGACCATTGTCAGCATTTCAGAGACACAGATCACCCAAATAAACAGCCTAAGGTAAAAGACCCAAAACTACCAGTTTTAGGAAACAAAGTCAGGTAGTCTGGATCTAAACGCTGAACTGAGTAGTAATATGTGATGTTTCATTTATCTTTCTGTATTTTTTTTTACTAGCCCTGCTTTGTTTACTAGCCACTCTCTAGAATTATAATTATTGCTTTTATTTATGCTTATTATAAATGGCTATATATTTGCATTATCTTAAATTTAAGAAAAGAGATATCTTCCATATATATTTAAGTTATATATATATATTTCTGTGTATATTACATACCTCCTTATATATATTTAACGTTAAAGTAATATACATACATATATACGTATACACATATAATGCTTTAAATATATGTGGGAGGTGTGATGTATGTGTATATATATGAATATATATATGAATATATATATACACATGTATTTACATACATACTTACATATACAGATATGTGTATGTTACTTAAAGGTCTCCAGTGACTAAAGCAGATAAGCTCATTCACGAACCTCCGCTGCTGACTGTGTGGAGTTGCTATTTTGCTCTTTGTTGGTTTCATACTCCAGGAGGTTCTATTATCAGTCCAGGAAGTCCCTTGTTTCTTTAACTTGGAAATATAGGAAGCTGTGTGCACGTGAGATACGGCAGAGCCAGGAAAGTTACCCGCATCCAGTACTATTTCCTTTATAGACTCCTATTTAAAATTTTCTCCACTAGGAACGAATTCCTTTGTGTTTAGGAGTTGTAGACATCCTAGTATTACAGAATCCTAACATTTCAAACCTAGATCATTGCAGTCACCATCCTTAGTCTGTAGGGAAGGAAACTGAAGCTCAGTGTCCAAAGTCTCACACTCTGAGGCCCAATAGGACCCAGTGACTCAACTGACAACTTTAATACATTGTCTTTCTGAAAATTTTGTTTGTTTTCCTCTGTGGTGGGCAAGCTCTCAAGTTCTCAGGCAAGCTCCTCTCATGCTGGGTCAACAGGCCGTCGTCCTCATTGCTAGCTAGTATGCCAGGTGCTAGGCTACAAAGGTGTCAAGAAACGTCTTCCCTCATGATTTACTAGGGAGATGTCCTGCAGATAGGTAAACGCCTATTATTATTCCTATTTTAAAATGAAGAAAAAAATGGATCCTACAGCAATTATGTGACTTGCGCCCAATCCCTCAGCAAGTGGTAGAGCCAGGCTTCAAACCCAGGCAGTCTAGTCGAACGCCTTTGGCAGCATATGGTACAGTGGGAAGTCCTGTCCAGTATCCTGGACATCAGTCATCACCATTTTTGAAAGGGTTATGAAGTTCCTGAATTTCAGTATTAACTCTTTCTTTGTTTCACTGAAACTCTTGGAATGCTCCTGCTTAAATGGCAACTCCTCTTCCTCAGGTTCCTTTGTGACAGGGCTGGCATGCTCCAGAACAGTGAACACCACCGGCTTGGGAGGACAGAGGAGCAAGTCTCCAGGCAAGTTCTGTGACTGTACTTTGCAGGGCTCTTCATCCCCACCCCCCACCACCAGGGGCAGCAGACCAGCAGAGCTAAATCTGAATCTGCCATTGCGGATTGCAGTACATTCTGACAAAGAAGCATTTTCTAATGTTGTTTCTTGTTTCCAAGAATGCATGATTAATGTAAGGTTAGGGCAGCCAAAAGCCAGGCAAAATCCAAGAATGAGAAAATAGGTAATCAGATGAGAGAAGTGGAGATAGAACTAACAGATCACTAGTGATCATCCCCATGGTTGGATGAAATACAGAGGAAGGATTAGGACTCTGGAAGGCTGGTGTGACTAAGGCAAGGGCCTAGCCCTGGATAAATGTGGGGGAAGTTAGTTATTAAGTCAGGCTCAAAGGCAGAATACAAGAACCTGTCTACTGCAAACTGGGCACAAAGTAGAATATTGCTGACTGATACGAGGTATTGACTCACTGATCATACCTGGAACTTGGCATCAGGGTAGGATAGAGGTATGACTGACTTGTCATGGGTGGAGTCCTGAAAACAGAGAACAAGGAAAGGGAAGCAGAGGGCCTGGCAGAGGGTCATAGTACATTCATTTCCCATCTAATTTAGGAAGAGCATTTTGCTGAGCTGTACAAAGGGCTAAACACAAATCATGGGTATAGACTTCTTTTGTTGCCTTCGGAGTCAGATTTCTATCCACCTACATTTTACATTTCAAAAGTAATTTTGATTCTTTTTAAGTTCTTTTCCTTTCTTGGGTCATATTTCATAGATCTGAAAACTAATTGCCGAAGGATAACTTTTCTAGAATTAATTTTATTCAATAAAGTCATCTTACATATATGATGCTTTGTAAGAAGCATCTTCATTCACCCATCTTCTGCATTCTTCGGTGAATTGTTTCACTTTTCTGATGTTTCATTCACTCATATACAGTCTGAGTTTGCATTATGTCCCACTGACTGGATTATTCATTCTTTAGTTTTATATCTGTTTCTGTCCAGTCTTACCTAAACCACTTAATATTCCTAAATTCATCAAATATGTGAGAACCTCTAGCTCTGTTAAAAAATAACTACCTCCCACCCCCAATATGAAGTGTGACTTCAGCTGAGACCCATTGTCCTGCAGACCCAGGCTTCCTCTGATGGTGACATTAAAGTTTTTTTTTGAGAGGACTTGTTATTTGTCCTGCGTATAGCAAAGAGTTCAGGATAGCTCTATCCACTTTCAGGATAACTCAGGAAAGTTCTATTTACACACATCTCCCTTGGGTCCCATTCCCTTATGAGTAATTTTGATCTTTTGTGGGCAGGAATGAAGTTTCATTTAACTTTATTGGCCCAAATAATATCCAGCACACAATAAGGCCCCATGACTACTGAATGCACTAGTTGATCTTTTTTAGGACACCCTCCTTCAACTTAGATTTAAACTTAAAAGATCTCTTCATATAACTTTCACAAGTGAATGACTTTTTGTGTGAAAGCAAAACTTTTTTTCTTTTAAAAAAGGGAAAACCGGGAGATTAGTGTATATCAATTCCAAAATACAATATACATTTTATCCTATTGATCACATTCTAAACATAAAGAATCCTCTTATTCAAGTCACAGATTCTCTCTTGGCTGGTTTATTTTCATTTTCAAGAGGTCACATCTTACTTGCTTTTCTATACTGTTAAAAATGAAGAGACATAGAGTTATATCAAAATACATTTGGTCTGCCACTCTATTTTAGGTTGAACTAATGATTCACTGCAGCAGAAAATGGTTTTCCAGCTTCTAAATTCTTACAACGTGCCTAAACTATTTACCTTTTCTTTTCTTTGTTCACATGCAGCCTATATTTCTGCAACTGCATAATTTTCTCCAGAAATAACCTTTTGGAAAGGCATCTTGATTTGGGCTCTAGCACAAAACAGACACTCAAAGCATTTACTGTGAATATAAATGAAGGAAAGAAGTGATAAATCTGACAATAAATTTCCTGGGGAGACACCTTAATATGGTCAAATCCTCCCTAGAAAGTTACCTGAAGCATTTTTGGGACAATGGTGGCAGCCTGAACCAGAGGATTCCACTATTTAAAGTTCCTGCATTTATTCCAAGTTAGAAACTGGGGTATAAAAATGATTTGGGTCTTGGTGGAATAATTTTGACTCTGCTTAGGTTTTTATAGAATAAAAAGACTCCTATTGAGCAGAACTGCTACGATTTTCATTTCTTATTCTTTTAACCTTACTTTGAGATCTTTCTCTAAACATTGCTTCCAGAATAACTGGCAGACCAAGTAAGTGCTTTTTGAATTTGGTAGCTTTAGGCCTTAAGTGGAAATTCTCTGGCTTTACGCTACAGATGGACGATTTGCCTACTTCTTCTAAGATTGTCTTTGTAGAGTTAACTATCTGACGACCAAAGGTGAATTTAAGGTAATTGGTTTGAGAAGCATAATACTTACAAGCTTTCTGTCAGTGTGTGTGAGTGTATGGGTCCGCGGAACACAGCAGGTGCAACAAAATGACTTTTGAATGTCTCGCTCCTTGACCTGTTTAGACCAAACTTTATTACTCATTGAATGGAGTTATGACAAAGAGTAGGAATCAAAACACAGTGGGGGTCACAGAGGCTGTTATGTTTATTGTGCAGAACAGAGAGTGATTATCCATTAGAGAAATATTTTCAACAAGCAAGCGATTCAAAGTACAATCATAGACAGCAACTTTACATGAAGAACAAAGAATAAAGTCAGAAGACACTTAGAGGAACAGGGAGAAAGTCAACTGCAGTTAAATGTCTTGATACTTTTCTCCTGCAAAACATACCTAACTTGCAGAAATGGTAGGAAAGTTAACCATCCAGTCTTAGCTGAGACCAACAACAGTGAAGAACAGTCCTATAAAATTTATCTCCCACAAAAATAAACTATATATATAAAAATTTTATGATGTTCTTACTGTTCTATTGGCCACAAGCTTTTTTTTTGTTTTGTTTTTCAGTATGAAAAATGAGGTATACTGGGACTTAAGAGGTAGTTGTGTGTTTTGATTGTACAGCGTATAGAAAGTAAAAGAGTAACTTCGTTGGAGATGGAAATTGCTCAGTGCTTCGAGTTTGGCCAACAGGAGCAATAACTTAAAAGTTTTATGCACTGGCCAATGAGGTTTTGAAAAGGCCCAGCCTAATAGATGGAATGGGACTTTGATTTTTATGAGTCATTGTTTATTAGCTTTTTTAATGCACGGTTAAGAGTCATGTTGAGTTTTAATTCTCTCCATCGCTCCTTTGGTGATTTACAACAGTGAGCCATCTGCCAGTTTTAGGGAGGTAGGTGGCCTTTGAAACCACCTCCCTGAAGTGGCTGTTAGAGAGATGGTTTTGCGTTTCATTGGGCTTCAGAATGAAGAGCCATACTGACACAAGCCGTCACGAGAAACTACCTCCTGGCCCAGTTGATAAGACCGTGTTAAGAAGTCAGCACACTCACTAGGAGAGAAAGGAATAAAAACTCCACATAAGAAGTGTTGAAAATACACCTGGTTGAGACGTATTACAAAAATCACATTAGTGTAAAATACATGAAGAATATTGGTCAAGCATTTCACAGACTCAACGAATCTTAAAAACACCTGTCTTTGATCGAATCATGCCAAAAGATGAGCTTGTTGCCTCTCACCTGCAAAGCTTCAAGTTCCTTTGAAGACTGGCTTTAGTTTATTTATTGGCAAAAGTACGTAAAAATGTGTTCCTTTCTATCAAATGTCTTTTACAAAAATAGTTTTGACGAGGGAGAGCAGCACTAGGATGTTTTCCAACGTCGACAAAAATAATGCTGCAAGTAACAAGTTCATTCCTTTTGAAGTCGGAGGTAGGTCTTTGCAAGTCAATTAGTACATTTCCTTAAACAATTCATTTGAGGTACAAACTTGGGATATTATGTAAATGTTACAATCAAATTTTGTGTGACGTGTAGTGTGATGGAGGAAAATTATCCCTAAGAACCTAGGAGTGACTTGGTTAAAAAAAAAATTCAAGTTACTGTAGAAATCTAGCGGAGAAGCTGAAACAAGTTATTTGTAAAATTTTAATTAAAAATATAGAAAAATACATAGTCATGCGGGAACACAGTAAGGAGACTGCTTCTTTAACTGCCATTAAGTGTACACAAAAGATTGCAGATGATTAGAATCACCTACCCATTAAGGTTTTTTTCTTGCATTGCTTATGTATAGCAGCATGTAATAAGTACTAAACTGTAAATTAATTGTAACATTCAGAGGTAGTATTGAGTAGTGGGGATATATTGCATCTCTGGCTAAAAGTGCAGCTTGAATGATGAGATGATCAACTGAAGCCAAAGTAAAACAGCTCAGTCAACCATCATATGTCAAAACGCATTACTTGCAGTAACACGTACGCTTAATTTGAGGTAAGTGGTATTTAGGTCTTTCACGGAAACTGATAAACAATGGAGAGACAGGGGGAGAGAGAGAGGAGAGAGGAGAGAGAGAGAGAGAGAGAGAGAGAGAGAGAGAGAGAGAGAGAGAGAGCTTTTTTTGTTTTTTAAATTGCAGTATAACTATAGCAAAAGAAACTTAGATTTCGCTCCTCCCACCTCATAATTCCTGTGAGTGCACTCTGCATTATTCTGTTGTACCTTTTCATTAAACTGCAAAGAGGATAATTTTACTTGTCTAAGTTCCTTCAGTGCTTTGCAGCTGACAAATGTGACTTATTGCTAAAAGTGGTATTTTGTTCTGTAGAAAGTAGATTCTACCCGATGAGTGTTTTCCTGAAAACGAGTGCTAGGAGTCAAGTTATTAATCTTGCTGATATATGTGATATCCGTACAGTGAGCTGCTGGCAATATTTATTTGCTTACTTCCCCTCCACCCCCCCCCCAAAAAAAAAGATCATCACCTTTTCTGGTTTGTTACCTGAATGAAAGGATACATCAGCATTTCGTCTCACTTAGAATCAAAGTTAAAAAGTGATCAAGAAAGTGTCTACAAGGTTATACGAAGAAGAGAGAAGTCATACCGAGTCCTATCTTTGGTGTTCTAAACAACGGCTTCACCGCCGCGAGCAGGGCGGGTGGTGTGAGGCTGGGACAGTGCTGACCCTGTCCTTTCCTATGTGAATGCCCGTCCTCACGAGGGTGACATGTTTCTGGCCTGCATGCAGAGCAGTGACTGACTAACCCGATTCAGAGTCCTTTCACCCACCCTCTCTTGCTTATCAGGCCAACAAACTATTAGTAGGTTAAGAAAAAAGAAAAGTCATTACAAGTTGCATTGTTAAACTGTGTCCCCTGTGTTTACAGCAGTTTTTCACTAAACCTGGGACTGTGACAGGATTACAAAGAAGGTGATTAATATAGTCCTTTTTAAGGTTATGTGATTTCTCCCCACCCCCACACCCCCACCCCCGCCCCACCCCGTACCCCCTCCCCCCAGTTGAAAGTGGAAAGACATGGCAATAGAGAGCAAGTGGTCACTGCAGTGTCTTCTCCCTTCAAAAGCTCCAACTGCTGCTGAGGTAGAAATCGAACGTGGGCGCCCCCTAATCCTCTTCCGCAGACTCTTGTGAGGATGTCTCTTCAGTTTCCTCCTGGAACATACAAAGCGCACAACCGTTATCCTTTGTGGGCTGTTCTGACCAATGGTTCAAGGTGACCTGTTTCCACAGCACATTATGCTTGCTTCAAAAGAGGATATGGTGGTTGGCAAGACCCTCATTCCCACAGCTTCTTGCACTGTAACTGAGGAACCAAGGTGTTATTTTTTTTCCCAGAGCAGCCATGAGCCCCTGTTGACTGAAGGCTGGACATCATGGCGGTTGGTCAGCAAGTTCAATTGTTTGCAGGCCAGAGAATGACAGGCCAATGTAAGCACAGCCACCAGTTAGAGTAAAAGAGAAATGGATACAATTTTATTTCCACAACAACATGCCAGTCATCAGTTTTAAAAACTGGTATCCAGAGAAGAAAAATAAAGTTAAGAGGATTCTTTCTCGAGGCATCAATAAATGCATCTTCCAGATATTGGTGAGAGTACTAATAGCTTTATGGAGCTTGCTAGCTGTTGGTAGGAACTGTTACTCCCATAGTCCAGAGAGGAAGATCAAGACATAGCAAGTAATGTACCCAGAGTTACAGGGGGAGTAGGACCAGGCTTTGGGCTGAATCAGGTGGGCATCAGCGTGTGTGTGTGTGTGACCCGGACCCATGATGCAGAGATAGCCTGAGAGCAGGAGGAGGGCCTGAGGAAGGTCAGGAGCTGATTAACCTTCTTTCCAAATCATCTTCTTCTTTCTTGTATGTTAATTATTAAGGCACATTTAAAGACAAGGTTTGGTATAACTACTCAATCTCAATACTATATCCATATCAACCAAATATTTAATGGTGGTCTAGCCAAGCAGAGAAAATCGAATATTTATATATACACATACATATGTGTGTGTGTTTTGCAGGGCCTCCTCCTCCTATAAATCTAATTTCTCCTTCTCTTTTCCTTTTTCTGATTCCTCATGGCTCTGGAATTTATTGGCATTTCTGCAAGTTAGCTTGAACCAACCACATGGTTCTCGCTTATTTAACAAATGTGCAGTACCTTTCAGGACATGGGCAGTAAAGTGGAGACAATAAACATTTCTGAAAAAAACGTCGTTAGCAAGAGGATGATTTTTATCAAATGCTGCACATCATCTCAGAAGACGGCATGTGAAAAAGATCTGAGAGAAGAGGTAAACATTCGCTCCTGCAGCAAACTCAGCCCCTTTAAGAAGGGCCAGCTTACAGCAGCTTATACCAGTCTTCATACTTTAATAGATTTGATTTTCCACATGGCTTCATTTTGTCTGGGTGGCTAACTGACACAATTTATACCTCTCTTCCTTTCCCGGGTCACTACAGTGCACCATTCAGTAAAGCATGCCTTCAAGCTTGTCTGCATTATATGACCGAACTTCCATTCATTAGTGTTTGAAACACTTCAGCTGTGAAGGGGCTCCTAAATGCTACCATGTGTGACGTTTTGGCGTAAAAGCAGCAAACAGGAGGGAAAAAGCCCACATGAGCAGGTACTCAACACACTCACATGAATGCACACACACATACACACACACACACTCACTCACACTCATACACAATCTATCCCAGGCTTTAATCACAGGCTGCTGCTTACTGCAGACCCTCTGCAAAAGGTTTCAAGCATTCTCTTCCCCCCAAGACTGAGAGAGCTGTAAATCCTGGGAATAAACACACACATACAAATGAATGGATTACGACTTAAAAAATAGAAGCACAGCAGCATCAAGTCATGAGATTTCACACCGGTTTTGTTTAGTCTGCTTTGGGTTATGTGGGAAATGTGGAACGTATGAAGCTACCTCCCCTCTACTCCCAACCCCCACACTGCTTCACATAGCTCAGCAGCAGGTTTATACCTCTTGACAGCCAGCAGGCCATGACCCTGAGGTTCTCCTTGGAGTCCAGAGCATGATCAAAGCCATGGGCAGACGAAAGAGAGACAAGGCAAGGTTCAGCGGCCTTATGACCTTGTCGTTTCACTTAATATTTAAATCCTAGAAAGTCACAGAGCTGTTCAGCAGATCGGCCTCATTCATCCTCCACTGACTCGCTTCTCATTGTGACATGAGGTGTGGATTTAGGTTACTGTTCTGAAACAGACCACAGCACAAAAGCCAGCAGGTAGAATTTATTCCTTCTTCTCACAGTGAATAAATTCATGAAACTTGATCAAGCTGGACAATCTCCTGGATGCAGCTTAATTATTCCATTTTTAACTGCTGTTTTTCTGTATTATCTGGAAACCAGAGTACTTCCAAATCCGGAAGGAAATGGAATTTTCAGGCCATGAACTTACAAAGACCTTGTAGTAGATGGAGTGTGATCAGCTTTTTAAAACATTCCCAGAAACTTTGCTTGATTTGAGCTTTTGAAGCTCCTGATAGGTAAGTGGTTTATTCAAATCCCTTAGATATAACTCAGCCGAAAATTATGTGCTCTTTTGTTTCCTTTATTTCACATTCTTAACACAACATCAAGAGTTATTTTATTAACTTATCTTTCTGCTGACCTTGAAATTTTTCTCCTGGTAGCTGCCATTTAGTATTGGGGATGTGACTGGGATGTCAGAGCTGGGAGTCTCACCCCGTTAAACTTTTGGATGTCACATCTCACATGCTCGGAACGATGGTTTTCTCAAATGGCTAGTTAGTGGGCAGCCCTCTCTTTTTGGCTTAGCCCAGATAAGCCACGTACCACCCCCACCCCAGGGATAGCATGATATCAACTGGGTGACCTGGGCAGGGTGTGTAGCACTTTTCACTTCTGTAAGCCTCCCTTCTCACCTGGCCAGTGACTTGTCTTTTGCTATATGTGTGGTTGCTGTGACAAAAATGTGCACTCATTAAGAGGACTAAGGAAGAAGGTGGAAAAGCACTCTCAGCTGCTCTCAGTGTCTTGGCTAGTCAGACTCTTGCTGTGATAACTTTTTAAAAATTGAACAGAAACTGATGGTCTAGGGAATAGACAGATGGTTCTGAGGTCCCCAAGGAATCTCACTTCCACAGCAGGGTAGGTGAAAGGGACTCCTCAGAAACCTAGAAGACACTGCCACTTACTGCAAATAGCTTGCACCTTGAGATATTTACTGAAATTGCTGCATGTTTGCAACATATGGCTGAAAGACCTCTGCGCTTGTGGGCTGCTCCCAAGCCAGCTTGGAGGCCATCAGGAGATTGAAATTCCATAGCCACGGTCATACGTGTCTCAGTCCAGGCTAGTCAGCAAGGTGGGAAGGCCCAGCAGACGCCGTCTGGTCAAGGGGGAGAGCGGTAGGACTGGAGTTTCAGGAATGTAGGATGAAAGGACTTTTCAAAGCAGGAGGGCACACTGACATTTTTATGAGCGCCAGCCACTAAAGCCTCTAAACACTGAACAGCTCCCGGCCATTCACCTAGCACTTGACAAAAACAACTCAGGTCGCACTACAGAGGGGAAACAGGCAAACTCTTCTGGTAGAAAACTGATGAGAGTGAAGGAAAGTAGGCAGAATTGGAGAATTATGTTTTTCTTATGACCATTGGAAAATGGTCCTCATTTTGCATGAATTTTTCTTTTGTTCATTAATCAAAGGAATTTAATAAATGTAACTCTCCCATTGCTTTGGTGAAGCTGAGAAAAAATGCCACGAAAATCTAAGTGTGTGCATAGTTCCATTCTTTTAACTTGGTCAACACTATCCACGGGGCATGCTCCTTTGGATGTACTTTGGCTAACTGATTCAAAAGGAGGAAGAAGGCAGCTCAGTACCCACCTGAGCCTCTAGTGCTTGTCAGAATCAAATATCTTAAGGGTTTAGTTGTAGATTTGACCACAAAGGTATGGGTGGGTGTGTATGGAGGAAAATTCAGAATATAAGTCGAGAGCTGAAACTTGGCGTTTACTTTTCAGGTGCAGACTAAACAGCAGGTCAGCAGTGGAATGGAGGCTGATGAATTCTAAATGGACCAGGGAAATAGAAACACTCTCCCTGCAAACCTTCGAAGTTATATCACCAGGATGCCCCCCTGCCCCCTTTGTGTGTAGCAAGGAGTGCAAATCAATGTCCATATTGGTCTTTGGGATTCTTATCTTTTTCCCCTTGATTGCAAAGAATTCTTCAGTTCTTTTATTGTAACATGCTGCAGACTAAATGTACTTTTTTATGGTAAGCTAGCTTGCCAGTAAACCTACAAATACCTGATAATCTAGAAGGCATAGCTATGGTTTAATGGCACATTCCTTTTGTCATCTTAATAAGTTCCACTCCTTAAGGACTTGGAATGACACATTTATGAGTTTTTCACATTCCGGAATATCTTGAGCCAGTTGCATCCGAACTGAAATAATGGGCTCTGACCCTCAGCAGCAATGACCAGAGACCAATTTTTCAAGTTCTGTTTGCAGCTAAGCGACCCACAAGACCTCAAGGCTGAGTTTTTCTATTTCTTTGTCAGATATTTTCATTTAAAATGGATTTGGGCTATTTAACTTAGTGGAAAGTGATTATTTCCTCCAATGAGGAAAACTTTATATCAGATTTTTGAAAAACATGTTCAAGGGAACATATAAAAACCACATAATCTAGCAAGTGGAAGGGAATCTGGTGGAAATATTAGGATGGAAGTGTGTTTTTCAGAAGGAGACTTAAGAAGTTGGGCTATTTATAGAATTTGTACTCTATCTTTATTTTAGATTTATATGCACAAAAATACATGCATCAAGACTACCTGGCATGTGTTATCAACTTAAGAGTCAGCTGTAAGGTATTATTGGGGGGATGTTCAATGTAAAGGAGGTTGAGCCTGTGTGTCACTGACCACAGTCACCAAGCCAGTCACCTGGCAGCAGCAGGTGTATGCTGGGGCTTTAATCTCACTGTGTTAGACAGGTAAAAATGATACCAGTAGGGTCTGAGAAGAAAATATGACAACCGAAGGGGAGAACTTTGAAAAAAAAAAAAAATCCTATAGAACTACAATGTGGCACTGTGATGATCAACTTCAGTTACTCGTTCTGTGTTTATTTCTTTACCTGTGAATCAGTGATTGTTGAGAAAGAAAATCAACAAACAAACTATTATTAAACCATGCTTCCAAAAGAAAACAAAATTATGACATCTTAGATTTTTAAAATGCATTCCTTCTGTCCTGTCGGTGATCTTGATCAGAGATTTGTCTGTGAAAATATTGCAAATGGAGGTAGCACTCATCCTCGAAAACTACAATGGAACTTCTTTCCTGGGATGAAGGGCTATTTAAAAACATCTTTGGGAGAAGTCACATTTTTCAGATAGAGAAATGATTTTATGTGTAAACAAATGGTCATTTTCAGCATCCTGTAAGTCACGATTCTGAGGCTCACCTGTAGGTCATGAATTTGATCAATTTTTTTAATGCCAGTTCTAGTTGTCGTCAAAGGAGCCTCAGGCCTTAAACACAACTAAAGATATAGTAGCAACAGGATTTTTGTATGAAGGGAACATCCAGAAGAAATGCATTTATTTTGACACTTCTCAAACTGTTGAGGAATGTTCTTATTTTTATGCAAAGTCTAGGCCTAGTCTAGGAGAAAATTTTCTCTTTGTTTTCTATTTCTATAAGATTTTGTATAACTGTTGCATTTGTTGTCAGGGAACAGAATATTCCAGAACTTGAATAATAATTGCACAAAATGTTTTTCATTATCCTGAAATAGAGCTTTTGAAAAAGATTATAAAAATATCGATAATACCTAAATCACAATTATGACTTATAATTATTTGACAAATAATCATTCGAGTGTCCATCATGCATTTCCAGGAAGGCAAAGGAAGTGTCTTGCAAAATCAACATATTTCTATTTAAATTTGAAGACTTTTCTTAGAAAGACTAGGCTTTAAAGCCAGCACTATTTATTCATATAAATATGAATGGGTTTAGATAATAAATGAAAGTTTACATATTAAATAAGTAATTGATTTGTATCCAGCTCACATCAAAATGCAGAGGAAAAGTGGGCAGATAGTGCCATTTATCTGTAGACTTTACCACACAGTTAAAAACTATCACATGTAAAAAAAAAAAATGCCAATAGGAAATCTGCCAAGTCCAGCAACACTACATTTCACCTTTTGAAGTTTTATATATTTCCCTCAATTGAGTGATGATCTTTCGCTTCTGTGAGACGTTTGTATCATCTCTACCAGACGTTCCCTGCCAAGAGGTAGTGACTTTATTTTTGCCAGTATTCCTTTATTATCGCTGTTAGCTAAGCGAATTATTTCATCAGTTAATCATCATTTTGAGATGCTTCCTCTGCCCTAGCCCTGTGCTGTCGTACCCTTGAGCTGCTTTACTGTCAAGGTTAAACATTGTTTTCTACTTTTCTCTCTCTCCCGTCACTTTTGCAGTGTCAGGGGTCAGGGGTTAAATCAAAAAGTATTTCCTATATGACAAAACAGTGCCACTCATAGCAGCCTTTGATATACTTCTTCATGTTTCGCCAGTTGGTACCAAACATTTACTGGCCCGCAAAATGCTTACCAGCTTGAAAGAGTATACGGAGGAAAAGAAATAAATCAGTACTCCTTATGACTTAGGAGGTATAAATAAATCACTATGCTCCCTGAGTGAGTACAAGAGTGACTATTTGCATGTCTGATTTATTACGAACTATTTACTACAGTGGCCAAAGTACCAAGCACAAGATGAGTGTGAGAGTGAGAATGCTCTACCCTCTTTCTCCTTTGAATGTCTAGACTCAAAGCTCCCAGTAAAAATGCCTTCTTTGATACCAAGATGTTGCTGACTGCAATTCATCAACTGGCTTGTCCCAAAATGAAATCTCTCATTTTGCTCCAAACAATATTTAGGTTGTGTGAAATATAAACATCCTTAAAACTGCCCCTGAAGTCTCTGTAAAAACATTCGACTCTTTTTTTAAAGGGGAGAGAAATCCCATGATAACCAAGGCTTACCAGGTTTCCTCTGCCCCGATACACACCACCCACAGAAGATGTTCCTCTCAGGTAAAACCCCTGCTTTGAAACAGAAAGCTTTGTTTCCAGTCTTTCAGTAACTGAAAACTTTCAAGCTCTCTTAGTGGGCAATTGAAAAGAAGCAGGTTTCTACCTGTCTTGCCAGGGTTGTAAAACAATGAGAAAACAGGGTTGAAAGGAAGGAGAACTGTTAGGATTTTTAAAAACTTGTTTTACCTTTGGGTAGGGCTCAGGTAAGATAAAATGTCTGAATTATGTATCTGGAGTCGCTTCTAATCTCATTTAAAGACTTCAACGAGGGAAATCAAGAAACCGTAAGATAACCTGATAAACTAGAAAAAAACCCTTTTTAGGATTCTGACATGACTTCAACATATGAACGTAAAAAACAAAGTTCCTTCTAATAATAACAGTTGATACTTTCTATGGTGTTTCTTTTATGGAAACTGACAGCAACGACCAAAGCCAACACACCTCCTACTAAAGAAAGAATGTCATGGGCTGAGAATTCGACGACTTCAAATTGTTCAAGAGACTAAGAAATTAGCTGATTTCTATTTATTGCTTAAATCACTTTAAAGGATGATATAGGAGCATTAGGTCCCTACTAAGCTTTGTTTTCAGTGGTTGTGAAATTAAAAAAAAGTTACTGTGAATATTGCCGATTTCCTCCTTTAGGTTTTTAAGAGTCTATTAACTCTCCCATTAGGATTATGGGACACATGAGGTTTGCAGCTGATAGTATCTGGTGGATTTTCCAAACACCAACCACTGTAGCAGTTTCCCTTAAATTCTACACCTCTCTGGATACATGTATTTCTATACAAAGACACAATGCATAATTAGATTTTGAGATTTATCATGATTCTGAATTGTTCTTCTCAGAATGAATTTTGTCACTCTGTATCCTAATTTCAAGGCCCATTTTTGAAACTCTGAGGTGTCAGAATTTGATGACATCATGATAACTTATAATAGAGCCATTGTAATTCCAAATACATGCAACGCACATATAAGTGAAGTGATTCTGACTACGTTAGTCCTTAGGATAGGAGGTAGCAATTACTACAAAATTTCTGCCTTACTTAAAAATAATCCTTATTCTAAAAACATGTAATGAACACACTTGAGGTAAATAGGGTAGTAGTTGTGAAATAATTAGAATTAAAGAATTTCTGAGAATTTGAATCTCTGGAACTTGGAAAACCTAGCATTCCCAAGGAAATCAGAACTAATACTACCTGGAACTTGATGTAAGTTATGTGTCTCTCAGAACATTGTTGGAAGTAAGGGAGGGCCATTGTTATTCTCCCATTTCATAGGACGCAGAGAGATTAATTTGTCTAATGATGGAGCAGAAAGCAAATCCTAGGTCTCTGTACACACTGCTGAGTTTTTTCTTTAGATATAAAATATTTAATTGTGCTAAAATCTTCATCTCAAAACAGGATCTGAAAGTAATCCCGCAAAGTACTGGTGATAAAGAAAGGATATGAGCCTGAGTTAATCCAGCTGCTACATGGAAAAGTCATCTGGGACGGTATTTTGAAAGAAACAGATGGAAAAGGAAGAGACTCTTGAATGTAGTGTAAAATTTACATTATCCTCCATGAACTTCCATGTAGTCCCCATGTTTATACAATTCATCACTGTGTCCTTAGATAACGGAGATAAGGAAGCCCATGAGATCATGTTTTTTTTTTTCCTAAGGCTGAACCCTCTTTTCAAGGACAAATCTGGAGCAGGGTCTATAAGACAGACAAATTTGATCAATGAAGATCAACTCAATTAATCTGTAAATTCTATGACATTCCTGATTCTCTTGGGGAAAAAGAGATGTAATGATATACATCATTTTTGGTGTATTACTGCCCAATTTGCAAATAGTTTCAGCCACATTGATTATCTCTATCTATGATTCATTTGTTTCTGACTCTCTACTTTTGAATATGCCATTAATTTCATCTATAACATTTTCCTTTCTTTCCCCTCATTTATGTCTCCATTTTCCCTTCTGCAAGTAAATAGTTTTAGCCACATTGATAGTCTCCATCTATGATTCATTTGTTTCTGACTCTCTACTTTTGAATATGCCATTAATTTCATCTATAACATTTTCCTTTCTTTCCCCCTCATTTATGTCTCCATTTTCCCTTCTGCAACCGAACAACAACAAAATCAGAACTCTGCCAGGACTCATCCTCTTAAATAACACATGGCTTTGTGCTCATTCTCCTGTATTCTTCTATGTGCCTTACACACATGGACGTTCTCTGGTTATTTGCTCAACAAATATTCAAACCTCTTCTCATGAGTGTTTGTCAAGTATCTTTATTTAGAATCACTTGGGGAGTTCACAAAAATACTGACGCTTGGGTCTCCAGACTGAATAATCAGAATCACTGAAGTTGGTAAGGTCGGTGGTATTTAGGTAAATGATTAACGATTTGTTCTCCAGGAATAAAAAGCCCTAATTAATAGTATTTGTCAATTTCCCTAGCATAAAAACATAACAGTGGATTTCACACTACCCACCTGAAATTCATGAAGGTAGAATTTGGAAGAGATGTTCATAACTGGCTTATAAGGGTTGACTCCAGAGCAAACCACTCACACATGTGTGAGTTTGTGAGTATCTGTGCAATGGTGATATATAAATACATGTGGCAAATACATGGTGATACTATGTAAAATAACTATAGAAACATACCTGGTGATAAATAAATTATATATAATCTCTCAGTGATTCTAACATGCAATCAAGGATAAGAATTTCTGAACTAGATGACAGAGTACATATTTTTCAGTTGTAATGATTGTTTTTGTTTGTCATCTTCCCTACAACTGCAAGACTAGAAACTGAATCCGTGTTGTTAGCAGACACATAAAGTTATTAATCTATCATTCATACTTTATGATCTAACAGTGTACATGGCAGTATCTTTGAACCACATGCACACAATGATAAACTCACTTTCTCCTGATTTTCTTCCTAATAGATGTTAAATATATTTGGGATATCCTACGTAAAATATCAGTGTTTCTGTTTATATTTTTTTGTATTTAATATTACTGACAGAAACCTCAAGCCCTGGGCATTTATTTTTAGTGACCCCTAACACTCTTGGCTTTTATGTATGGGAGCAGCCATGAGAAAGAATTATGTGTGGCAACTCTGCTTTTATTTTATTTAAAGCACACATGTAATTATTGGGATATTTTTTCCCTACGTTTTCCATGTGTTTAGAAGCTTTGATTCTCTTTCAAGCAGCATTTTTAAAGAATAGTAGATACAAAAATTTTCCCAGGTGATCTTCCCTGGGGCAAAGGAACATTGTCCCAGGAGAACAGACATCTCTAGGAAAGGACCCCATGATTATCTGAGACTATATGAAAGAGATCTACCAAGAAGTTGGTAGTCCATGACTGTTTAATAACAACTTTTGTGGGTTCTGTAAGATACACTTAGCTCTCTGGACATTTCTTTCAACCCAGAAGGAGAGAACACCAGGACATTCTTATAACTTAATAACAACTCACATACTTGGCAATCATGATGTATTTATCATTTAAGCTCTTTTTCTTCAAGATATGCTTCCTCAATAAATAGGATGCTTAAATTTCTGTGTATAGATTATAGTTAACACAAGGCATTCCAGGACTATGGAACAGAAGTAAAGCTGATTTCTAATTTTGATGTTGCTGTGATTCAACCAGGAAAGCAAGGCCTGAGCACTCATTATCTGCAAAACCAGTCTAATTTAATTTCCCAGTTTCCCAGCCTGCTGTGAGGGATTTGGGGGATCATTCAATGTTATCAAACATTTCAAAGAACAAGCATTTTTCTAGCATGAATCATGATATCTTTTGCAGCTAGTAAGGCCCACATCAAGTAAATAGAATATGGTTAAGCAGATGGAAAAAAGCAATCAGATGATTAAGAAATGGTAAAATACCTAAGATCAAGTATTTATTTTTAGGAGGTGTTAAAATGAAGATTTTATATTTTAAAGTATTACATTTGCTTTGCATACTTCAGGCCTTGATATGGTAGGGTTTTTAGTGACACAGTCTTAGCCTATGTATTCCTGACATTAAAGAAATAACACATTTCCAAGAATACTATAATGCTGATATAATCAAAATTAGAAAAACACTAATTAAAGGTTTGATTTGAGGGTCATAATTTTTAAATCTCATTTTTATATAAATTGTTTGGGGGGGAAAAAATCATAAAGACCTCTTACCTGAGCAGGTTTCTTCTGAACAACTTGTTGTGGCTAAGGGGAAAAAAAAAGAACAGTTACATTTAAAAAGAAAACAAACATAATGCAAAAAATAAGCATACACTTTTCTTTTAAAGAAAAGATGCAGGCAGGAATGAAGGTGAGTAGGCAGGCCGGAGGAGAGACGAGAAAGCAGCATTTATTTATTTATTTATTCATTTATTCATTTATTTATTTTTATTTAGTTGTTCATTGTGGTCATTCCTCCAGCCCTGGGTCTCAAACCCAGGTCCTCAGGATGTATGTGGACTACATCTGGGGGCCTTATTTGCTAGGCCATGCCAGTATATATGTTATAAATATAGATGCCTGCATGCAAAGTAAAAAAAGAAAATGTTAAGGTGCAAATGATTTACCTAATATTAGACAGTGTTTATTCATATGCTCTATAAATTAGGAATACACATAATGAAGTTTATCTCAACTTAAACAATTTCCAATGAAGGGTCTGGCATGCATACCAGCTACATCAAAATAAATTTGCCGTTCAATTCACTTTATTTGTGATTTGTGTACCCCAAAACTGGAATAAAAGGACCGAATTCGTTAACATTTTATTAAAGAATAGCTTTTTTGAGATATAATTTAGATAAAATAAACCCACAACCCATTAGTGGACACTTCCCATTCTCTCCTGTCACCCTAGCCACCTACCATTTCCTGACTTTTAATCTACTTCCTTTCTCTCTAAGTTTGCCCATCCTGGACATTTCATTTAAATATCACCATGCAATGCACTGACTTTTGTGGCGTCCTTCACTTCATGTTTTCTAGGGTCATCCATGCTGCAGCATGCATCAATTCTTTATTCCTCTTTCTTGACCAGTAATTCATTGTGGAAATACACTACATTTTGTTTCTCTACCAGTTGATGGACATTTGGATTGTTTCCGCCTTTTCACTATAGTGAATAATGCTGCTATAAATATTCATATATAGTTTAGTGTGACTGTGTTTTCATTTCTTTGGCTATTTAGCTAGGAGGACAATTTTTGCATCCTGTAGGTAACTCTAATGTTCAATATTTTGAGGCACTGCTAGGCAGTTTTTCAAAGCAGCTGCATCATTTTATATTCCCTCCAGCAATGTATGAATGTTCCAATTTTGCCGTATACATGCCAACACTTGTCATTGTCTTTTGAATTACAGTCATTAATACAGTCCTACTGGACGTGAAATGAGATGCCATTGCGGTTCTTAGTGGAATTTCCCAAGTGACTCATGATACTGAGCATCTTTTCATGTGTTTATAAGCCATTTGCAATCTTTGAAAAAAATCTCTATTCAAATCCTCTGACCATTTTTAAATTATGAGTTATTTGTCTTTTCATGATTGAGTTGTAAGAATTCTGACTATGCTCTGGGGTCAAGCCCCTTATCAGAATGTTTTCTCCCATTCTGTGAAGTTGTTCATGGTGTTGCTGATTACATTTGTAGAATATTTTCTTATACAGATAGCTTTATCCCTTTAACTGTGCACGTAGAACATTCACAGGGTGAAACATCTGAGGGAACTTCTTGCTACTTGACCTTAATTAATTTTCCAATAACTAGAGGTATTAGAACGAGACCGAGGTCATGCTTTGGTAGGTTAACAGGTGAATTTGGAGCTCGGGTTTTTTGCAGAATTATTCCAGCACTTGCTGACATCTGAATATAAGTTTAACATTCTATCTCCGTATTAATGAGGCTTGCAAATACAACTGAGTCACTTTCGTGTCAATAGTGACCTGCTTTCATGATGTAAATGAATGTAACAACGTTGCTGCAATTCTCCCAAATAACAGAAGTTAGGGCAAAATTTCTACACCATGGAGAGGTACCATGCCTATCATTTTAGTTCTTCTCAGAATATCTGTGATGGTGTCAGGTCTTCTTGCTAACGTGTTCAGCACGTTATGTAAATATCACCACGGTGTTTTTTTTTCAGACCAAAAAGATAAAAATGAAAGAAATGGCAAAATACTTTGGTTCACTGAAAACAATTTCTTCCGTTTGACTTTAAATCACAGTACAGATGACATCATACAATTCCAGAGTGTGAGATGATCCTTTTCTCCCAGTGGATTTGAACCCCGGGTGATGTGAACTTCTTGCCTCTTGGGATTCAAAAGTGTGCACTCAGAGTGCATTCATTCCAAAAGGGTCATTTGTTAGAACAGACCACCTTTCTTCCTTCTCCTGTTTTCCTGCCGATTACACCTGTACACATGTTTACACCCCAGCCGTTTCAAATCCCCACACATTCTTGCAGGCTGACTGGTTCCTACCGCGCAGCAAGCCCCTCCTTTCTTGGCTGTGGATCCTGCGCTCATTGACTCCGAAACACTGCGGGCTCAATGAAATCCTCTGAAAGGGCTGCCAGCTCACCCAGTTTTCCATGAATTAGGTCCTGACACTTCAATGAGGGGAAAGACAATGTCTGAACCGCTGCCAGCCCTGGCTCCCGGCCTAGTCCGTGTCACAGAACTTCTACCAGCTGCCCTTCCACACAGCACTTCATATTTCTCAAAGCGTGGAACAAACAGACCCTTGAACACTTTCAATGCTGGTTGTATTACAGCTGCCAGGACGTTTTCGCAGCCTCTGGCACCCAGTGGTTCCAGACGGTGCCGAGAAAGTTTTCTGTTGTTGTTATTTTGTTTTGTTTTTATTTTTATGAATGGCTTTGGTAGAAAATGCAGACGGAAGCATAATGCTACTGCCATTCATAAAAAGGGAAAGGGAACAAGCTGCTGGATGGGCCCAGGTCCTATTATTTCTATTTTCTCACAAGGAAATTAGGACATAGGGAATTCGAATAACTTCCCTGAGATCGTTTTCTAAAGCTAACACCCTTGTCTTCTGATTCTCTTAATTCTGTCTAATGCTACAAGGAAATCCATTCTCTTCTTTAAAAAGAAAAAAAAAATGTCAAATTTGGATCCATTTCGGGAGGAGAAACTACACCTCATGGCATGATTTACACCTCCAGATTGATCTTCCCGTGGAGCTCTCAGGACCCCCCACTGCCAGCACAACCAGGGAGGCCCAGCTCTGATTCTCCCGTTTGCTGATGGAAAATGAAGCCCCACAGATAACTGTCAGGCCTGCAAGGGCCAGCTGCTGGCCCCACTCAGGGGTTTTTCCTTCATTATGAACGGTGGAGCATCTGATGATTTCATAACAACTGTTCTCTTGAATGGAAAGCGAAATCTTCCAGGTTGCTTATTAAGACAATGGTGATGACTCCATCCCCGTTTCTCGTTTATTGTGCGTATAGTGATTTTATACAGTTTAGGCACTTTGTCAACTTGACATGTAAACCTCTCAGTGCACTGAGATGTTAGTTATTTACAGTAAGAGATTGTTACACCTTTCAAAAAGCTTATAATGAAAATGTCTGACTCCACTGTGATTTTTTTTTTTAAAAGGAAATTTGCAGACAGGAATGAAGGTGAGTAGGAAGATTGGCAGTAAGGGAGAGGAGAAAAACGCATTTTAATTTTATTTTTACTTAGTTGTTCACACTAGTTCCCCCCCCCCCCCCAAGCCCGGGGACAGGACTCGAACCCAGGAATATGTGGCCTTCATTCCTTCGGAGACAATTGACCTAACTGACACTCTCTCTACCAGGGCATACCTCCACTGTGATATTTAAACTTCTAAAATATAATGGGTGAACGAGTTCCCTCCCTGAGCAAAACATCCACAACAAAAGAGCTTAAAAAAATGCTTTGAATTGATAGAATGTTAAAATAAAACTAGAGGACTATAAAATCCATTAACTGAACAGGTCGCATAAAGATTGATAGGACCCTGGGTCACATATGGCCCACGATGGTGTACTTCTCTGCAGGTTAATCTTATATTGGATTAGCTCAACCAAATTGAGCCTTTAATCAAATAAATATTACTGTTAACGGCTGTAAACAGATTAGGCTATAGCGGGCCAAGAAAGTGTAAAGAATGTCAAAAGGAAGAACACATTTTTGCATTTCTAAGATCATATAGCAAACCAGTATTTTTCCAAATGAAAGGAAAAATGTTAATAAATTTTCAATGTCCACATGGCATTTCAGATTTTAAGATTTTATAGAAAAACACTTACGTAGAAAATGGCCTGTCATTGCATCTATTTTAGAATAATTAAGGGGTTCTTCAGCCCTGCTGAGAATCCAACCTGTGGTTCCAGAGAGTCTACGTATTTCAAAGCTAATACTTAGACAGGTAAGTCACCCCTACTTGAAGGCACTGAAAGAAAATCCCTTACAACAAAGAACCCAGACATTAGTCATTCATTTTAGTACTAAGCATTAAATGAAGAGGTTTACATTGGGCTTTCCCAACTTAATTTTGAAAAAAATAAGGTACAATGTAGAGTAAGGTAATGATCATTATGCAAAAGACCTTAAATTGACCTTTAGAAAAAAACAGACCTTCCTTCAGATGTCTGTGCAGATGAGCCTTTCTGCTTTACGCACCCAGCAGAATTTTAATCCAGTTATATCCTTTGTTTTTTTGCCTCCCAGTAGTAGGCATTCTGCTCACTTTGTTTTAAAAAGATAAGACCATTGTTCGATCCACAGGGGCTTCCGTTCTTAGCACCGTCTTTCTTCACATTGATTGTTTTTCATTCTCATGGCAGCAGAGGATAAGCCAGCACCCTAGATACTTACTAAAAAGAATTAAAAAACCCTCACTCTTTCTCTAAGTCACGAAAGATCCCTAAAATGTCTCCTTTCACTTAAAAAGAGAGTTAAATTTTAGGGGACTTTCAAGTCCCACAAAATAACACCCCACAAAGTCAGCTTAAAAATTTTAAACTAAATATTGTATTTGACTAAAAATGTCTTCTAAGATATTCTTATTTTTAAACTTCCAAAGGAATCCTTTACACCTAAGTAAACTCCCTGAAACAGTGAGGCTTGTAGTTAAGTTTGTCTCCACACAAAAACAGCAGTGCATCTTCTGCCTGCACTGATAGGTGAATGCACCCCATCATCCTGGGAAAAAGTTCAGTAAATCAATCTATTGCTTAATTCCCTCAACTGTGTTCTGAATCACATTACTGGTTATTTATAGTGAAAGAATCAAATAAATATAATAGATAGATATAGTTCAGATGCTAGACAAGTCACTGTCCAGTCTTTACATAAACACTCCACACAAGGCCATGGACCATGAAGGCCAGCAGCCGTCTCTTAGGTGTTGTACACACTGACAGGAGGGCTCTTTGACTTGGGGTTCAAACAATATCCCTTTTCACCCTTTGTCCCAAGTAGCTTAAAGGCTCAAAAGAAGACATTTCTCTCTGTACATAACCATTCACCAAGATTCACTTTCACTTAGGTGCTGAAAAACATGCTTTTGCAGCCTCTGAAATTCCATAGTGCTGTTCTGAATATATTTTCTTGGACTATGACATTAACTCAACTGGAGGGAGCTTACCATCATCAAGAATGAAAATTCTTTCCTGCCTCTCATGATGTAAGGTAATGAGCATACTTGTTTACAGTTTTAAAATCAGTATTTCAGAGGTGCCAATTTATATTGGGTCCCTTTAAAACATGAATACCATCTCTATAAGTTTTGAACCGTTTTCTTTTTCCAGAAGCACAAGAACGTCTCCCTCTCCATTTGCAAGTAGGAGCTTAGATGGATTTCTATAAAAGGAAGTAGACCTACGGCACTTCTGGTTAGAATGCCATTCACGTGGGAGACTCATGCTCAGGGCACCCACTCCAGCTCTTTCCCTGATGTCCCAGGATGACTCAGGAGCCCCTCAGTGGAACAGAAGCCCTCCATGGAAGGTCAAGTAAAAGTCTCTGATCTTCACATGCAAATCCTCCTTCAACCTGTATCACCAGGACAAGTGGAGATACAGCATCTTCACAGTCTTCACTTAGCATGACTTATACCGATAGGTTGAACCATATGAACTAGCATTTTTTGTTAGTCAAAGCCAGTAAAATAGCAACAGTTTCCTACAGTTGATCTAATAGAATCGAGGTAAGGTGACTAGTCCCTCTAATTCAGCTATATAATCTTTATGCCTTGTCATGAGGTTGTGTTATCCAACAGATTTCTGTATTTTTGTGCACCTAGCTCTTACATTCAATTACCTTGCTTATTACTCTTTACTGTGGTCCTGATCCTTCTATTTATTTTGTTAACAGATGCCAGTTTCTATGGTGAAAGGAGAGATTTGTCCATTCCAGTTGTGATGCTCCAGTTTTCTTATTGCTTTCTTCCAGAGAACCATGACTGTCTTTGTGATCATCTAGTAACTTCTTATATCTACTCCAAGACCTTCTGATTTCTACTTGTTCATTAAAACTGGATTGCTGAAATAATCTATATAACAATGACTACCTAGAGAAGCTCAAAAATAAGAATTCCAACTTGTAATTCAATTTAAAATGAATGGTCAACATTCAGTTATTGACACCAATATAGAAGTTACCTTCAAGGTATTCTTTAATATCAAATGGTCAAAGTTATTTGACTTACCTAAGGAATTATTATTATTTTTGAATTGGGTAGGAATATGGTATGTCCAAATTTTGAAGAATTTATTTCAGATCAAATATTAATGCAACAATATATAGATGAGACTAAAGATATACATGAACAAATTCTATCCCTATTGCATATATCATTCTTCTTGAGCTGGAAACCTTCCTGTTTTAGTGGTGTCCTCAGGTGAGAATGCCCTTGCCCCTTAGTGGTGGGAGGCACTGGTAAAGAGGAGAAACCATCCATCATGAGAAGCTAGTGGCAATTTTACTTGAGGTTAGAAAAAAGTATGAAGTTAGGTCATAATTTCAATCTCTTGTGCCTCCTATGTGCACTTAAGGCTATGCAATGTGTGCTCACATGTAGCCCCGAATGGTTACAATTTGACAGTAACATCTGGCCCATATAGTGCAAAGGAGATTTTGTAGTTCTCTGTACAAAGACTCCTAAGATGTAATAAATCTATGGGGATTTTTGGCAAAATCTCTGGAATTTCTGCATGGTATTGTGGGGAAGGGGAGGTATTTATTTTCTACTCTACTCTTAGACTGTAAAAGACGAAAGTAAGCATAATTTCAAAAGTATTATTGAATAATTATATCAAAGTGCCCCTCACTGTGGCTGGTCTCACTTCATCTGCTCAAAGATGAGAATTGTCACATCTGTTCTAGTTAGCATGTATTAACATTACTCTGGAGTATATGGCAAAATGCCACAGCAGTTCCCTTGAAAGCAGATCTGGGGGCCAATACTTTGCCTTCTCTCTGGTGCCTTCCAGACTCCTTCAGAAACCATTTAAACATCTCAGCGTCCTGATGAGTTTCAAAATTCATACTTTTGTAATTTGATCTGATAAAGCTATTTATTGGTTCATCAAATTCTAACTCATAGTTGATAAAAATTATATGTCAGACAGGGACTGCATATACAAAATAAATAAGAAGTGTTTTCAAATCTCCAGAATCTCAGAGGAGACAAATAAAGAAATAGATTTTAGAGTGCCATGTACAATTTAAGATTAATATTTTTCTGTAATGTCATTGCAAGTGAATAGAGAAAGGCATAATCATCAAATATAGAGAATAATCATAGAAGAGAAGAGATGAATATTTTCTTTTTAAAAGGGAAAATAGGAGTGGAGATATATTTATTGAAGAAAAAGATACAAGAAGAGATCTAAAGATGTGATGTAAAGTGTCACTTTCTTCTCTGTTACCAAAATATATAGGTAGATTTTCTTTGTTTTCACTTTGTAAAATTAAGAATTGCATAAAACTTAAGCTTAACAAAATGAAAAATCAAAAAAACTCAAGCTGAAATGATGGGGGGTAGTACTGTCAAAACCATAGTTTAAAATGATACTGTGGTGTGTACTGAGCTATAGCAGTTTAATAGGCACTTCTGTTTTATGGAAGATGGTGGTGCTTTGGGGATATAAAGCATTGTGAAGTCAATAGTCACACACAGGTGGAGTAAAGAAATACAGGGTCTCATGAATCAACTTTTCATCTCAATTTTTATGATTTTCCAAGATTGGGGGGGAAAATTCTCCCTTAGACAAAGAAGCTGAGTGAAAATTGTAAGGTTAATGTTACTTCACAGAAAAAGAATTAACGTGCTTCAGCCCTATTTTCTTATCCTACAAATTTTTGAAAGAGAAACACTATACATAGCTTTAAAGATGCAAATTATTTATTTTCTTTACATATTCATTTTTCTCAAGGTTAGTTCCCTCTGAACACATACACATAGTTAACAGAAGCAAAGTAATATGAACAAATACTGGAAAACACCATGCTGCTTAGGCTTCAACAAATCAAACACATATGCACAGATGCAAAAGACAAGTTGAAACTTAGCTAATATCAACTTTAGCCAATTAGAAAGACTACTGTTCAAAAACAGAGAAAAGTGGACATCTATGAGCTAAAGAAAATGAAATGATATACAATCGGAGATGAGCAATAATTAGTAGTCCAAACTGACTAGTGACATACTGGAAAATCCACTTAAGATGTAATATCTTCTGAACATTTGATCAATTATTCAGATAGTGTTTTTATCAAATTGTATTAGAACTATATACACACAATTTCCCACCTATCCCACACAATTTCCCAGGCTTGTGGGCTTGCTCATATGCTTATAATAGAAATAATCTGACTTTTAACATGATTCTAATCAATTTTATTTTCATAAAAGCAACTAAAGAGTCAACACTTAGAACATTATTTTGGTTCCAAAACATTTATCTGAGTCTTAGATTAAAATATTTAAAAATGGTTTTATAAAATGATTCAAGTGATAGTGTTTCCCAGCAGCTAGTTATAGTTATAGTTATACATGGAAATTGAATTTAAAAAGCTGAATCATAATTTTAGGCATTTCCTCTTCTTAAGGAAAGAGTCAGTAAACTTACTTGTAATCTCTTAATGTTCTCAAGGACTACAAAGGGATAGTTTATGAGTTGAGAACTCTGATATCTCCCTGAATCATATCTCTCGTAGAACCTAATTTTAACAGTATTTTCTTGGTACTGGCTTAGGGCTGACTCTAGCAGTTGAGTTGTTTTCCTTGGAGGAAGTTTAATATTCACTTTGAGAAATGTTAGCTGTAACTTCTAAGCAGTTGTAGAAGTGAGTTCCCTTTCTTCTATGTTCTCACACTTCCAGTGTGTACCTAGCATCCTGGTGTTTTGGAGAATGCTTTTCCAGGACCTTCCCTCAATGTTTTCTTGGGATTTTATGCCCCTTCTTCATAATCTGTAACTTAGGATGTCTCCATTCCTTCTTCAGAAAATCAAATATTTCATTACCCAACTTGTCTCCAAAATCTCTACTTCAAACTCATGTGGCAATTCAGGCAGCTTCTTGAACTACCTGACTTAGTCAAGTGCTCACTAACTGATGAGACTGGGATTGGTATCTTGCCATCTTAAGAATTCTAATGTATTTTTGTTTAGACTGCTCCTGAAATGTCTCTCTGAACTAAGTTTCATGAGCATGTTCATTGAACCAAATACTCTTTCATTATAATTCAGGAGAGACAATATGACTTCTCATTTTATGCTTCTATGACAACAATGCATCAATATATAATTTACAAAGTGATTTCAGGTGTACTGTCTGGTTTCCAAGAGCCATGTGAAGAAGTATTGCTGTTCAGATTTTCAGAAGAAACAGCTGAATCCTAAAGACGGTAAATGACTTGCAAAAGATCACAAGTTCAATACTGAATGAAGCTACCACCCCAACCCAGGCTGTGTCGCTCCCTGTCTTTCCCGACCCCACAATGCACGCTACTCTAGCAATTACACAGCTTGCTTTGTGCTTACTTTCTTATAACATCAATTTCAAAAGTAGTAAAAATTTAGCTTTCGAAGACTATGATTTCACTAAAAAGGAAAAATTACCAGATAAGTAAAGACATCTTAATGTAATACTTTTAAAGATCCTAGTTCAAAAGAACATTTCTACTATAAAGGACAAATCCTTACTAGAAAACTATTTTCATAATAACAACTTGGCCCTGAAAAAAGTTTCTTGCTAAAAAGTTTGAGATTTTTAGAAGTAAAAATAGCATCTGATTTCTTATAGATTTCAATAAAAGTAAAAACTCCATCCTGCTATTATATATATGTATATGTATGTGTATGGTGTGTGTATATATACAGACATACTTGTACACACACACACACACACACACACACATACTTTTCTTTATCCTTTTCTTCTATTCCCTTTGAAAAGTCTGTGGAAAAACAATTCAGGCCAGATGGTGAAGGCTAAAATTTCTGTGACAAATGCTTATAAATTATTTTTGCTTTTTCCCTCTCATTTGTCACTTGCTGTAACAGTCAATCCTGTTAAAAATATTAGCTCTAGATTCTATGGTGTCTCTGACATCAGAAACACATAGACACAATTACTGTATATATGGAATATATATATATAGATAGTCTCAGGTATTACATAGAATTATCTGGGAGACAGAATAAAGACACTGGCTTCCCATAGAGATGTCAGATAAGCTTGCCTGCACTATCCTATCTCCCCTTCTCATGCCTCGTGGCTTTCTAGTCAAGAAACCTGTACTTCTCTTGCCTTTAATCCCTGTTCTGCTGGTCTCTGCATTCATTGGCTGGTGCTTTTTGTGTGTGTTCATTCCTTTGGAATGTGACCACCCATGACACTTATTTTTTACCCATGATGTATATAAATACACATTGCCCTACAGAGGGAGTCATTTAAAACACTCCAGTTAAAGCCTAGAAATATATGTGTAATATTATATATATTTACATTAAAGCACAATTACTAGTCAAAACTGACCACTTCGCGCTGCCCCCTCACAAAAGCTGACCTGAGCACACCATGCCACCAGTGGAAAATTCTTCACCAACAGGGACATTGCCCACCCACCTGACGCAGCCTCTGGCACATTTCCTGTCTTCTACCTTGAGTAAACATTAAAAAAAAAAAAAAGGTTGACTGATCTCTAAACTCTCACTTCTTAGAAGAAGTCCCCCTTCTTTTCTAGCTCTTCTTCCTCAACAGGTAGCAATACCTTTCTTTCACAGACCTCATGAAAGGGTGCTGAATCCACTCCTAGATCCAGGAGGTAGTCTGATTTGAAAATGAGCAATGGTTCAACTAAACTGTTAATGGTAAACTTCACGCATTATATACATTGATGCTGACTAACAACGATATACACCTTAAACCTATATGATGTTACAATGCAATGTTTCTTCAATGAAATAAAGCAAACCAAAACTCCCAAAATAATGTAAAAAGAAAAAACCCGACAGTTCCATATATGGTATCTGAGAATCATTGTTACAGGAAAACAACTACAGTCCTTCCCTCCAGCACAGCCATAGTTGGCATGAACAAGCTGCTTTTTCAGAGATCCAAAAGTAGGAAAAGGAAAATGGGTATATTTTTAAAACACAAGAAGGCATATTAAATATGACTTTATCTCCCCAAATGTCCCGTGGGTCATTGTTTGTGGGGAAGGGTGATGCAAACTGAACCAATTTGTAAAAATGTAGATAATGAATTTGGATGAAACTCAAGTATCCCACTAAAGTAAATATCTTTTGTATACTTTGGGGCACAATAATAGGGAGCCCGAACTCAAACTGACTTCGTATGGATATTATTTACCTCATGAGGCAAAAAGCCTGAATTGGTTAATTCAGTTGGTTAAGTCTTGGGGGCTATCCATCTATCAGTCTACCTCCGTCAGACTCATATAGTACTGCCATGCGGCCTAAGTTTTCCCAAAAATGTTCAGATAGATTTTTTTTTTTAAAGGAAAAGTGAAGGCAGTAATGAAGGCGAGCAGGCAGACAGGCAGGAAGAAACCCTTTTATGTTGTTGTTGTTTACACTGGTTATTTCCCCTCTCTGGCTCTGGGTCTTGAACCTGGGACCTTGGGATACATGCGGGATTGCTTCCAGGTTATACTACGCCACTAGGCCACCAGGGCACTAAAGGCCAATGGAGGCCTCGGGGGTCTAGAGAGAAACCGTTACCATTACTTTAAAAAATAAGGATGACCTAGATGGAAGGTCATCTCCAGAAAGAGACTTTTTATCAGAGAAACATTAAGGTAGGGCAAATATCTACAGGGAAGATTTGTCATATGGAGTCATCCACTTACGTGAAGACCTAATCCTCTCTCCTTGATGCCCCAGGTCCCTTTTCTGATTCCTCAGCTCAGGACAAATCCTCGTCTGCCTTATTTACCCTGGGATATACAGCCATGTAAATCCTTCGTAAGTATGGCATTAAATTTGGCCTTTTCGCCTATTGATCTGTCTGATGTTAATTTGTATGCTCACCCAGCCTGAAAAGAAACTCAGGGGCATGGGGGAGTTTACCCTGTTCCCTTACGCTGGTTCCTGGCGGCACTTTCAGAAATGCCAATGTCTAGAAGAAGGAAAGTTTCTCTTCCTGTGATGCCAGCAGCTATCCTTGCTCTCCTCAACAGCCTGGTCCTGCCTGGTAAGGGGAATGGACCTGGCCATGACTGGTTCTGACAAATCAGATTTATCCCTGAGCTATGGAAAGCGTCACTTTCTGTGAACAAAGGGAGATGGGGAGTGAACACAGAATCGCAACCAGACTGGTTTTGCAAATCTTACCATTTCCTGTCTTTGAGGGTTGGTAAGAAGTATCCTCTTGACTCTGAAATTAGCTGCCCAAGATTTTTCTTTGCATCGTTTGTCCTGTGCATAAAGCTTTGCCTTTGTCAAGTTGTTTCAGAGGAGGTAGAAGAACAGGCCTCTTTGCAGAATGTATGCATTTCCTCTATTATGGAGATGGTGCCAGTGTTTTTTGCTTTCCTAGTCTGCTTGGAATTTTCCTCTGGTGAAACCAGATTTGAGTTCATTTCATAACAGACCAAAGGGTATAGCTATTCCTGACAGTTAAAGTGTGCTATGCAGCCTGAAAACCAGTTGTAACTCACTGGTCATGTGCAAAGGGAATTCCACAAATGGGCAGTAAATAACCAGTGTGAGCTTCAGACCACAGTGTGGAAGTTGACTGTCTACTGAGTTTGAAGGGAAGTCAATCGAAGTTCTACTTGAATATTCAACTGAAGGAGAGCAGAACCTGAAGGCGTGCTAGGGGCCTTTGGCATTCCGGTAATAACTGCTCTCTTTGTTTTATGCTGTTCTTTCGACTCCCTGTCACTTCATCAGGCAAGTGTCCCTCCTCTGTGATCGAGATGTCTATTGAAATAAGATACTCATCTCTCCATAGATGCAAGGTAGCTGAGTCTTGGCTCTAGATAATACATGTTTTGGTATGTCTGGGCTTATTGCCAAATACATGTGGGTATCTCTGATCTTGAGAGAGACTGTTGGTGGCAGCAGTCAAACACTTTTTTTTGTTAATAAAGGATGTTTGTAAGGTGCTATCTTTGATTGCAATTGCTGTTTCCAGGACAAGGAAAATGCTTTGGAATACTGCAGAGGGCAGCTTTTTGGCCGAGGGGAAATTCTTCCCCGAGGAGCTCAATTTACTTGGCAAGGGTTTGGACAGGACATCTCTGAAGAGGTCACCTGAAGAGGTCTATTCCTTTCACATACAGGAAAGGAAATTTAAGACAGAGGTGAAGAACAGGGCTTTGGGGCCACAAAGTCTTCTGAAATCAGGTCTGAGACCAGCTACGTACAAGGTATGTACTCAGTAGCAATTTAAACTTCACTTTCCTAATTTGTATAATGTGGATAATTCACATTAAACACACATGGGTTATTGGGGGTAATCGGAGATGATTAATGTCTCGAAAATGCATGACGCCATTCCTGGCTGTTAAATGTACACATTCATGGCACGAGGGAGGGCAGCAGCGTGGCAGCAGGAGTTATGACGGTAGGTGTGGTGACGGCAGCAATGACAGTGACGGGAGCAACAGCAGTAGCGGGAGTTATAGCTGGGACAGGAATGGCAGAGTAACTGATAGCAGAAGTATAAGGAATAGCAATAGCCGTAGCCATAGTCATGGGAGGGGTAATGGGAAAACTAGAAGCAGCAGTGGCAGCAGTCCTCATTGTTTATGGCTTGCATTGTTCAGTATCAAGGAACTTGGTGTGACTCTGATGAGCGATCACTAGACGGTGTTATAAATTTAAAATCCTCCTGATTTGCCAATGTGTTGCTTGTGCCTTTTTTGTCGCCTTCGAGATTGCAGCTTCAGCTGCACAGGAATCTGCATGGCAACCAGAAGAGAACTTTTTCTGTGCTTTGTTCACTGAATTTCCACGGGACAATGGCAATTTCCTTTGTATTGTGTGATGGAGAGTTCATAGGCATACATTTTACAAAGATGTTATCTAGCCTGATTTCCTTCATTCAGCTCTGGCCTGGCTATTTAAAGTACTTGATTTGTGGATGGGGAAGTCCTTCCCCCACATTCTTGTAAGGCCAAAAGAAGAGAGAAGAGGACAAAAGATTTACAGAGAGCTCAAAGAACACATGCATTCATAATATTAACAAGGAACCATTACTTAATGGTAAAAGTAAAACAGCTTAATAATAGTGGCTTGCAAAGGGCATCTGCCCCACAAATCCCATTTGCTGAATGGATCCAGCCATGTGAACATTAAAGCTATATGTGTTAGGCATGTATGAGAATTCCCTGTAGCTTTTTTTCATAATATTACTGTAATACGATGCGGCCTCGAGAGCGCAGGGCCTACAGCACTTAACTGCAACCCGGGAGGACTTTCCAGCTTAAAGTGCTTCCCTTGTTCTCCTGTCTTCAAAACACTCTGGGCTGCTGGGAAAGGGTACCAGGCTTTCAAATGCATTCTTGTCAGAAATTGCTTTTGAAAGGAACCTATATTTTATTAAATTTAATTAATGACTACCGATTAGATTGCAGGATTAAAAAATAGCTTTATTGTCTTCAAAAATCAACTCTTTCCCAAAATGACTCCCAGCAAGTTTCAAAATTAGAATTTCAGTAGAAGCAAAAGGAATTCTTCTTCCAAGTGTTGCGTAGAATGCTTAGACTTGTCCTAGAATTCAGAGATAATGTTTTTAAGACAACAGCAGTGGATGTTCATGTTAGGATGTCTGCATGCGTGTTCGAGAGGGAAAAAAAAATCACTTCCAACAGATGCCCTTAGGCTATAATGGGCATGTATAACGTACGGCAATTATGCAGATATTTCTGTCAAAGAGATTTCATTTATTCAACAAATTTTCGAGGAGCTGCTTTGTGCTAAGATGACTAACAGACTAGTCTCAAAAAGCTGTTAAAGAGCAATCTCACAGAGGCCATTTGATATGTTAACTCTTTAGCAATATTTCTAATGGTTCTAAAGTTGGTTACTATTCCCTGTGTAAAGATAATCTTAAAATTAAGCTAATTTTCCCATCTGTAGTTTGACATCAAATAGAATATTCAGCTAATTGGAACGAGCTTGAATATTTGAATAATCTAATTTTCCTGATGTTTCCCTCCCACCCCCGACCCAAAGATTAGACCAGATCACCACGACCTGTGGTGGCAGGGGAGAAGAACCATGGAAAGTACAGATTGTTTGGATGTGATCTAGTTCAGAAGCCACTTCACCACTGCTGAAAGCTGGAATTTGCTGTCCTGCTTTCTCTGCTCCACGGGCACAGGGAACCACTCCTTCCTTTATTTGCACTCTTGATCGCTCTAAGTTCTGCCAGAGAGTGACTAAATCAGTCTCCTGGCGCCTTTATGCATATTCATCACTCATTTGAGTCTTCAAGGAGAAAAAACGAAGAAGCTGAGAGGCAACAAAATGAAGAACGTGGGTCTCTGTGTTGAGTGTTTATATTCCCAGTTTTCAACCTATTTGCAGATCACTCTCATCTTGTGAACTTTCATTCATACGACTGAAGGTAAGATTCAGAACAGAAGCTCCTCAGTTCTGCGTTTCCTCAGATGGCATCTGTGTGCTCTAATGGTTTTTACAGAAACAAAGGAGGCACCATGAAGCCTGGTTTGGCAAAAGATATGGAGGCAGCGTTCTGTGAAGGCAAATTTTGCATCTTCCAGTGATAGCTACAATGTATTAGGAAGCAAAATCACAAGTGTGTGGGTATAGCTAAAAAAAGAATGATTCCACCTCAGAATTCCAGTCGTCGTTTGCTTTTCAATAAGAAGCAAAAAGATGGAAGTATGAGAGGATGCTATTATTCAGAAATATGGTCATTCCTGCACAACTTATAAAAAGCAACCATAGGAAAACGCCACTGGGTCCCGGCAATTCTGATTCATCTACCTTGTATTTTAGTGAGGCTGAGAAAATGCCATTGCTGAAAATCTGTGTACATTCTCAATGACTCACACTGTGTGGAATAATATCTCACAATGTCCTCACTTAAATATGATTTCGAACTCTGAGACCACATTCTCTTTAGGTGACTCTTTTCAAGCAGATGTGGAAAGTCTCTTTTCTTCGAGGGCTACTTGGCAATGGACAGACACAAATGTAAACATTTCTCTGAGGAGTTCAAATTGCTGACAGAGATGTATTGACAATGTCTTCCAAGTAGAGACAATGCTGTTTTAAACGGAAGCACAAAAGCAGCGAGACGTAGTTGATAGAGGAGTTTACAAAAGACTTTTGTGGCTGCTTCTGAGAACTCATGCCTGTGCATAGTTTATTCCCAGCTCAGTTTTATGATGCTGATAAAAGGGAGTCTATGTTGCAAAGCTTTCCATGCTCTGTTCTAACACTAGTGAATCATGTCCCCAAGCATCTAAGCAAATCAGGGACTGGCTGACTTCTTGGAGAAGGTAAGGGCAAATTCAGTAACTAAAACATATCCCCACTTTTGCTTATTATTAAAATAAAAACTACTGTCAAAAGACATTTTTGGTGGGTAGTTCCCAGTGTCTTTAGTCTCGTGGTGAACAGTCAGAACAGGAGACTTACTTATGGCTGCTTGAGAAGGGAGGGCACAGTTCTGTGCTGCTTTTTGTAATCTTTCCATCGCTCTGCACTGATTATTTCCAATTTACTGCATGCCTCACTCCATATATGAAATATTATGATAAAATGAACTGCATGAGAAAGTCAATCTATTTTGCAGACTTCATAGAGATTCTTGAGATGGGATAAGTTAAAAGGAAACTGTTGTACTGCTTATACCTCAAGGACAAATATGAAGGAAAGTTAAAAAATATCTTCTAACCTAACATTGTCTCTGGTCAGGTGTATGTGATTTTCTGATAAAAGCAACAATAATAAAAATAACATGCTTCATGGGGCTCTGCAAAGGTCTTTTCTATATTTCATCAAGTTTATGAGGATGGATGGAAGTGGGCAGAGGCTCCTAGTTTACCATAGCAGCTGATAATGGATGAAGCAGACATTCAGACCTATGCTTGCCTATCTTTAAAGGCCACGCTTTCCCTCTGGACTATGCAGAATAGGTGTGTGATGATACAGCATTTATAGAAATGCAATTTATCCCCCAAGTATTCTCGCCCACAGTCTCAAAGTGGTAAGAAGGGCCCCTCTGACACAGCCAAGAACAAGTTCATGTACAGGGGACAGAAGCACACTAGCAGTCTGGTGTCTGTTATGCATGCTCAGGACACCACAATCGCTGCCATTTTGAGTGACAGTGGTGAGTCAGCGTTCATGACTTGAGTTACTGTGGCAATGTTTTTTTAGATAGTGAGGAAATCCTTTTGGGAGGTGGCTGTTTTAAGTTTTGACTTGAGTATGCCTTTTTCAGATAGCCAGCAGTCTTGTCACCATGCTCAAGAGTCCTGCAGCTGCACAGGCTTCTTTCGATTTCATGAAAAAGTAATCAATGATCAAAAAGGCACTCTGATGTCTGGGCTGTGTTGCAAGGAGGGATGGGGCATCACTGGCCTGGTGGTGAGAACACACACACACACACACACACACACACACAACCTCAAAGTCCCAACTCTTACTATGCCTGGTCCCGTATCTCAAACAAGATTTGTTGAATTGATTCTGCCTTTATAACTACCCATTGATCTCGTTTAGTTGTTCATTTTTTGACATACCTTCACTGAGTGCTTTCAGTGTGCCAGAGTGGGCACCCATTCCTCTCATACGGTAAGCACTCAAGAGATGAGAAAGGATGAAAGAATAGGATATTTACCATTGACAAATTTAGTAATACTTATGCTAATGACCAAATGTTGTCAGATACATATGATTATAATGTATGCTTAAATATAGCTGGAGACATACCATATCTATTAGTCAAATTTTCATATACAACATTATCAGAGTTGAAAGTTAAAATTGAAAGGTGTTACTGTTCACTATCTGGAAATGTAACATTTTTGAAGGGTCCAAGATCAGCTGAACTTTTAGGTTTTCATGCTGCTCTCATGTCCCCTTCCTTCTAGGTGACTCTTAAGTGAAATAAAAATAGATTGTGTCATACTTGTTAGGATGAAAATATATATGCCTTATACCTGAAAACCCTATACTTTGAAGCCAAATTTGTGTTACAGAACAATGAAAGAATGAAGATAACTTCTTGGATTTGGCGACTACTTTAGTCCTCTGTTGATTTGGGGGTCTGAGCCCTGAGAACTAATAGGACTACACAATCAGAATTTTTTGGAGGGAAGAAAGAAATATACAGATGTCTAGTCAGCAATTTGTGTGTGCTAAAAATATTGTGAAAATTTGGACACATATGTTCTGTATATCTATCAATACACACTCACACGTACATACATACACAGATCTATAAACTTCGTTAGCTTCTGGGTTCCATTCTTGTTGCCCTTGATAAGCGGAGGAGTTAAAATCATATAAAGGCAATTTACAGGGGTGATAATCTCTTAAGTCTTTCAACATTGGATCACTTTACATGGTTGTGAGATGATGGTTTTGGGAAGGAGTAAAGAAGGAAATTCCAAAATGTGAATGGTATTTAAACCTCTTAAATTTTTTCTTCAAAGGAAGAGAAAAAGAATAAAATTATGTTTCCCTTATTCAACAAGATGGCACACAGAAGGGCTGTTGAGCAGAAAAATAACTAAAAAGAATATAAAGACCCAGTGACTTGAGTTCCTTTCATGAAATATGTGAGTTAAAAAAATCCAGTAACCATAAAACAACTTTTTCTTTGATGCTGAACAAAAAACGAGCTTGAAATTTAGTGTTGCTGAGCAAATGAATGAAAAATACAGATGTCTTTACCTTCAGCTCAGTTCAGATTTGCCAGCTGAACGATCTCATGCTTAACTCTTTGTATGACTCTACTAAATGCATCAAAGCTCTAGTTAACAGGAAAGGTTTAAAGTAAAAATTAAACACATATTTTTCCTTCTTTTTCTTTAGTCTCTTAATAAATTATGAAATTCAGTTGTGCCATATCCCTGTTATTGTCCTCCAGAATTACCTTAAAAAAATCACACATAACCTTAAAAAAACACGTAAAAGCAAAATATGTTACATCTTTTCTTGGTGTAGTACTCAGGTCTAATTTTTTCAAATTAACTGAAATAATAATTGTTGTCTTTAAAGTGTAGGAACTTGATGTTATTTTAATTTTTTAAAGTTGGTTCATAATACAAATTTCCCCAAAGGTTAAAAACAATATATTAAGGAAATACCACCTGCTACTTGGAGCTTCCACAGGAAATTTGCATTTCTACTTTGTAATGTATTATTCGGGGGAGGAAATGACAGCCTACTTATTATCCCAAAGTATAGAATCCGGATAGCTACAAAGTAGCAGACAGAAAGAAAGAAGGCCAGTATCCATTTCCCAACTGACATTTCATGGAAATTAAAAATTCAGTAGGAGGAGGCAAAAGGCATGTGCTGAAAACTACTACACTCACTTAAACATTCTCTTTTGTGCTCTAAATTCAGACTTGCTTTCTAGCCCACTTGAGTGGGGCCAGTTCCACAGAGGGACAGGTATGGGCCTCGGGCACATTTTTCAATCTTTTGTAAACAATCCCTGAGGGATTAAGGTGGTGGTCATGGCCGAGCCCTTTAACCTGATCGCTGAGAGTGAGAGAACACATGGAGACTGCCTTTCCAAAGTTCAACAGACATTTTCTACAGTGTTATTTACAAACCAAACAAGGTTGAAGATAAATTACTTCCTACTGTCCAGCTCACAGGAAAGAAGCATTTTGCTCAGGTATAGTAAATACATTACAAAACAAAGGAATTGCTCAAAGCCTGGAAGGGGAGCAGAAAAGGCCACTCCAAAATGTGCCACTTTGGAATGTAAATTACACTGAGCTGAAGTCCATCAAGACCCAGCAAACTCAGGAAGAAGTTCGCCTCTCCCTTAACTGTCTAAAAGAATTGGATAGGGGGCCTCGGCCCAGAAAGAATTATTACCAGAGATTTTTTTTCAATCTGAAAGGTTTATGTGCATGGAAGGATGAATTGTCAAAAGTCTGCTATTCTTATATATTGTGAATTGCCCACCTCCCCTTTGAAGTCCCTATCCCATTCCTTAACTCCGGATGGTGTCTGTACCTCAATGGCTGAGTTTCCCTTGAGTCTCATTATTTTCATGGAGCCCTCTTATGGAAGAATTTATATTTTCTCCTGTTAATCCGTTTTATGCCAATTTAAAAAGTAGGCCAGCCAAGGAACTAGAGGGGAATAAGGAAAACATTTTTTTACTCCATACAGTATCTCCTCTTATATCAACTATATTGGGGCTTATAAAATATTTTAGTCTGAAAAGAGTCTCTGTTGATTCAACTTTTCTTGAGTGAATCATCTCTCTCTTCCTTTTCCAAATGTATTAGTTTCTCTCCCTCTGCAGTTCTTCTTATTATATAAGAGCAACCTACCATTCCCTCTCATATAGCCCATGCTTTTTTTGTATATGGGAGTTAAAGCAACCTATATCTTGAAACATTTGAAAAATTCATTCATTTGATCAATGATCTAATCTGGGTAAGGGCATACACTTAGCTTAATGATTGTTTCCTCCACTGAGTTTACTGACTATCCTCTTTAAAGTACAGAGCTATTTTCAGTTGAATTTAATCAAAAATTCAGTAGAAACAGATATTCATTGAAGTACTTGATGTCGTACTTAAAAAAAATTGTTATTTACTTATGTAAACCACCTACTTAAATATGGTTCTCTTTGGGAAACATTAAATTGGTAAGTTTTCTTTTCAAATTTGTAAAACTTGGATGAATTAATACAGGTTTTTAAAATTAGCAAAATGCCCTTTCATCTTCAGACATAAAAAGGATTTAAACTTGTAATCATGACGCATTATAAGAAGTGAAACAAAACACTGCTTGCAAAATCAAATGGGTAAAGGATGTAACAGAGAAATCCCAGAATGGAAAATATGAAGTAGTTTTTACTATTAAGAGCAACAGCTCAACAATTTGGCTAAAGAACAACCTGTATTAATCTGAGGAAGCAGCTTTGAGTAGAGAAATGTAGAACTTACCAGTACACTACCTGAGCATCTATATTAAAACTTCACCACTTCCCTGAATAATGTGGTTCAGAGTCTAAAAGTCTGCTGTGGACAGACAAACTTAAAAATAGTGAATGATTAGAAAATGGAAATCCAAAAGCAAATGAAAAAGATTTGCTTATTTTAAAGATGGTGAGAATGCCAGTAACTTAATAAGGGCTCTCTTGGAGATACCAATAGGCCAGAGACCAATACCAAACCTTTATCATCCATGAGAGAAATCAGGAAACATTTGTAGTAGTTTCGTAAAAGTATATGGATAGCCAAAAACACAATATACTGTATACCAAGATTCTGTTTTCTAACCCATTTTCTGCTTCTAATAAGCTGAGAACTTGGGCGAGTCTCTTGAGCTTTTGCGATTTTCATTTCTCCAACTTAAAAGGAAAATTTTGCAATTCTCTAAAAATTGGGACGTGTTTGTGTTTCCTTCTGAAAAACTGAAATAATTACCAATTTTATCTATAACCTGCCTACTTAAAAATGAAGGATTGCCTTTCCCAGTGTGGTTTATATATTTGGCAGCAAAAATGAACACCTGACAGGTAGAATAAGAAATCACAAAGCTAGCAGTCCTGTGGTAAAGCAGCAATTCATCTTCTAAGAAAGTTATGGACCCTTCCTAGAGCCTGGCATGACCACAGATTGTATAGCTCATGGAATTAAATTTCAGAAAACACTCTTGGTTTTCCTTCCATGAAGGGAATAAATTCAGTTCCTACTAGGACAGCCATTAATAGGCACCTGTGATGATCCGGCTCTGAGTAGAACCGGGGCCATTTTGTGAAAACAATCCAAGGCTGGAATTCGGGCTGGTTTGAAACTGGTGTTAAGTTGTACTTTTAAAGTGAGTGATAAAAATCCCCATGTGTTGAGAGAAGGTCATAAAACACAGCAACTCTTCCTTTACAAAAAGGAACATCTAGGCCCTGTGCCTAGGAATATGCAATGACATATGTTAGACTTCAGCAGCAAGAAGACCCCCGCGTTTTTCACAGCTAACAATGATCAGCAGGGCCAGGCAAAAGATTACATGCAAGAACACTTTTTGTTTTCTTTCCTTGAATGAATAGAGGGCTGCTTCTGGAATTAGAGGTTGCATTTTTCTCTTATATATCTTTCTTGCCACATACCTCCCTCAGAGCTGAGTGTTGGGAGACAGCCGAAGGAGTGTCTAGCTAAATGTTTCATGTGACAATGGGGGCGTTTCAGCGCTTCCTGCTGCTGCTGGTGATCCGGCTGACCTTTCCTTTGTGATCTCTGCAGTTAATGAGACTGTAAACCAGAATTTGAGCTGATTGAATGGAGGTTTAAAGGGCAAAAGAAAACGGTGGTTGTTTAATGATTACACAACTTGTTTTTTATTGCTCAACATTGAACTTGCTTTATTTTAATATTTAAATCAATATGCATTCAGGATGCAAACTGCATTGAGGTTGAAACAGAACTTCACTACTGTTGTGCCGGGGGGTGGGGCTCGGAGAGGGACTGCTACTGTGACTTTAAAAAATTCAAATTGGTACACTGGCTTAGACAGCCTCTGCTCCACCCCTCCTCCCACAAATTAATTCCACAAAGTTAAACACATAATTTGTAAAACAATTGAGAAGTAAACTTCTTGTTCCACAGTGTCACATGCAGATAAATCTTCACTAGGAGTAGGAAGTCCCACACTGTTTTGAAAACAATTCCTAGACTTTGCCACTGATTGAAACAGATTGAAGACACAAGCCACAGACACCACGACACCGACACCGCTGTTTCTGCTTTTGCTTACTGCTTTTAGGGGCGGAGGTAACACTTCAAAAATCAGCAGCCTCCCTAATAAATACAGTGATTTAGTGGATACTCTGATTGTTTGGGGTCAGTATCCTTGAGAACAGAAGCTTTAATGTATCTGCTCCACGCAGGTGTGTAATGAGAATAGCGGCTGTGTTGATAAGAGATCCCTGGGAGCTGGTAACATATTATCCTCCGTAATTTCTTCCCAAAATAGACTCAGTGGAAAGAGGATGCATAATATACCCCTTCTCAAAGGAAGCATTCCCCAGTACAACAGAACCAGTCATTCTAAAAACAGCTTTATGGCTCTTCAGTCAATAGCTCTATTTTCTCCCCTTTCACAACTTCCTTCCTTGTGCGATGTAAGAACACACATATGTGTGGACACACATGCACGTCTCAGCGTACAAGACTGGAAAGGGTTCCAAGATCTGCATCCTCCCGCAGTCCCCTTTGAAAACGTCGTTATGATTTGATGCACTTTAACCTGAATACTTTATAATGCTTGTCACTTAATCTCATTTTTACTCCAGATCTGATGATGAGCCATTTACTCTCCTTGGGTTAAATTCAGTTCAGGAAGCAGTTGGTAAGTGCCTGACTATGAAGCAATGAATTAGATACAGTGTCAAGTGAGAGAGAGTGTTCACTGAATATGATAGGCAGCAAGCAGAACACTGCCCTAAAGATACAAATGGCTCCAGGAGCATAATCAGCAGATTGCTGATTATCAATCCTAATCATACACCTAACTTGCAAGTCAGATTAGTTTCCAAGTTCTTGAAAATGGGATTTCCTTGCTATACCGAAGCTGTTTTCCTTAGTTATATTTCACAAGCTAGCAGAACATGTTACCCTACTCAGGGCTGCCCAAATCCTGACCAGAATGGAAGAAATCCAAAACCTGAGTTGGGTGTCAAGTTTTTCAAATTTGGAAAGTGTTTTCTTGAGGGGAATAGAAAGTATAAATGATGGTTAGATTCTCAGACTGGGTAACAAAAATCTATAACCTAAAATGTTACAAGAGACTATAGGTAATATACTTTTTGAACTATTCATAATTAATTAAAAGTTAATGAAATACTTTTGAAATTCATCTTGGAATTTAACCTTTGAGGAATAATGTAAATGACAGTGGACAGAGACTTTTTAAAATTTATTTTATTTTGCTTTTAAAGGAAAGGTGCAGGCAGGAATGAAGGCGAATGGGCAGGCAGTCAGCAAGAGAGAGAAGCATTTTATTCTATTTCCACTTGAGTTGTTCACCATGGTTGTTTCCTCCAGACCTGAGACTCGAACACAGGGTTATGTGGTCTTTCTAACAGCTGCCCCACCAGGATGTGCTGAGACATTTTTTTTTTAAGAAAAGGTACAGGCAGGAGTGAAGGCAAGTAGACAGGCAGACAGCAAGAGAAAGGAGAAACACTTTTTATTCATTTTATTTAATTTTTCATTTGCAACTTGGTTGTCTGTTCCTACCCTGGGTCTCAAACCCGCGTCCTTGGGATGTACATGGCGTACGTCCTGTGCACTTCACATTAGGTCACCAGGGTGCACCGGAATGGAGACTTTCAAGGAGAAGCTGAATGGGAGCTTCTGGGTGTTTTCAAGGGCTGGAAATTAGTGGTATTCTTTATTCTATTAAATTTTACCTCAAAACACTTGTGTTTTGTTTTTTTTTCTCTTCTCTGATAGGTATATGGCCAGAGCCACTCTAGCAATATGACAAAATAGTAGAAGAGACATGGAAGAAAATGGGAAGATATATTCTGAAAATTAAAATATGTGAGAGACCAAGAGATGTAAAGGCAGGAAGACTCTTAGTCACACAGCACTCCATTCCAGAACACGCACAGAAAAGCGCACTCTGCCTAGGACCTTGTAATTCCTGTGCTCTGGAGTAACTTCAGAGAGGTGTGTGCATGTGCACATGCACGTGTGTGTGTGTGTAAGCTGAGCCATGACAGAGGACAACTCTGATTTGGAGCATGCCCCAGGGTCTGCCCAAAATTTGAGTCCCTCCCCTACATCCCATTTACAGTCCCAAAATGAACAAAATGAACATAATGGAGAAGTTGAAGACTGTCCCCAGATAGAGCAAATAGCAACAACAGAGGAATTGGAAGTAAGTCAAGGGAAGATATATTAATTTTGCACTTTAATTTGAAGTGCATTTATTTCAAAACTGACTTCACTACTAACAAAAAGAGCAGGGAGTGGCTAAAGTCTCCACTACCCCAAAGAAACTTAGACAAAAGGATTTTAATTACAGTAAGAAGAATTTCAGTTTGTCTTAAGTCGGACCCTTTCCCAGGCAGATTGGGGTTAGGGAAAGCTTTCTTCAAGATGTAAAAAAAGTTTGACATTTCTTATCAGACAAATTCTAGAGCTTCCAGAAAATGGAACTTAGATTGGTGTTTCACCACACTATTCTGCTTTCTACTGGGTACAGGAATTTACAGCACCTAAAGTTAATTCAGTAAGTCAAGGTGGTTTGATCTTCAGCGTTTTAATACATTTTGTTTGACCGACTCAGTATTAAGGGCAGGGAAGCAAGGGGACCTCACTATGCTGACAGGTTATTCCCCCAAAGTTTGGAAACACACAGTGACCTGTATATAAAACAGGGAACCCCAGAGTGGGTGATGTGTCCCTTCATCAAAGAACCCTTCCACTTCTCCTTCCTGTTGCCCCCACCCTCTGCAGACCATCACTGTGTAACAATGATGCAAGAAGCTGCTCTGGGATGGGAGTGAGAAAAGGCCCCGTCTCTTGTCCTCTTATCCCCTGTGGGACCTTCTTGTAAGCATGGCCATGGGAACTATTTTTTGCTTCTCTTTTACTTGAGTAAACCCAAATTTACCAGTTAAAGCAGCAAGAGCAGCAAACAGCCTTTCTTTGGGATATAGCCATTGGTGGGAAGAAACAATTTCTCCTTTTCAATGGGAAATGAGATTCAATTAGTTTCCAATAGGAAACAAAGAAATGGCCATGCCTTTCCCAGCCCAGGTGGTCAGTAGTAGAAGAATGGATCTAAACCACACATTTTAAACAAATATTTTACATTTTCTTGTCTTTCTAAAATATTCTCTATAATTTCCTATTATATTTTAGTAGGCCCTTGATGCTTTTGAGGACTTGGCAAACCCCCAAATTCACAGTCTCTAAATTTGGGAATCCAGGAAATATTTTGCTTGGGTTTGGAGAGTTCTCCTGAAACTGTATGACTACCCAGAGGCGAGTGTTTCCTGTGTATATCTCATACCACATGTTAGCTCCCTTTCCAACTCAAATTAGGAAGTGCAGCCGGTCACATTGGGATGTGACAATTGGCAAGGTGTTGGTTCACTTCACTCACAAACTGAATGATCCGCTCTCAACCACCAGCTTCTAGGAGCCAGAATTCAATTCTGTGTCGAGGAAAATAACAAATTACTCAATGTCATGGACCTCAGCGCCCATCTTTGTCCACTGAAAACTTGGTTGCCCGGGGTGCATTCTGTTTTTTTTTTAAGCAACCTTGCGTCCTCTATGGATTGAAGTAAAATGGGGTAATATTAAGTAAGGCCACAAAAAAAACAGACAGCAGATCTGAGCACCATCTGGTAAAATGATTTTGTTATATTTTGTCTTTTTAAATTGAGTTATAGTTGACATATACTTTTTTTTTTTTTTAAGGAAAGGTGTAGATAGGAATGAAGGTGAATAGGCAGGCAGAAGAGGAGGAAGAAAACATTTTATTTTATTTTTATTTAGTTGTTCAATGGGTTGTTCCCCCTGGACCCAGGACACGAACCAGGTTCCTTGGGATGTATGTGGACTGTGCTCCTTCAGAGGTGGCTGACAAAACCACCTCTCTACCAAGGCATGCCTTGACGCATAATTTTAAATTTGCTTTCACGTAAACCACAGAATGACCTAATATTTGTACATACTGTGAAATGATCAACAAAATAAGATGACACAATAAAAAAATGCTACAATTTTTCTGCCATTTACATACATATTCTACCACATATGTGATTCCGTATCATGTCTTTCAGTGTTTTTGATGGGTTCACAGACATTCTCATCAATTTAGTGACAATAGCAGAACACGACACACCTTTCCATATTGTTCTTTGCCTTTTCAGAGTTGGGAGAATAATAAGTTTACAAAAATGTAAAAGAATTTCTGCATTAGCCTTTGAAATAATGTTTTATTTCCTTTTCTTAACTTCTATTTTATTTGCAAAGGTCTATTATGGAATCATCTGCCCTTATTAATCAAAATATTTCTTAGGCCACCAACTTACTCATTCTTATTTCCAAAGCTTGGAATTCATAGACAGCAATATGTCCACACTTAGCATCGTCAGTAGGTTCTCGGAAACCATGACTTTAAGTGAAATGACATCTAACAAATCCAATTTTGGTATAGGCTAATTGATATAAACAAGAGTTAAGTCCCTCAAGAATATTTCTAAGTCTAAAGCCATCACCAAACTTTTAAATAAAAATCCAAAACATTTCTAATGTTAAAAATAATTTGTTCATTCATTCATTCATTCATTCATTCATTTTCCAGCTCAGTTTTCCCAGTTCAAGGTGCAGGAGACTGAACCCTATTCTGGCAGCTCAAGATCAAGGCACCACTGCAAGGGGCATGCCCACACACACCCACGCTCATTCTACCTGGGACAATTTAGAAGGGCTGAAAACCTAACATGCTCATCTTCAGGAGGTGGGAGGAAACTGGAGTACCAGTAGAAAACCCACACTTCATGGGCAGAACGTGAAAAATCCACACAATGTTCCCAGCAGGAATCAATTTTTTCTCTCTCATTACTGAAACAATATTGAATGAAATGACATTATTCAAGGATTTACTGAATAGGTAGCCTCTGCAATTGTACTCGTGTCTCCTCTGCTGTCACCCATTCTTATGAAGACCAGACAAGTGCAGAAAAAGAGAAATGGTTAAGCATATATTTAGTTTTCCTTTGGGACAACTCCCTTTTTTTTTTTTTTCAATAATGAAATGTAACATTTTAGCTTTCTTTGGAGTCAGGATCTCTGGTACTCTGGCTGTTCTTTCATTAGTGATAGTGTCTTATGAATCATTTTAGCAAGTCAACCAAAATGCCTAATGCATTCACCTGGGCAAATAGTGAAGGCCAGATTGTTCTTTCAGTCTGTGTTTTGATGGTGCCTTCTGTCTTCCATATTTGGGATTTAGCACATCTGTACTGCATAATGAAAAGAGATGTGGATGAAATGTCTTTGAAGTTCGATAAAAGTTCTTGTCTGATATTTGTCCATTTTCTGTGGGAAAATGGTATCAGATGAAACAAGAGTGTCTAGACCTTCCTTTTCTTTTCCATGTGCCAGTGGGACCTCTTCCTGCTGCACAGCCTCCCCTCCCCCGATCTAGAGGCTCTTTGAAAGTTATGATCAGCCCACTGGAATCTCTTACTCTATGGTATCATTGACATCACTCCTAAAAATAAGAATTACTGCCAAGCAGTGGAGGCAGGAAATCCTTTTATATTTAATAAAGTACATAATCTTGTTGCCTTTTCAACAGTCACTTTATTGCCCTGATCAGGGCCTTTGTGATGGAACATTATAAAGTTATAGACAGATGGCATCCACAAGAGTTTTCAGTCTCCAGCGCCTACATTTGTCAACACTTTCACCTTGACTGCTCCCCAAAAGCGAATTTTGCTTCTTCTCTTAAAAATTTGAGAAAAATGTGTTTAGGTGTTTTTTACACAAATTTCTATGCTTTCAAGGCCATTTTTTCTTATTCAGATCATTACTGCATACAGATTAGCTTGATTGTATCAGGCTGACATATAAAAGCTGAAGTGTTCCAGGTGTCTAGGAATCATTAAAGGAGATCTTATAGACTCTACCAGGTGGCATTTGCCGGGACCAAAATTAATGCACTACTTCCGCCGAACACTCTCACCAGGCCTGCATCCCACCTCACCGAACCACCTTGCTCTCTCTTTATAGGTCCTCATATCACAAACTCAAAAGGAAATCTAATTTCCCTCTGGAATGCTGCCTTTAATTCATCTACAAAAACAGGCATACTCACGAAAGTGGAAACGTGACAACAAAAAGGAGTTTGGGAAGAGAGAGAAGCACATTTCAAATCTTTGAGGTCCATTTCTTCATCTGCTAAGGTTAGGAAGGCTGTTTGTACAGCTGGCTTGAAAAGCACTTCACAAGCAATGGATCAAGAACAGTCTTCTAGAGGTGGGGTTTGAGGCAAATGAACTAGAAAATCCAAGTGGCTAAGGAGTATTTCAGTTTGGTTTATCCAAACAGTTGTTTTCTTGACTAGATTTCTGCAATTACACACTTTTAGAAATGGCTGAAAGTTGGCTTTCCTTTCAATCTGTCGCTAAGTGTAGAACAAATGCTTATAGAGCTGTTATTAGGCACCAGGAAAGGTACCCCAATGTAGTTCTTACCTTGGTCAAAGCTTGAAGATTCATCAGAGAGAAGATAAATGAGAAACAGCTAGAGATTTAAATCATTAAAGGCCAAGTCCAAAAATTCCCTCTCTAACTTTGCACCCCAGGAAACCCTTGGCTTTCTTAGCTTGCCACTCCTGCCTGACCTCTCTTTCTAATCTATACCTTTTCTTTCTTTTTCTGCCTTCTGCCTGTTTTCACATGTTAGGTCTGGCAGAGACATTTATAGGCACTGTTTCGTATTGTGCTATTAGCCTCTCATTTATGGAGAAAATAGATCCCACTATGATAACCTACAACTGCATTTTGATTAATTTACTCCTTTGTCCATTCATTAGACAAATACTATCTTATGAACAAGCTGTGCTGAACAACTGTGACAGCAAAACCAGAAAAGCCTTCTCCAGATTTCCTTCTTTCTCTGCAGTCCAGGATTTGGTTTGTTGTTTTGGTGAGAACCATCAAAAAGCAAGCTTTTTAATTAGAAATCATTAGTGCCTCATTTGTTCACAATACTATCTAAGTTTCAGGAGAACAGATTCTCAGCTCCATCAAGGTTTATATGAGAGTCTAAGGGCCAATAACCACCTTCGCCCCAGTAGCTCTGCCCACCCCTCACCCCTATAACCACAGTCTTCATTTCAGAATCTAAGAAAATTCTCTTGTCTTGTGTTAGTTTGTTCATTTAGTTTCATTACAAACCACATACAAGTGAAACTACAGGTATTTTTCTTTTTCTTTCTGACTTATTTCTCTTACTCAACTCATGTTCTATATAAATTGTTGCAAAAGGTAAGATTTTATCCTTTTTTCAATAGCTGAATAAGATTGCATTTACTGAACTACTTAGTAGTTTCGGGTCTGGGGATGCAGGCTGCCTCCCACAGCCATCAGCTTTCCAACATCATGGCAGGGGGCACAGGCCGAGGGACTTTGCAATTACACTCCTTCCCTCTCCTCCATGCATTAGTGACCCCAGGGCGTGGTCTGGGGTCCCCTGCTCTCCTTTTAAAGCATCAGTACACCCCCCCTAGTTTCAAGTGGCACCTCAACTCAGAGTCCTGCATCCTTATCTCTAGCGCCAAATGTTTGCTTTCGCTTCAGTCCCTTATTTCTCAATATCTACAAAATGTGTGGACTAGACAGTTCACTGGCACCTGGAATAAACGTGCTCAAGTCAGATCTTATTACCACTCTCCCAGCACTGCTTCTGGTGGTTACCTGCCCCTAAGTAGCGTAAGTGCTGTGCCTGGTTCCCCATGTCAACAACCTTCTCTTTGGAGTCACTGCCCCCACTGTCTTAATGCCCTTATCTCAAGTATTCTACTAAGTCCTACAAATCTTTCCTTTTTTTTAAATGTTTTACTGCAGGAACACTGGTTTACAACTCTATGTAGGTTTAGCTGTGCGAGCTCATTCTGTCAAATGTGTGATGTACCGCACCCAGCACCACAGTTCCAATTGTCCTCCACTATCCCCAGGACCCCCAACTACCCACTGATCACACTCCCAGTACTTTTCTCTGTGGTAACCTCATTGTGTTCCCAAAGTCCAAAGGTTAGTTTTTGTTCTGTTTTGTCTGTTCATTTGTTTTGTTTATTTATATTCCACCTATGAGTGAAATCATCTGGTATTTGTCTTTCTCATGATCTCCTCTAGCTAAATCTGTGTTGTTGCAAATGGCAGGGTTTTATCTTTTTTTTTTTTTTTTTTAAATTGTAATAGCTGAGTTTCATTCCATTGCTTACACACCTTCCTTACCCAGTCATCTGTCAGTGGGCACTTCGGTTATTCCTATGAGCTTTTTCCGTATCATTTCCTCATGTCCAACTTTTCATCATTATCTTCTCAGCTAAAGAATGATGCTCTTTGTTAAATATCTCAAGATAAATACATATACATATTAACTCTCTCGAAGATAGAATAAGCAGGACACTTTCTTTGGGGTATCCTACGAATCCTAAAACAGAGCAAGAATGGTTCCTTCCTGTGATTTATAGAAAATAAAAGAAATGTTTCAAACTGGAGCTAGTGAATATTTCATCGTTTTTTGTTTATTTGCTGAACTCAATAGTTTATGTTCCCAGGGAGGCTCTGGCCTAACATTAGAAACAGATGAAGAAAATGAAGACAAGGCAAAATGAATAACGACATTCCAAGCATATCCATCACCTGACTTATCTACAGACCAGTATATCACGCTGTCAGGGAAATGTTGCCTCTGGTTTATCTTCAAGTTTCTCGTTTCTTATTTTCTATTCTTTCCCATGTTGTTTTGCATGATCATATTCTGCCTCCTTGAGAGGAACTGAAGAGTAGCTCTTAGTTATAGGACACGTGAAAAAGCTGGCTGAGATTTCAACATCACCGAGCTTTTTCAACATTGACTGAGCTTTGGAAATGTATTTACCGTACCCCATCATTTTGTGTGAATTATCCGAAAACGTGATTTTAGGATAAAAGAAATTTCTTCCCCATTAAGGAAGATACTGCCATACTCCCCTTGAAACTGCTGAACTTTCACTTACCACGAAAGCTATCAGTGCATGGATTGCCTGAGTTTCTTGGCAACCCCTGCTCCTTTGCCCTTCCCTTCCCTTGATTTAGGTCATTTTGATTATCATCATTATTATTATCATCTCCACAGGAAGAGTAAAGAAGACCAGAAGCAACACTGAAATGAATGAACAATACGGATTTTTCCAACTTGTTTTTAATACAAGTCTATTAGTAGGATGTTGAAATATTTAGGAAAATCTATTTGGGTTAGTTACAAATTGTCTGACATCTAAAAAAGATTTTTAAGGTATAAGTCAAGGTAGGTGTCAAAAATAAAAAAATACATGGAAAGAAACAGCTAGAACCAGCAGAGTAACTGGAAAAAATCTGAAGCACTGAATGAAATGCTATTGACAAATTGTATAGAATCTACCTGATATAGGGACAGGAGATCAATGGAGCCAGAAAGGAAGGTTGATATTAACGACACCAGAGAAAATGGCAATGAGCACTTTTTAAGTATCTGATGAAATCAAAACATATCAGAGCCTACAGAAAAGCTAATCCTGAACAAGGGCGCCCAGAGCTCAGCCCAGCTGTTACTCCTCGTTTTCCTCCCAGTTATGCTTGCTGTGTCTTCTGAGAGCCTTTGTCCTTCTATTTTTCACATTTAATATTTTATTTCTCATTTTATTCATGAAAAATATAAAAGCAAATGCACACTTTAATGGACAATATAGGAAATGAAGGAAAGATATAGTTTCACTATTTTTCTATTAGATGTATAAGTCTACATACAATGTATACTGCTAGCACAATGGGACTACAAGTGCCTTTTTCTAATTTGTGCAAGGATGCCAACTGTCACTACATCCAGGAATTCATGCAGAGTTGAGGCAGACATCCAAGAATAAGTCACATGGTGTTCTGAAATGATCTGAAGGACATCCGATGTGTCCCTATACTGGAGTTACAGTAAGTCACATAGAGGTAACTTGGGAAATTCCTCAAGGTGAAATGAGGTCAAAAGTTATCCTGACCACCTCCAATGCCAACTAAAAGGCATCTTTTGATGTCGTTTCCTCTGGGCAGTCTCTTTAAGAGGGAGTTCTTGGAAGTGCCTTGTCCCTGTACACATAACATCAGAGCATATGGAAATGGCGTGAATACAAGAAGAGCTAGTGATGTAGCATAATGGGAAAAAGCATGTTTTTTGAGGGATAGGTAATTCATAGCTAATGCTGTAGATGCATTTAATGCACAGCTAATAGAAAATAGTGGCCTGATGTAGAGGAGAGTCAAAAAGACAAGGAGAGGGGAAGGAAGGTAACATCCATGAGCACACTGATTATACCTAGGACTGTTTCATATCATCAGTTCTAATCAGGACCCTGGGAAGTAGGTTGTATAGACCCCATCTGATAGATGAGAAAACTGTAATTCAGAGAAGTTAGATGGTCTGCCGGGGCTTAAAGAGCTCATGAGATACTGACGGAGTTTCATACCAGATCAAACTACAAAGCCCTTACTCTTTCAATGCATCATGTCACTTATTAAAACGACTGAACAATATGGCTGATATGAGAAAAGTTAAAGGAAGTTCTATAACTCGTGCTTGACAAAAAAGACTGAAAAGTGATATCATGTTTTTGAAATGCTGTCTAGGAAGGATGAACCTAAAGGATGGTGACCAGCTGTTTTAAAACGCGTTCTGAAAACATAAGAGTAGAACATGGGCTTCAGCAACAAGGAAAACTTCCTTGCCCGAGGAGGGAAACGTGGAGTTGGTTTAAAATGAAGGAAAACACTGAAGGAGTAGGCCAGAGAGAAGGAAACTGCCACAAAAAGGCACAAAAGGCTAGAAGGGATAGAGGAACAGAAGAAACATTGAACGTGGAAAGAAATAGAAAATAAGAGAATAATAATTCATGAAAACACTGTTTTCCTCCAGTAACATCCAGCGTGATTATCTTTGTGCCGTAAAGTCCTATAGTTCTTCACTGAAAATGTTTTTCAAGCATTATAGGTTTTTTTCCTAAAATACAGTCATTTTTAAATTTAACTGATGAATTAATTTTTATATCTTACTTTTAAATTAAAATTTAATTTAATTATGGAATAAGCACAGCGTCATCACATGATGTCTGTTTAAGCTGTGCATCATTGCAAATCATCATCTGCTTATAATACATTGAATTTACCACTACTTTTCCAGTTCTTTTTTCATCATACAAGCAATACAGATTTTAATCTGAATGGAAGGATTTAACTGAGATCCTGCCTCAGACCAGGAATACGTAAGTGCTAAATGACCACTTTAAGGATTATGTAATCCTCAAAGCAGCTTTTTGTTTTTTTTAACTTTCTATTTATATAAGTGGAAGATTGTTCTCATTTCAAAAGTATAATGCGCCATTTAACTCTCATAGTCCCCTATTTATTAGAAATTATCATTCAGTGACAATTTGCACTTTAGGGTTATGAAAACTGTGGTCTGGAGAGACACTGGAATTTCTCCAGTTAATAACTGAAAGAGCTAAGACTTGATATTAAGTCCTTGATGGGATCCCAAATCTGGAATTCTTTGCAGAATCTTAATCTGTGTTTTTAACATATTCTGAGGTTTGAATACCTAACAGCTGTATCACTTCAGGTTTTTCTCCTAAGTTGGATGTGAATCACTTGCAAACTCTAGAGATTGTTTGCAAGAATAATAGAGGAATTGATAAAGAAAACTAGTAATTCAGAGTAATTTAGCAATGCAAAGGACCCACATCTCTATAAGCATACTGATGAGAGTAGTTTCAACGGTTTTAGACAATGGGAAGCAATGCCTAAGAGTTTTTGTTAATTATTTTGCTGAAGTCAACTATGGAGATTGTATCCAGAGACTATCCTTTTCTTCATTTGTTTACTCACCCATTTATTTGAATTTGAAAACGAGATCATATTTCTTTGTCTATTTTTATAGCACTGAGAAACTTTTAAGTATGATATCTTATGGAGAAATGAGTGCTAAAAAATTTTTAAAAACCAAGTTCACTTTAACATTTAAAAAAGTTTTAATTATGTAGCTTATCAAAATAATATGCAGAAATCTAAAGATTTCTTAAAAACATTTATCATGTACTTTTAAGAATCATTCTAAGAAATGTGGCAATGATTGCAACTATGGAGTATTCTGGAATTATAAAGAGAATATAGATACAAAATATATGTCTAAATCAGGGTGTACCAGTCTAAAGCCCTGAGGTGGACACAAGAACCTCCCTATGATGTATGAGTTATGCAAGTGTGGCTATGCCCAGTTCCATAGAGAGAGAATTTAGTTAGAGACGCCGTCATTCTTGTGGGGCCATGGTTGTACAACACATTTCAAGGATGAAATTGAAGTTATTGATAAACATATAGCTAAACGTACTGAATTCCAAACCTTGGTGATCCAAAAATATTGAACTTTTACCATGGTATGTGGTCATTTCTACACAAAGGTCCTGATTCTTTAAGGGAGAGGGGAGACTACAATGTAAGTGATCCTCAACATGATAAGAAAGATGGAGAGAAGTCTCCAGTGAAATTGTTTGATATGATGGGAACTCAAACGATGAAGTGCTCCTTAGGAGACTGGGCTTTTGGGATAAGTTGTGTTGGGAATTGACCTTGCTAAGAGAATAGGAGAAATAGACAACTTTGAGCACATGACTCAGCCCTGCTTCCTGCATGCTAATCTTGCTGTCTTCACACAGTTTTCTTTGGGAATCTGCCAAGCAATGTGCCAGTTGAGTTGCTGCTCTGTGAGCAGAAGACCTGGGCACTAACTAACTGTCACCTGCTTCTAGGGAAGGCTGAAGGCATAGTAAGTTTTTTAAAAGCCTGATAACCAGCCCCATTATGAAGCTCTCCTTTTATAGAAAACTAACAGTAATGTCAATTGATAGACTGCTATCCCAACTGTTGAATATCTGTTTCTCCAAAAACAAAAAACAGACCTTTACAAGACCCAGCACTTAAGCAAAGTAGCATCTTCTAAACTCGCTTGTGCCTTACACTTGCTAATATATATGATCAAAGTACTCCAAGTTATTTGGATATGCAGAGTTCTGTTATAAAATGAAGAGTTGAGTTTGTACTAGATACATATCTACTTTTTGGACTGAAAAATGACCCTCATGTGTGGGAGGCCTTTTTCTTAACGCAATTACTCATGAGGGTCTTGATCATTTTTTCAGAGTTTGTGGGGGCTTCAAAGCTGAAAGGAATGAACTTAAGTGGGGGTTGGGGTTGAGGAAAGGTCAAACCAGGTCTACTGACTACTGACACTCAGTGACCACTAATTGCCACTCCTCAGTGTACACAGTTCAAAAACTTCAAGAGTTGAATCTGGGTCTTTAAATCCAGCCAACCCTTGAAACGAAGGGTACTTAGCCTTTTTTAAGAAAATGGGAAGCAAGTAAGAAATCAAAAGAAACTATGGAGGTGCATATTTCAGTTTAGATTGGACAGTCCTTCAAGAATTATTAAGGAGCTATTCTAAGATGGGAATAAAAGGAGGAAAAGTGGCCTAAAGTTCCTATCTGAAGAGATTCATGGAAAATCAGGGGCTACAGAAGGGGAACAGAAATGTATTCAGATTAAAAGGAAAACAGCAGGATTTTTTGTAGAATTATCAATTATACATATTTATTATAGTCATGGCTGCAGTTGTATAATATCTTAATCTATAAAACTGAAATAATTGAAACATATCTAACAGGAGTGAGGGATGAGTAACATTAAAGAGTTTTAAGTTGAGATAAAATGATTTCACACAATGCTTCACTAAGTGGTAACCACTGTTCAGATTGTAATATTTGTTGCCCAGAGAATATCTGAATCATTGGACTAAAAGAAAAAGACTCTGAAAAGTATCTATTCCTGGTAATGGGGACCTGTCTTATGAAAATGGCGAGACAATGACTGAATGCAAAGATTGAGCAGAGGTCCCTTCCTCCTACTCAGAGCAGTGAAAGGATCATTTGTTTTATTTTATTTTTAGCTTTGGTGTCCCATGAATAAGTAAGTGCTCAAGGCCTGGTTGTGGCTGGAGCATGACTGAATTTAAGAATGACCTGGAACATGATGAGAAGAGGGTCGGAGGAGCCTACCTTTATGGCGTTGGTCTTAGCTCCTTGAGTCTCCTTCCCTCTCTCCCTCCCTTGATCTCTGACTCTGTCTCCTCGTCCTCTCTATCTCTTTTCAATATATCCTCTTTTGTACTATTAAGTTTTGTCTACCTTTTTGTCCTAATAAAAGTTTTTATTCTGCATATTCAACACCCAAAATGATATGCTTGTAGCAATCGCATATCTGAGGGCCACAAAGTCCAAATGAGCTGGCCACGTGGTATGAGGAATGTCAGTGGGAAGAACAGATTCACTGAGGTTGTGAACGCGTGGCAAGCCAGAGCGCTCTGGCCACATCTTGAACGTCTAACACCCTGGTCCTCTCAGTGGAGTATAGCAGTGTGTGCTGTGGATTTGTGAGGGTGAGGTTCATGTCTCTCTGTTCCTGCCTGTAGATTTTCCAGTCACACATTCATGCTTACATAGGCAAACAGAGGCATGGCATCAGTCTTGAAGCATGATGGTTTGGCTAAGTTACGTCAAAAGTCCCCATTTTCATCATCTCTTTTGGGGGAAGTCTGTTTCTGAATAGACTCACAGAAAATGTCATCTTTCCCAGATCACCATAGTTAGGTAGAGTCTTAATACCACTAGCTTTAAATATTTTTCATTTTCACATTAGTCTGAGAGTATAGCAGAAGTTTTGAACTTATCTTCCATATGAACATAGCATATTTCTATAAAAAGATCAAACAGAAATTGGGGATGCTAAATATCCCACATTATGGGGAATAAACCTAAATTTTAAAAAATAGCTTAAATTTCCTGTCTGCAGGGCATGTTACACCTTATATCCTCTTAAATTCCACAGGTAATATAATTTATATTAAATGGGACAGGTCCCAGCAGAAATTTGTACTGGCGCCAGACAAAACAATTACTTTGATGTGCTCTTTTGAAAGTACTGTGGCTCCCAGGTACAGGGTTTATATGCAGACAAACAGTAGAAGATTTAGATGTACTTTCTGCTATTAAAATTACAAAACTGCTCACATGCAATTAGTGAATATAATATATAAAGTTAATCTATTGCTTTTCTTTAAAAAAGTAATCAGCAGCTAAAACATAAGAAACATAAAGTCAGACAGTCTACTAGCTTGCTAAAGCTACAGTTTCCTAGAGAAGAAAGCAAAACAAATCCTCCGCCAGCCAGCGGATGTGCTCAGAACTAAACCTTTTAAAAGATGATGGCAGGATATATGTTGTAAAGGCAATTACAGTGGAATTCGGGTGGGGCCAGAGTACATCAAGATTACAGTTCTGTAACAAAAAGTCTTTTGCTGTAGTTTGACACGTTTCAGGAAGTCCTCAACCTACACAGGAGCTGGGTTCCAAAAGTCAATTTGCAAATAGACTATCTGGAAAGCAGAATACACTTTCTGATTGAAACTATGATGGTTCAAGATAGGAGCATTTTATTAAATTCTTATTAGATGGCAGGTAAGTTGCTAAAGATGGAAGTCCCTTCAAGGCAGAGATAGACGCACAATCAAATACTTAGAATATAGTGACTGTGCTGCCAGAGAGATGCTATGGTTACGCAGAATGTTTAATTCTGCTTCCCAACAACAATCAAGACTTAACCTCACATTGAGAATGTAAAGAGGGAAAGAATAAAGAGAGACACGGGAAAGAAAGGAAAAGGACTATGGCGAAATGTAATACAGAAAAGGCAAGTGAAAAGACTTTAATGAGAGTGTAGAGAATGATGAGTAAGAATAAGAGAACGCTTAGACTGAAGAATAGAAATGCAGTGTGTTCCGGGGAGCTGCTTATGCTCAGGCCAACAGCTCCCTGTACCTGCTTCTGAGGGGAAAGAGGAAGCTCAGGGTGTATGTAGGTTGCCATTGGTATGTTTCCAAGTGTGTGTGTGGATAATTCAGAACATCTTTCATACTAAACCATAATTCACCCTAAATTTAGGTAAGCACCTACTAACTTACAGCAAATCTTAGGCAAATTCTTGGTCCACTTGATTATCAAATTTGATTTCCCCTTTCCTTTAATATTTAGTTTCTTCTAACTGTGTCACTTGCAGGCTCTCTATATACTACTATGGCCTGAATGTGTCCCATCAAATTTCACCTGTTGCAATCCTAACCCTTCAAGTGATGGTGATAGAGGATGGTCCTCTGAGAGGTGCACATATCATAAGGCATAGCCTTCGTGCCTTTATAAAAGAGGTTTTCCAGAAAGCTTGCCTGTCCTTTCTACAATGGGGAATGCAAAGAGAAATCTGAAATCCAAAAGAGGGTCCTCACCTGATCATGCTGGTGCCCTGGGCTTGAACCTCCAACCTTCAGAACTGTGATAAATGAATTTCTGTTGTTGATAAGCTACCCAGCCTGTGGAATTGTGTTATAGTAGCCCAAACAGACTAAGACAAGTATGGTGTCAATTTCATTTAAAGGGTATAAAAAGGCTGTGAAGTTGCATTTATAATGATTGACAAGCAGTGGTGGAAGCTGAAATGGACTGCCAAAATGTAATTTAGGTCATAGCAGTAGTTGTCACCACCCAGAAGCTATAGAAGAACTGGAAATTATGTTGGAAATCCAATGACATCATTACCATCCAGTGCAGCTACTTAATCCCATGTCTACCACATCCTAGAACCACTTGGCCACAACAGAATTGTTACCTAGCAGCATCCTTACTGGAAAAATTAAGCACTTGTCCAATAATTTCCTGTTAATGACCAATTTCCCTAAATGCTGGCTTGTGTGTCTCCTAAGTGACCACTCCATCTTTCTGCTCCCTGTTCCCAAATTACTGTCATTAATGAAGAACTCCTTAAAGAACAAGCCTTCCAGGTGCTTCCAAGGCAGGGCATAGACTCCTTTCATAACTTCTCCATCATTTCCTGCCTCGTGCTCGTTAATTATTGAGTCCTCTAACTTCAGACAAATGCGGCAAGTCCCAGAACTCTCAGCATAGGACTGCACTAGAGTACTAACCTCTCTAAATTGAAGTTGACAGTTCACATGCTTGACTTCCACGGGTCTTCAGTGACAGGAACTGCCCATTCACCTTTAGAATAAGGTGTACCCTTGCATAGATCCTGCTACATTGTAGATGAGCAGTTATTGTGAAGGAAAGCCACTTCAAGAAGATCTTAATGTTGACTGCTTATAACAATGATGACACTATATTTGTGGTTTAAAAATTTTATAATACTTTCTGAGGTAACTTTGATTCATCTAATATAAACGCGTTCATATAACATAAGTGCAGGTTCACCATACATCAAAAATATAAGACAACATGTTACATACATCACCAAATTGCCAAACATCCTTCATCTCTCTTCACTGGATTCCCAACTCCTTCCCCCAGCACCCCCTTTCCAGCTGGTAACCTCAGTATTATTGCCATTGTCTGAGGATTGGTTCTTATTTTGTTTGTTCTTTGCTTTGTTTCTTTATATTCCACTTATGAGTCAGCTACCTTATATACATGGTTTTCTGCCCTCAAAGAACTTACAGTCTAAACAAAGAATAATAAAAGAAAACTCAATATCCTTACTCTATCGAACTTACTGTTCAACATAATTTTGTTATTTTTAATCTCCTCTATTTTTTGGTCTTTTCTAATGCCCTCTTCTCTTCCAGTCCCACCAATTCTGATTAGCATCAAACAAAAACATGCCCCAAAGCATTCTGTGAGCTGAATCAATGCACAGTCCAAATTCTGAATATCGATGGTATAGAAGACTACAGAGTCCCCTTCTAGCTCACTCATGGGAAGCAAAACCATACACCATTGAGAATTCTGCTTAGCTTTTCCCTTCTAAAGCCACAGAGTCTGCTAATAAACACAAAGATGTATATAAACACTTATTAATGAATGTTGCTGGGCTACTGTGGACCCACTTCTGCAGGAATCTTCAAGGACTCACATAAAATAGCAACAAATCTGTATGCCTATAAGATGCTATCCCCAGAGGCACTGACCCCCCAAGTGACCCCTCACAGTCTCCCTCACCTCTCTCACAAGGGTTGCAAAGGAACTCTCCCTCCAGCCATTGTTACATGTGACCTCATGGCAACTTCCTGACATGAGTTTAGCTGCAGGCTGATGTCTGAAAGGTCAGGCGCTATAAAAATTGGTTTATTGGATGCAAAAGAGAATAAGGACTTCAAAGACTCTAACTCTGTCAAATTAAATGAGCATATGGAACAGCAACTAAGCTATGATTGGTATTCATGGCATCAGCTGTTTGGTGAGACTCTGGTTGGATTTTGATGCAGCTTGTTCCCTGCTTTACGTGAACTATTGCTGATCTATTCTGGTTACTTAGAAGTGTATTTAACGACATGGGAAAGGGTCTCAATGTACTGTGAAGGGTAAAAAGCCAAAGACAAATTATCTGTCAAGTATAATCCAATTTTTCTAAGTAAAATTGATTCTTGATTTTATTCAATTTAAGAAAAATTCTCTACTTCATATATGAAAGAATGATACCAAAATATTAATCAGACTTCCTCTGGGTAGTAGGACTAAGGGAACAATTTTATGTCTTGTGCTTTCATCCACAGTTTCTAAAGAAAATGTATTCTTTGATAATCAGAAAAATTATATAAATGTTTTAAGGAAAATTGATGTTTTAAAAGAAAAACATTCCTTATGTGAGAAGAAACAGTCAAAAATAGTGTGCACACGCACATAAAAAACATTTACCCCATTACTGGTAGGTTTACATGACTGTATCGTAGAAGAGTTCTCACCACAGGTTTCGATGTGAAGTATTTTATTTCTCTTTTTCAGTGTTTTTCTTTCTAGTCCTCAACCAAGAAAACTGAAATAATGAATAGGCAAAATATTAGAAGATTCCCCACCCAACACTTTTTTTTTTCTGGGAGAAAAATGTTTCCAAAATGTAATGAAATGCCATTGAAGAATATTGATAAAGATTTAAACAAAATCAGGTAGACTGAAGGGTACGAAGTAGATGATATCAATTGTTTTTGTCTTACAAAAAACTACTGAATATATCAAATCACAATGTGTTTATAATAAATGTCCATTTTAGTATACACCCTTATTCCTGTCATATGTATATTTATGTTATGAAATCAATTTATTATAGACTATTCCCAAAAGAATCAGAAAAGCAAATCTCTAAGAAGAAAATATAGTACATGCATTTCAAAATCTGATATAAATTATTTTCTATTTATGTGCATTATTTTGTATTTTTAAAATGCTGCTTCACTCCACAATGAATCCACTGGACGCTGACTTGGCTGACTTACACATATACAAGTGGATTCAGAATTTTAAAGTGGCGCCCCCTGCTGGAGCAGCGTTTAGGTCAATTGCCTCCAAAGGAGCAGGCCATACACCCCTGGATTCAAGTCCCCTGCCTGGGGGAGCGGAGCAACCAGTGTGAACAACCAAATTAAAACAAAATAAAGATGCTTTTTCCTTCTCTCTCTCTCTCAAAAAAAAAAAAAATTTAAAAATGAGTAGACAAATGAGCAGACAATTTTATTCCCCCAATAGCAAGATCATTGTTTGAATCAATGAATAAGTAGTACTTTCAGAATTATCAGACCAACCAACTGAGTCTCTTGGAAACATTCTGCATATACCTTGCTCAGTTTATTTATGAAACAGTGAAGGCTGAGACAGAAAGTTAAAGAACACTTGCTAAGGAATTGGGGGATAGAGGTGGTTTGCACTGTTAGCTTGATTCTGGATTCTATATCTTGAATCTGATTTCTATGGTGGGAGAAGAGAATATGATCAGCTATATGTTGAAAGAGATTACCTGATAACTGCAGAGCTTGATATTACAGGTAATTTTAAAATGAATTATGCTGCAACTTGCAGTTTTCAGGTGAATTTATAATCTAGAAGCAGAGATAATAACTGCATGCTTTGATCACTCAGCAGACTGCTTGAGCCAAAGGACAGCTGTGGGCGGAAGCAGTAAATCCAGATTCTAGCACGAGCCTCTCAACCCTTGAGTTGTATGACCTTGGAAAATTCTTCCAAGCCTCTCTAGCCCTAGGCCAAGGTCCTCTGAAAAATGAAGCTAATGATTTATCTGTTAGATGAAGTAGTGTTTTGCAAATGCCTTTGCAAATTCAAAATTCAAAACATATTTTGATTTTTGAGTTTTTTGAGTTTCATAATGATCACTATGCGATGTGTTTGGCTTTGCTATTTACTTTACAGGCAAATATAACTACTTAGTCCCCAAATAAAAACTTCCTCTTTAGTTCCACTAGGAAACTAAGGTGCTTGAGCAGTCATCACAAATATCAGTCTGTCGGTGTGAGCTGTGTCTCATGCCAGAAGCAAAAAAAAGAACATTATTATGTGCTAATTATCTAGAGGCCGGTATCATGTCCATCAAGAAGTCAGAAGACAGGACATAACTATGGATCCACATATTCTGTGATTTCATTCGAAATCATTTTCAGGACGAAGAAACACTGCCTTTGGAACACAAACAGGCTCTCAAGACTCACCGGAGCAGTGTTTGGCAGGATTGCCAGAAACATTTTGCTAACATTTGACCTAAATAAATATTCACCACGACACTTGGAAACTTTTATATGCTATCCTATTTACCACGGTTCCTATGAACCAGGAAACCTTGCTCTGTCCCATCCCACGTCTCAGCCTGCTTTTGTGACCACAGTCTTTTAACTTTCCTCACTCCCCACCCTCAGATCACTGTACTGGGTGCTTCGGCACTTCTCCCGAGTTTCTTAGAGGCTGCACTTCCTATTGTCTTAAACTGATGACTTAAACCAATGAACAATAAAGTCCTAAGTTTCTCTGAATTTTCCATTGTACGTTGACCATTCATACCTTTAACTTTATAGCCTGTAAAGTCCCTGTAAATTTAAAGCAAGTAAGAGGAGATTTACCTTTACTCCCATGACACTGCATGTCTTGAGGCTTATTTCTTTAAGAAATCAAAACTCTTTGGACTAATATGTGTAAATAATGTATTCCCTCTTCCTTCTCATATCACTTTAGCTTAATAAATATCACTTTATTTTCTTTTAAATCACTCTAACACTACCTAGCTAATAGAAACTTCTTACACCGTTGAGCTATTAATTGAGATATAAAGTGTTGATTTATACTGGTAAGTAGCACATGTCTCTCTGCGTGGGACAAGAGGAGAGTGAAGAGGTTGGAACTAGGTTAGGAATACTGTGAGTTTAATTAAATCCTTGCATTCACTGGGTCCCAAATAAGGTTGTAATTGCAGATGACTAACAAGATCAAAAGACAGCTCTCTATTTCCCTTGATGTATCAGAGAGAACAAACACACTGTCACCTGTTTCAGTTCTCATTTGTGGGCAACTGTTTTCTCACACCATGCTGCCCACTACAGAAAGGAGATCCGGCCACTAAGAAATAACTTAGCTTTATTTTCACACTTGTTGAAAAGCATTTCTTCAGCTTCAGTTTGTTCAATAATGACCTAGAAGAGAATATAATTTTGTGTATTTATTTGGCTTTATTTTTAGGAGCTCTTGGGGTCCAGTCTTTTCAGGAAAAAGAATTTGTGATTCAATAAAACTCAAGCTCAAATCCCATCTCCATCATTTATTATCAGTATGACCTTTGACTTATATTATGTAAAATGTTTCATTTCCGGGAAAAATGGACATATAAGTACCTAGCTCACAGAGTTTTTTAAAGAATTAGTTTGAGGTATGTGCCTGGAATGAAAGATGGCACAAAACAGAGGTACACTAGTGTTGGTTTAGTCCTATCGTTGTATGTGAAATAAATTCAGATCATCATCGGCCTTTACAAATTCATACCAATTCTCCTTGTAAAATCAACAGTGGATCTTTAATTTTACTGTGTGGAATGGAAAAAAAAAATCTTTAAGATGAGATGATCCATATTGTGAACAAACATTTGAACTTGACCTGGAGAACAAGGGGTCCAATTCTATGGGGCTTACATAAAAGACTTCTTTTGCTGATATATTTCATAATATTTCAGGTAAGTACTTTGATTAGATTTTTGAAAACAAAGTAAATTATACTGATCACCTTTCATTCTTAGCCGTGTGTGTGTGTGTGTGTGTGTGTGTGTGTGTGTGTGCCTGCACATGCCTTTTCATTCTGTTTGAGAGAGTTCTGTCTGTGTCCTTGGAAGGACCTAAAAATAGGTCTCAACAGAAATTTGTGGAGGATTTATGGATTCAGGTCATAAGGCTTCCATTATCTTTCATTATCTAGTAAATTATTAACACTGGACCCTCTAGGAGAAATAAAAAGTGTGTATATATACACTTACATAAATACACTATAGATTTTTTATATGAAAAAATATAGCAAACAATCTCAAATCACAATACACAATAATCTATTTGTAAATTCCAAACGTCTGCAAGTTCGGTTTGACTTGCTATTTCTTACAGAATTCGCTCTCAGTTTTTATAATTCTATCACGCCATAGTGGCACAAAATCAGACTACAAATAAATGCTTGATTATTATTCCAGCAAAGAAACAGCTCATGTTGCTAATGAATGAGTACATAGATTGATATTTTTGATTACATTATCAAGTAAGACCAAAGTGAAGCAACGAAGACAGATCTTCACTCATTCTATAATATGAGTGACTTCTTTGCAGAATTGAATCAGGGTTTTTGAATACTGGAAGAGTATTTCCTCAGAAACAAGTTTTTGTTGCTATTCAAAATGTAAAGGTTATAGTCACATCACTTTTAAATTTAATCTGTGTTATTAAAATGTTCTCATTCACTTTTTAAGTCTGGACAAGCATTAAAACAGTATTCCAATCCCTATTTATAGTATTTGTCAATTTCTGTGGTATAAATGCTCTCATCATGGTCAATTTCAAGCTACCAATTTATAATTATTGGACTGAGAGTAGGAAAAAGGTACACAGTGATATACCACTATCAACTGTTTTCTGCATAGAGATACAAAAACATAATCTAAAGAGTACAAGTAATAAAATCTAGTGAAATAATTCAGAAATAATGAGTGTTCTTTATGATCTTTGTTTTTAATATAATTTATTTGATACTTTAACTTTTAATCATTGCTATATTTAACAACCGGCTTACAAAATTCTTGAAAAAATTAGCAATAAATTTCAAGCTTGGCCCCAGCACACCACAAGAACTCCTTTAATAACTGGCTAGTTTGAGTCTATGTTTTTTATCTGTCAGCAGGAGAATTTAGTGAGCCTTCAGAAATAACTAGTGCTTCTCATACAAAGATTGGGCTAATTTTGTTTCATTAGCATTTTGAGAACAGAAGCAGTAAGATTGTAACTGTGGTCCCCAGAACCTGTTCTGTGGTGTATTACAGTTCACAGAGGGGGTCAGTCTTCTGTGACACAGGGGGCTTTGCCCAGTGGCTACTGTGATTTGTTGTGGGTACTCAAGAGGACAAGGTAATGACACTTGTCTGCTTCCTACCTGAATTGTGCACAAGATTCCTGTGTGGTAAACTCTGATCTCTGGTACTCAGTAACGTACTAAACAAGGAACAGATACTGCTTGCTTGATAATCCCTGGAAAATAATCTTGGGAGGAAACGCCAGACCATAGTTTGGGGGTGTAGAAAATGCAAAGCCATTAAGCAACTTCAGATATAGTACTTTCATTTTTCGAAACAAGGAAAGGTAAAGTCAGGAATGAAGGCAAGCAGAGGTAGGCAGGAAGAGGAGGAAGACATACTTTTATTTAGTTGTTCATCTTGGTTGTGTCTCCGGCCCTGAGATGTGAACCTGGGTCCTTGGGATGTGTGTAGACAGATCCAGTAATTTTATAACAAGGTCTCATCATGTACAATTTTAAAGCACAGTAAGCCCTACTAGGTAGAGAATGTAGACAGGCAGAGATTACTGTCTTTCCTCCTAACCAGAGATAGCAAGGACTGAAATAACCCAGGGCGCCTCAATTTAAACAAATTACTTTTGCTGCTGACAAAGTAAATATGATGTAATTTGCTACTAGCAATTAACAAAATAATCTAGACGACATCTACAAAATAAACTAAAATACTAAATTAATTATTCTGTAAGTCAAGGTTTTGAAAACACAACACATAGAGATGACTGAGACGAATGGTCTCCCCACCTCCGCCTCATTGAATTTTATTATTTAATTATTATCTTATTAAATTTCCCACACAGCTGCCTTGATGTCTGAGTTATCGAGAGGTAAGAAAACCCGACTGTCAGGAAATTAATGGCAAAAGCATTGTCAGGTAAAAGGTGACAGAATTTCTGGTTCATGATGGAACTTGAAATACCAGTTTTCTGAAGATGCAGTAGAATATTTGTAAATTAAATAAAAACGGTCCAGTGATGAAAGGTCTCCCATTCTCATGATAAAAACAATGCAATGTGGCCAATAATAATTTTCTTCCTCAGGATATAGAATCCGCAAGGTTCAGACCATGGTAAATATCCATGATGTAAGAAAGAGTCTATAGGGAAGAGTCTATAGGGGATTAGGAGTTTCCTCAGTCAGCATTCAAAAACTTGGCTACAACTAACTCTTCATTTCATCCCTAGCCCAGAATTCTTTTCATTCAGAGATACAGTTGATTCAAATGTTCATCTCCTTCTAGCCAAACCTTCTCAAATTCAGAAAATATCTTGTGATTATCACCCCACAAGGCAGATTTTCCCAAAGTTCATATATATATATATATATCTTGTGATGAGAAAGCAGAAGGGCAATGATGTAATGAAGTAATGGAGCGAAGTCTGAAGCAGGGTGGAGCAGGACCTGAAGCCGTGACTGGGGGTAAGGGGAATGAGTTAAATGTAGGGTAGGCGCTATAGAGAATAAATAAACATTGAAAAGGGTAAGCTCCCAAATGTGCAATAAGTTACAAGCGATGAAATATAAGGAGATTTGGAAACATTTCGATATTTAACTCAACTTTTAGGCTTTCATCTGTTTGGAAGCATGAATTATAATTGGACAAGAAAGCAGAGTAGGAAGAGAACAGCCATTGCAGTTTGTGAGAAGTAGTTGAAATCTGGCTCCAGTATTCTCTAACACTATAGCCCCTGGGGGCCCTAGTTTCCTCATTCGTAAAATGGGAATAATCATAAACCGATTTTGCAGGTTTGCTAGGCATTCAATATACAGTTGGCATTCAATATAATAGTGGCTTTGGCCAGGATCGTAGCAGATATAAATAAAATTTCAGCCCTTGAAGGATGTGGAATCCATTCAATAACCATGTGGATGAAACACCAGAATACAAAATGACATAAAGTCTGGGAGCTTTCCTGATGGGGACTAAGATGGCCCCTAGGAAGCACCTTTCTGGGGCTGGTGCAGCGGGCCTGCAGGAGACACTAGGCACTTAGGTTTCTATTGAGACTGAAAACTCCTCTTTGTAAAAGTTGGCTAAAGCCACTTTGAAAAGAGATCTGAACACTGGTTCATCAGAGATTACACTGAATAGCACTATTCAAAACAAACCTGAAAGAAAAGGAATAACACTTCTCTACTACAGTACCGATCTTCCACTCTATCATGCTTGCAGACAAATAATTTCCCCTCTCGACCTATGCATGGCACCTATATATTTTAAAACTGATAGAAGTAGGTATCTCTGGGGGCTCTTAAACAGCATCACCACACCTTAGCTGGAAACACCCCTGTCTCATCTTTGTTGCTAATTGGGGGCTGAATTCCACAATAAATGCCCATGTTTAACCAGGTCACTCGGTGCTCACTTAACTTTCTTATTTCTCCAAAAGAAATGATGAGCATTGCTTCTCATCCACCATCCTTGGCCCTCACAGCTCTTTTGAATGTTCTGCACTTTTCCTGACTTCATGCCCTCTCTCACCCTTTCTTTTTCACTCTTTTCCCTGGGCCCCAGCATTAAGACGGAGCATAAGAAAAATGCGTCAAGAATAAAGACCTTTGTCAGGATTCTGACTCACCACCTGCGGCCCCCGCCCCCACCTATACATCACACAGATTTTCATTTAAAACAAGAATATTTTTCCTTTAATTTTCTCAGAAACTTATAAAATAATGCCATTGACATGATAGCATGTTCTCTAATTTGTGGTATCTGCAGATTTTCATCAAAAGCTAGTGTGATGTCCCCTAACATCATTCCCAACGGTACTTTTCACTTCTTTGCCGTTGCAGGAATCGGGTCTTGACCAATCACTTTTACGTTCTTCTGAGGAGCAAGTAAGAAACATCACCAGTGACTGAGGCTGCTCTGGAGTCTGACAGCACCTCCCGAGAGCTACTAAACAGAGCAGCCACATGAAGCCAGATGCGTCTATGTGTTTGTTCCCACATGCTCATTCATCATGACTACCAGATACTTGGGTAATTAAATGCCGGCACGTAAGAAAGAGCTCTACATCAGATTCCTCAGCATGTTCCTCCAATGTTTCATCAATCAGGAAAGCACAGACCTCTGCACAGGCTTCGGATTACTGTAGATGGGTTTACAGAATCATCTTATGTCCAACAAAGGCCTGCAACTGAACAGTGACTTCAGAGCAGCAGTGCAAGTCAGATGATCTCCTTCTAGAAATGACTGCATGCATGCACACATTCATAAAAAGACGGGAGAGGAGAAGACTAAGAGGAAGAAGGGAAAAACAGGGGAAAGAGAGAGAGAAAGTACTACACCTCTGACAACAGCAGCTTTGTGACCCCTCTGGTAACGTTACCCAGTTTTGTTTATCTTGAAAAGGTCCCATTAATGCCTCAGTTTCATCAAACTGCAGACCAAGTCCATGAATGGCACCTATCAGAGCCCAGGGTAAATCCAATGATTAGAGGGAATTTGCCAAAGGGCCTTTGTAGCTGAGAAAAATGCCTGCTCCAGAGAGGAATGCAGAAAATTCCTGGGAGCATAGGCCCTTCTTTGTTGGCAGTCTGGGGGTATTCTGGAGCAAATAAAGGGACAAAAATGGGATCTTAGATGCAATGAACATTTGAAGAAAATGTTTTTCAAAGCCCTCCTTAAAACATTCCTTTTTTAAAAATCCCCCAAACGATTACTCTGATAAAGATGAACTACAGAATTTCTTACCCTAACCACCATTTTATATAGCATTGCACAACCTTGGAGATTCTCAAGAGGAGTCAGTTTTAGTTAGATTTCTTTTGTTCTGCTGAATTTCCTGGTTAAACAGCAAGCCAAAGTTAAAACATTACAGATAAGAAAACACACACACACTCACACACACACACACACATACACACTCTCATTCATTCACTCGCCTCCGATTTATTGACAGATAAAACTGAGATGTAGCATAACCTAAAAGCATCAGGCAAAGAAATAGGATAGCTTATAATACTGAATTGAGTGTATTAACCAAATCGAGACCAGAACAAAGTATAATGAGTATGTTGGGCTTTCACCATTATCAAAACATGCATTCAATCAGCCAGAAACAAAATCTGCTAGGCTGACTAAACAGAATGAAGAAGGGAAGTTAAGGCATAAAGATTCTTAGAGATCAGTAAGCTTTGCTCTAATTTGTTCTGTACACGAGAAAAATATTTATTTACTCAAGCCCCCTAACTAAAGGATGGCAAAAGTATGCCTTATGTTGTTTTTACCCATCAGAGTCATCAGCACATGCAAAAGGAAGACTAGGCCTACTCTATTTCTTTTGTATGTTTTCCTGGAGAAAACAGAATTTTCCATTTTATTTGGTGCGAAGAAACTGACATAATAGAAAATGAATCCCAAACTTAAGGTACAGTGGCTTTTAAACCTTAAACCTGAGGTAGTCATCAGAAGGCATTTAGTACATCTGAATTTCTCATTTTTCTAAAAAGGGTTTCCCCTCTCTTCCTAAAGCCCAAACAATTTTAATGACTTTTCTGCACAATATACCCCTAAGTGTAATACCTTTCCTCATAAATCTTGTTATAGACTTATTTTATGTTCCATTTTAATGTTTGCTAGGTTGAGGGAGGAGCAAAGTAATAATCATGTAATTCTAGTTGAAGGTTTTCCTCCCCTTTCTCTTGGGCTGAAATCTAATAAAGCATTATTTATTTGCATCTTTGGATAGCTATTCACTGACATTTTTCAAAACTGTAGTAAAGTGGTTGCAAAGGTGGTATCTTTATTGCTTTGCAAATGTTCATTTTATTATTTGTTTTAAATGCCCTTTTACTGGTACCATTGGATTTATGTTATATAGCTGTATTAGGATGTTATTCGGGGGATTCACAGCAAATGCAAACCTTTGGACTGTGCTTCTCCATGCTTGTTTCTGTTTTACCCATGTAACCATACAAAACATTTCTCCCAGACTTAATAATTGAGCATACCTAATTGCAGGGTTATTACATCACTGTTTATGACCAACCTCGCCCTTTCTAAGAGCTACTCCAATAAGTCTCTACTTTGGGGTATACTCCCATAAAGTTTATACATCTGTGCACCAAAAGGGAGAGGTCGATTTTACTTTTGCATCATTAAATATATATAGTTTTGCAAACAGTAATGAACACAATACTTTTTCAACATGTGTGATGACTTGAAAAACAATTGGCATATTTTCCTGACACACTTTGCAAATTTCCTCCTATGTCTGGATCCAAACAACCTTATTATTAGATTTCTTTGGAATAAATGTTTAGTTTTGCCAATGTGAACAAGGTTCATTTGAAAGAACAGTCTAGAGTAGAAACAAACTTAAACAGAGGACTGAATACATGCTTCCACCACCGTGACTCAGGGGTCCCTCTAAATTGAATGTACCTCTCCATTACTACAGAGTCCCCTGAAATCCTGCCAAATGCATAAATTCTGAAAACGTTTTCTAAAAGATAAGAATGAGCTTGGGAAAATAGATCATCCAAGAAATATGCAGTGCCTATAAAATAAACCACACACATACACACAATCTTCATTTACCAAGCTCTCTTTGACAAATCTAGCAAATGGTAGAGTTTTACACTAAGTTTTTCAAACTTAAGTCTGATTTTCTATTTAAACCAGAATCCTTCACATGTTAAAAAATATGCAACGCATACACTACAAACACCAGGGACTGGCAACCGTGCTTGTGTTAAGTGCAAGGATGGAAGAAAGGAAAATTAGAAAGAGATGTGAAGGAAGAAACAGCACTAATTGTCAGCTATGTAACTTTTTACTTTTTGAAAGAGTGCTACAGCGTGAAAAAAAAAAAGTGAATTTAAAAAATACCATGAAAACATTTTATTTCATCTAGCAGGACATTTTGGATGGTCTGAGTCAATGTAAGTACCATGAACACAATGAAAAGGAACAAATATCCTGTGCAGACTGAGTTCTAATCAGTTGGAAAGTCGAAATCAGCCTTGCTTTTTCTCCTCTTCGAAGGCTCATCCTATTCTAACATCTTTCCCTCGCCCTCCACCGCTCCCTATATCAGATCAGTTAAACTTTCTGACATGTTGATGCTTCACTCTTGGAATTACAGCTCTGAGTTAGCTGTTTGCGCTCAGGGATTCTCAGGTCAGCAAACCCATGAAGGTGGCGGTGAAACAGAAGCGCCTTGTAACAAGCTCTCATGCTGGAATCTAACGTCCACGAAGGATGAACATCTCCAGCAAAAAGACCATTTCAAAAACAATTTCAGTGGACTCCGTGCTGCCCCCTGCCGCCCACTACCACATCTCATTCACCACGTGCTGTCTGAAAAAGAAATCATGCTGAAGATACAAAATGTAAAACAAAAGAGGTTATTTGTTCTTTTCAAAGGTATGTTTGCTCTAACGATGGTGAATTCGGGAGTGTCCTGTCCTGTGGGATCTTGCCATGGGCTAGGGACCTCAGATCTCCACTGTCACCACGCCGATGTGCAGAAGAGATGGTGGATACTGCTGGGAACAAAATAGGTCTCGCTGGGTCCCTTAATGGTCCTTCTGTCCTGACAGCAGTGAGAGAGCCAAGCTGTAATTTCACCCCTCCTTCATGCTGGACCTTGTCTCCCGCACAGGAAGCGGGGGCTGAGTTAGTGGGGCATGACTATAATAGGAATCCGTGACTGCAGCAGGGGAGCTGTCAATATAAATCTATCAGAGACACACTCGCAGAGGAAGAGGGACTTCCATACACTGCAGCCTTTACACTTTTTGAAGCAGATACAGATTTACGGCACACGGGAAGCCGAGGGCCTTTGAGCCAAAGAGGCCCTGTGAATCAAGATCATTTTGTAGGTTTCCGCCACTCAAGAGAGCTACACATGTATAACTGTGCTTGAAGTCAGCCCCCTTCCAGCCCCAGGAGGCAGCACCATTTGGTTGAAATAAAATGGAGGAGGACTTTTCCCCACAGCTGGCCAGCGCTAGTTTTAAGTTTTAGCAACAGGATGAATGGATTGAGGACTGCCGAAGGGTCAAAAAGCATGATGCCAGACTTTCAGGGACGCTTCTTCCCCTGACAACCGAGTTCCCATGTATCCGAGTCATTCAGAGACGATGAACAATCCTTCGAAGAGCTCCTTTGCATTGTGCAGCCAACACAGTTGACTCTTTCACCAAGATACTTACAAATGATTCAACGGGGACTTTGAGGAAATGTCTAAAAAGGGTTTCAGACCAGGAAAGGAAAAAAAAAAGGAGTCCACTAGAAGTAAATTAAATGTCAGTCCAGCATTGGTGTTAATCAGTTAAAAACACCATTTCAAAGTATTCCTAATAGAAGACTTCCTCCATGCAGCCACTATCTGATTCAGGGAGTGACTTAAGCAATAAAATCACAGTTGGGACGACTCCCGTGGTGCTGGCAGGCCAATTTCAATATTTTCCCTGTGAGGCATGCCTGTACTATAAAAAGAATGTGATGTTTAAAAATGAGTGTCTCTGCTCTCTGTGTGCTGGCATTAAAAATCCTTCCTAGCCCTTCTGCTACATTTTGAGAGTATGAATCACAATCATGTGGCCAGCACCTCCTTGCCAAATTCTTTCATACTATTACCACAGTGTGTTCCCTAGTAGGCTTCTCTGCCAGCAGCCTCTGTCCCCCAGCCAAGACCTCAGTGTGAGCGAAGGTGAAGACAGAGTCCTCGGCTCTACGCTCACCAACAAGGACACAAGAAGGCGCATTATTGTAAAAACCCTAATTGCTGAATGGACTGAGTGGACAGAAGGGGACACAAGTCATCTGAGAAAGTTGAATATAAGAGGCTGGAGAGAAAGATCAAGACACACAGGAAAAGGACTGACACTTGGAATGGCACCTCTGGGCCAGGCATGGGATGGGGCTCTTTTAATCCCCGCTCTTATGTAATACTTCTGAGACATGGTCACGGATACTCTGAGTGAGAAAACCTATTCCACGGATATTAGAGAAGTGGCTTGCTGTGTCACAAAGCAAGGCTGATTGAGCTCAAGCGGGAACCCAAGTGAGTGTCCCTGCCTCATCCCTCTGTTTGCCCTGCCACCTCTGACTCCCCTGCTCCTCTGTTGTCTTGGGCTTTTTAATATTGAAGCCACTCTTTTAACTACCGCTGTCTCCTAAATACACATAATGCCACATTCAATCACACATGTTTATTAAAATTTTTGTCAGCCAGATGAACACTCATGGGAGTAATCTTCTATTGCCATGATCATAGAACCCACCCCAAACCTAAACGTAGTTACCCTCGAAGCTTGCTCCAGGGTTACAAAAGGAACCAAGAGAGTGACTAGAACAAAATGTTATGGTTCACCATCATGAATCACTACCGATGGAACCACTCAAGAGTTTCTCCCCAACTTACATCTGCATTTTCTTTGTGTTCCTTTATTTCTGTGGTTGACTACGGATTAATCAACTTGCCAGTTCTCTGTCTGAGACTCCCATAAACTTAGTGTTGTATGGCCTAGGAAAGGCTTTGGGATTATGAAGCCAGGAAGCTCATTGGAGTTATAATGCTTGATTATCCCAGTCTTCTAAACGGTTTGTTAGGTATAAGAGATTGGAATCAAAAACTGTGTGGGAAGGGCTAAGTTTCTGTGTTTCATGTTAAAAAAGACAACAAGTTCCAATAGCTGAGAAAAGGAAGACACGGAAGAGAAGGTAGAAGAGGGAATAGAAGATACAAAGCATATGACCCAGTGCACAGAAGCAGCTTAAAGTGATTTTCTCAATCTCAGGTTAATCTGGGAAGGATAAATAGCCCTCAAGGAGTTCTGGTCTACCTGAAAGCAGAGTCAGGGTGTGTATGTTGATGTCATTGCACATGAAACTAACGAGTCAATAGTGTAATATGACAGGCAAAAAATGTACATCTTAGGGCGTATCCTTGAAATATAATATTTAGACTAACAGTAGGTGATGGTCTTGCTTTTCTCTGCACTGATCAACTCACAAGAATCTATCAAGTGACCTGCTTGACAAATGGGTTTAGGGAGCAGAAAGAATAGTCAAGTATGATGACTAAAAGGACAACCTGCCCTGCCTGGCTCTATCACTTTTTATTAGCTGCTGAGTCACTATTCCAGTCTGTTGCTTTACCAATCTGTGCCTTGAATCTTCATCAGTGAAATGGGGATGACAGTGGTATCACCTCACTGAGCTATTATGAGAAAGAAATGAGGTCATTCTCACAATAACCCTACATGAACTTTTGAACCACTTTCAAAATAAGATTTGAAGACATCTACTGGTTGGTCTATTTTAACATCACTCCCCCAGTGCATTCACCATTCTATAAAGCTGGACTGCTCTGTCTTACACAGTTTTGGCCTCCTGTAGCACGGTTTCAGTTCGCGTCTTGAAATGGAGACTCTCTCGAGTGCTCACCTATTTTTAGCAGTGTGTATATATTTATTAGATATGCATTTATTATGAGAGGTCATCTGCACTTCTGTGTCTGAGCACCCTCAATCTAGTGCTACGATCATTTTGTTGAGAAAAGAAAGGAAAAAAAGTCAAGTGACACTAGCCACTCACAGTGTGTTGAGGATTGTTTGATTTGTAGAACAAAAAGCTTTTTTCTTTACAAAATTTAAGGGGAAAATAATTAATGGTGATACTGCATTAATTACAGCATAAGTCTTAACAAAATCTAAATAAAAAAATTATTAATTATTTAATTGGATATTGGGGTTTACATGGCAAGAGTAATAGAAATGTTTAGGATAGTAAATGGGTATGATCAATATTTCTCTTAATAAGTATTTAATACATTGAATATTTTGGTATAATTTGGAAGGAAGGAAGAGCAAAATTGAAAGTACTTAAAGCTAGAGATGAAGTGTGTAGGCCTCCTTGCTATTATGTACGCAGAGGGCCATGCAGAATAATGGTAGAAAGAACACAGAACACAGTCCGACAAGGTGAAGAAAAGCGCATTTCTAAAAGTGGAGGAGAGTCCTACGGTCCATGAGTCATCGTTTTCCATGTTTCCTGATAAAATCTGATTAGAATGTCTAGCACACTGTAGGCACTCTACACAAGTTGGCACCTGATTCAATTAGCCAAAGATACAAAGTTTTATTCAAAACTCTCTTTTTAAGGAAATAAATGTGCTTCCCTCACTCACAAGCTATATCTTATATCACTAAACTGCCATGGAAAGGGGAATTAATACCTTTAAAAAACAACTGCTATTTATTATCATTTGGGGAAAGGTATATATGTGTGGATGTGAGTGAGTGTGTGTCCATATTTGTGTGAGAGAGACCATAAGAAATTCTCAAACATCACGGTTGATCCCAAAGATACACAATGCTTTGAGGTCAAAGGTCAGGCAAGAAAGGCACGATTAGAATGATCAATTCAAAAGAGTTTTTTAAATGCTTAACTACGGCAAGGTATTTTATTATATAGAGGTCCTAGTGATTAAACCCCAAAGAAACGTTGCTATTTAATTATTTTAGTTATAAAAGTTAGGCTCTGACTATCATTCTCTAAGATTTTAAGAATTTCACAGATTCTAGGTTTTTTTTTTTAATACTCTTCCATATGGTGATTCACTGGAATGCTCACTTTAAAAGACTTATGAAGGTGTCATGTCATAAGTGGAAATATTGCGAGTCAAAAATTCATTCATTACACCAAACCCACTGAACATCATCCTCACTTAAATTTAAACCAGCTCAAAACACTTACTTTAGCCTACAGTTGCGTAAAATCAACATAAAACATTTTATGACAATATGTTGACTGTGTCATGTAACTAACTGAGTACAGTACTCAAAGTGAAAAAACATCTACCATATTGGTTATTTACCCACATAATCGTGTGGAGGACTGGGAGCACTGATGCTGCCCAGGGTCACAAGATCAAAATTCAAAGTGCAGTATCTACTAAATACATGTAGTTTTCCTATCATACAATGGAAAAACCCTAAGTCAAGCATCACAAGTCACAAAACTATTTGTACTGAAGACTTCAATGTCTTCAAGAAACCGGAGTTGGAACAAGTCACCAAACTTCCATTTTTGAAACTCTCCACTAAAATAATATTGATTGTATCAGGGGGTCATTTGTGTAATGAACTCTTTATAGAAAAGGAATCACTTAAATTGTCAAATAGAGTGAAGTAATTGGCTTTCTAGAGTCCCGAGCCATGAAGAATACACATTACTTTATAACTGAGCCTAAAGTCATAAAAAAACCCCAAGAACTTCATAATTGGTAATTCAAGAGAGTCTTACTTATTAAGGGGCATTGGAAGAAGGCAATGAATGAAACAGGAAATGAGGAATTCAAGATAAGGCAGAGTGAAAGTGACTATTGCTAGTTGGCTCTTGGTTAGTAAATTGAGGAGTCTTGAGTTCAAGGGTGTACACCCTGGTTAGATTTATACCTCTTCTCCAAACACCTCTGTGTTGTCTTTTACTCAATGTCAAAAATTCCCTGCAAGAATGAAAGCTTCTCATCAGGAAGAAAAAAAAAAAAAATCAATATGGACTGGAGAATCTTCAATCCTAAGTGAAATTTCAGCTTGAAAGCAATTTGAGAACAGTTCTGTTTAAGCTCCACTCAGTATTCTAACCTCTTAAAGCTATGCACTCTGTGTAGTCTGTGAACATTCTTAAAGGATGGTGACAATAGAGCAACAAAGATATTTGCTGTTATTATTATTATTGTTTAAACCAAAAAAATATATATATAAGTCAAGCGGCTTGTCTTGAAATTATTTTAAAAAAGAAATTTGGTTTTAGACAGCTGGATTTCACTGTAAGGTGCATGAATGATCCCGTGGCCTCAAAGTATATTATTTTGCAGGGATAGCACAGATTCCAGGTGATATCACCAGGACTGCTAGTGCACAAGAAAATAAGCAAATGAGACACACACATTGGCTCATGTGGCAAATCATCACCGGACTTGCCAAATGGAAAAGAACAAAAACGGGGGAGGGAAAACATTTTGTTTTCAATCTACAAGGATATTAATAAAACCCAAACCCAGCATTCTGTGGCTGTATTTCCCAGGAAGAAGTCATTTCTGGCCAAAGGAATAAAACAAAAAAGTTTTGTATTTGAGAAATATGTATCTCGTGAAGTCATTTAAAAACCTCTGTTTACCATGGCTAGGGCTGAAAACATGTTTCTCTGAAACTTGACATCAAGATGAAAGGAAAAAAATTGAGCACAAATTTTACCTAAAACTATGCAGTTCTGAGTAAATCAATTCAAATAATGCAATTCAAAGCTTAACACAAAAGCTTCTGAGGAAAAAATTAAATATCATTTAATTACTGCAAATTGATGTCATGATAAGAGGATGAAATAAAAGAATGTGAAGACTTCTTAAAAGGCTGTATGCAAATGTAATTCATAGACACCAGAAATATGGCAAATGCAATTGTTACAATGCTGAATATTAATTAAAATGGAATCTGGTGGAGTGCTTATGATTTAAAACTTATTGAACACAATTCTGAAAAAATTCCAGCTAGCTAACTTATATATCACTTACAGTGGGGCAGGTATAATTTGAAGGTCTTTACATAATCAACTCATTTAATGCTCTGAATAACCCATTATAAGAATATCATGATCCTGTTACCATTCCCATTCTATAACTGAAGGAGTAAAGGCCCAGATAAAGAGATTTGTCTAAGGTCACGAGGTAGTGATTATTAGCACATATTAATCTAGATAAGGCTAACTAACAAAATTACAAAGATAATAGTAAATATTGTGATTTTAGAAGAAAGATTCCATTAGGGCATGAAAGTTTTGCTAGGGAATATCCACTTAGTAAAGCAATAAGGCTGAACTATTCAGACCACATACCCAAGGGTACAAACTATATGCATAAACATACAACTACTCTCGGAAGTAAATGCCAGCACAAATAAAGCTTAAATTTTGTTTTTGCCAGCAAAGGAGATATACCTGCATTAATATTGATCAGTGATTATCTGCAGAGCAGACTCTGGTACAAATACTAATACTTCCCAAGGACTACTGGGCATGCACAAATATGAGAACATCAAATCAAGCAATTTTTCTCCATTTTTAATTCCCTCCTGAATTCTCTAATTTTAACGACACATATGTGTGAAAAAGACAGTGGGTTCCTTGACTTTAATAGGGTAGAATTTATTTGGAAAGCAAGACTACTTATTATAAACAGTATCTCTTTCTAAGAACATACTTTTGAGAGCTGTAGACTTGGTAATAGTCCAGGCCTTAATTTACAGAGGAGAAATCAGAGATCCAGGGAGATTAAATGCAGGTTAGGATTAAGGTTAACATGAATGTAAAGAGGGAAGTGGGGCCTACCCTGACGACTCAGGCCTTAAGTAGGCAGCTGGGGCCCAAGGACCTGGGAATAACCAGAACGAATAAATAAAAATGCTTCTTCCTCTTCTCTCTTCCTTCCTGCTTACCTACCTTCCTTCCTCCTAAAAAAATGAAAAAAAAACAAAAACATAGCATAATGGCTAAGAGCACTTATTAGGCAAGTGAACTGAGACAAGCTACTAACTTCTCTAAGTCTCACTTTCCTCATCGCAGAGGTGGGAGGAGGATTTCATAGAGCTGTTGTCGAAGTGAGATAACAAATATTAAGTATTTTGCCCAATACTTGACTCCCGCGCCCCCAACAAGGGCTCAATAAATAAGTGGTCACTGAGGCTGCACCATTTTCTTCCAGAAGGCTTCACAACCGGTTAGTGTCAAAACTGGGTGTAAAGCCCGTTGGAATAGGCGTTGCTGTAAGGTGGTGTCTTACCCCTTCCATATGTGGCAAAAACATAAATCATGAGTATTTTCCTCCAGGCATGCTATTATTCACTACTTCCTCTCTTCTGTCATCCCTAGGATGACCCTCCAGCCTTTGAGGAAGCATTTTCCATAAGAGTACAACTTGGAAGCTGAACATTTTAAAGTCTCAGTCAGGAAAGCTCAGAAGGTGCTTCTACAAAAGGGCTGAACACGGATTCAGGAAATGTGAGGGGCAAGGAACCATGCCAGGGATCCCGTTACTGCTTCCTCGCTATTCAAACTGGGCTCCTCTTGAAAGGTGAAGGAGAGCCTGCCATTTGATTAAACATTCCAAGAACATCAAGTCTGCACAAAGCCGCATCATCAACCTGATCTCACTTCACGTGTCCACGCCCCTCCATGGGAAAAGCAACCCCGTGTTACGCACCATTCCCCTGACAGAGCAGGTATGTAGGACCAACTTCTTATCTTTCTTGTTTTGCTTGCAGCTCAAGTGCCCATTCAAACAAGACTAGTGAACACTTACCAAGGACTTCCTAGGTGCCAGGCATCCTGCCCAGCGCCTTTTTGACTTTCTCAATTGACTCTCTTTGAGGGAGGGAGGTATCATCTCACCCCCATTTCACAGATGAGATAACTGAAGTCAAGGAGAGTACATGGGTTGGCCAGGCTGATGCCATTAGCAGCAGAACTATGGAAATCAAACAGCAGTGTGGACAGGCCCTCAGGAGAACGGGGTGGGCCACTTCCCAGACTTGCCACGTACTCTCTGGCCTCAGTGTCCCATCTGTGAGAAGATGAAGTCTTTCTTGATGTTCCTTTCCAGCCTGTCCTTCCCCGGCCTGCCGCTGCTCTGGGCGGGCGTCTGTGTTTCCACACTCAGCTGCTCTGACAGGGCCTCCCTGGGCTCTGCCCTGTTTTGTTTTTGTTGCTGGACCTACTACAGACACACTCCTGGCAACGTAGCCGGGAGCACAGCTTAGGCTTCCTCTGTCTCTCAGTTCCTGGCTGATTCAGTATGAACAGAAGAGGTGGGTGGGGGCCAACTGGCAGAAGCCACAGAAATAGCAGCGCATGATTCTCCTAAGAGCAGCAGAAAGGTCGGCACGGAGGACCTCGTCGTCTGCCGAGCTCTTTCATTGACAAAGGTTGCTTTTGGCAGGCACAGGCACCCGGGGTTCCATGCTCATTTCCTTTTGGTCAGAGTAGACAGCTCTGGTGAGAGACAACTCAGAGGTAATGCTCCAAGGCCTATGCCAGCAACTGACCATCCGGGGACAAGAGTTGGAGACAGACGTTCACCGCCAAAGCCACACAGGAATCCAACAATCTGAATCTCTCAACATATTCTGCAGCCTGGATCCTCCTCTGAGACCTACCACCGGGGACTCAGGCCTCCTCTGAGCCTCTGGGGAAACGTGTTTGGCTCCAGGTTGTAGAGGCAGCCATGTCGGCACAAATGCCAAAGGTTCCCGAGTTGAGCAGGCTTCTGGTCCAGCCTGCTGTGCCTCTTGACATCAGTGAAGGGAGTGAGTGCAACACTGTCTGCGATGAATCTGCTTGTGAAAGAGCAATCATGTTCTTCTTCAGCACAGTCTCCTCTCCCTGTCTGTCTGTCTGTCCATCTCTCTGGGTCCAGGACAATACTCAGGCCCGGACAGTTCCCCTCGTCCCTGGAGCTTTGCTTAGTAACATGCAGGAGGATCTGTTGGAGTGGTTTTATTGTTTTGTTTCATTACTATTAAGCAAGACAGCTTCCTAATCCTTTAAGTGGGTTTTGTTGTTGCTTTTAGCCAAGTTTTACTTACATATTCTGGCCAGCAAGCCCATGATTAACCCAAGCATGTGACAGAGGGAAGGCACGTGCTCCATCTGACAAAAATCTGATGCTGTTTCATGGAGGAGACACAAACCACTGAGCGGTCTAAAGGACATCTGTCTGCTGGGCCAACATTACACAAAACTCTCAGGCTCCGAGACTGTGAGAGAAGAAGGTGCTGCTGAGGTAAGAGCACACATGCAAGCAGATCTGCTCTCTTCTCCGCCTCTCTCTCTCTTTCTATGCTGGGACAAAGCACTCCAGGTGACCAGAGCAATGAAAGCATGTGAATGGTTGTCAACTCATTGTACCGCCATTTCAAATGTGTTTGCTCACAGTCTACATATCCCCTGGAAATGAGCTGCACTAGCATGCACAGATTTTGAAACATTTCCCCAAAGCCATTTTCCATCAGTATTTACTGAGTGGCTTAAGATGATCAAATCTTGCTAGACATAGCAAGGAGCTTTTCATATCTTTCACCCCATAAGAAGGAGAAGCAGAGCCAGGTCTGATGGTTCTCATTTCTCAAAAATACAACTACTGGCCAAGCAGAAAGTTAATTGGATCCTGATTTCTCAGTGGAAATTTTAAAAGTCAAAGAAACCTAAACTACCAGACACAGATTCTGGAATAAGGATCTTTTCACTAATGAGAAATCCCTAAAAATTGAAATAAGCATTTATTTACCAGGAGTTATCAATGAAAAACTAGACTATATCTAGCTTGAGTCTCAGGTAAAATACACCATCACAAAGAGTGACCTCTTATTTCTCTTTATCTCTCCACACTGACTAGCTGTGCAGTCTTAAGCAAGTCATTCACCTTTTGAGTACACATTTTATTATATTTAATACAAGAAAAATCTGTGTGAGGGATGTCTAATTCCTCATCAAATTCCAAAATGAATTACTCATTTAATGAGAGAATCTATTAACACTGCGAAAGGCAGTTTAAAATTTTTTCATCTTTAAATACAAAGGGACATATGTACAGTCTAGCACAAAAATATCTCATTGCCATACCTTTGAGAGAAATATGGTTGCGAAATTTTTTCTTGCTCTTCTTTGGAAAAATAAATAGCATGCCAGTAGGCTCTATGAATGAGAATAGGCTGTGATACAGGATGGGTGTAGAAGTGTTTTTTATTTGCTTTGAACTGAACTGCTTTTAAAGCACTAGGATTTTCCCTATAGCAAATGCTTTTGCTTCTAGTATTATCTGCAGTGATTAAGAATTAGTGTCAAAAGCTTGTGAATGGATTTCAGAATGTGCAAATGGCACCTCCTATCATTAGCTGTCTACATTTCTCTCTAACCACTTGCATACTTTTGGTCAACCGCTATAAAATAAACAGTCCTTCCCAAATGTTTTTGTTTTCTTGACAGCACAGCAATAATTCACTTGGAATGTGGTAGAATGGAAGAGCACTTGAATGCTGTTGTAAAAGAGTAGCTTCTTATGATTTCTATTCATCAAGTTATTTTTCAATTAAAAGATGCCAGACTGAAAAAAAGAAGAAAATGCCTTGGAGATGTGCTCTGCTTATATCTCTGCTCCCCCTTCCCTCAAAAAAATACAAACATACATGTACAAACACAGCACACATATGCATACACACGTGATATGCATACTCAGTATATCTGTATTAAAAAGCAAGATTCACCTAAAACACTTGCTTTTCTTTTTTTTGTACTTGTATGTTTGTTTCATGCATGTTCTAGAAGTGTAACATCCAAATTACAGTACCATCTGTCTTCACGCAAATGATGATGTAAATTTATATTTAGTCTAAACTAGAAACATTTTAGAAAAAAATGTCCTAACACACCCTCTGCTTACTAGGTTAAAGTCTCTTATTCCTTTTCCACTAGGCTTGCACATATTAAAGTAGTTTAGAAAACACATATTTTTTTGCTTTGAGGGTAGAGGGTTTATTGTCTCAGATGTATGAAACAGAAGGGGGTGTGTGTGTGTTGAATAAAAGGATGAAAATTTCCTTGGGACACTCAGTCTCTGTGCCTCATTACATCATTACATAAGACAGCTTTCTATATATTTTATATAGCATCTGAAGGAAGAAATTGGAGTTGGGTCAGTCTTCCATTTTCTTCTTAACCACACTTCTCTCTGAAAAGCCTGTCCTGAGTCTACAGAGTGTGGTTCTTCAACTGTGATCTATGACAAGCATGAGTTAGTCTTGCATTGAGTTCGATTTCAAAGGCCAAGAGTTTATCAGTGGTGCCATCTCACTTGCATTCTTTGTAAGGCACTGGATTCCCAGAAGCCTGGCCTAACTTTGGGCTTCTCCAGCAGAGAGCAGTGAAACACTGTCAATAAACTCAATTCGAAACCAGAGTAGCTTCCAAGCTAAGAAGGAAAAGCAGAAAGGGCAGGCTCATCAGAGTGCTGAGAGATGGGGAAACTGGGCTTGTAGATTTAAAAAACTGAGTATGTGTTACAAGTTTAGTGCTGCTACTTGTCAACATTGCATACATTTAGACATGTAAGTATTAGTAAAAATTCACTTTCTGGCAAGAAAGATGGTGCAAAAGCACATGCTTTCCAAAACTAGCTTCTTTTAAAATTTTAGTCATGCATTTCCTCTATTTTATCCATTCATGAGCAGTCAGTATTGTCACGATGACAACTCTTGAATCCCATTTTCCAGTCACCTCCCTTGGCAGCTCTTCAAGCATCACCCTTGTTTGCAGCATGATAAGTGCATGGTAAATCAAGTTCAAGAAGCAGTTTACATATATGCATTCCATGGGAAACATGATGCGAAGAGCCTCTTTTTCTTTTTTTTTTTAAAGGAAAGGTGTAGGCAGAAATAGAGGTGAGTAAGTAGGTAGGCAGGGAGGGGAGGAAGAAGAATTCTATTTTATTTTTTATTTCGTTGTTTACACTGGTTGTTTCCCCCGGACCTGGGACTCGAACTCAGGGGTATGTGGCCTACGTGCCTTTGGAGGCGACTGTCCTAACTGCTACTCCACTGAGGCGTGCCGCAGAGAACCATTTCAAGAAGTTTGAAAAAGATTTTCTATGGCTCTAGTTCAAAATGAGGTTCATAGTGGGGATGTGTGAATGGGCCTTCTAGGTAAAGTGATTTATGACATTACATATGAACTCGTTAACAGTATAACAGAAAAATGCAAACACTCCCTGGACACGCAGCCCTTGGCTGGGTGTGAACCGGTTCTTCTCTTTCCAATTAAGCAGAGCTGATGACAGGGAATATTAGCGAATGGAATATGTTTATGCTAGGCTGTTCTCGGAAAAAAAATCATCTTTTTACAAAGGAAGCATAAACATTTATAATCCCATGATGTGGTATATATGTTCTGACATGTTCCTTTTCTTGGATGAAAAGGAATTGAATCCATTATTTTTTGTTTGAAGCCAAGATATCAGAAACATTATTCTGAAGAGAAGTAAAACACTGAGGCAGCTCATTCATTTGCTCCATTGAAGTGGGGGAAAATACTCTATGCATAAGTCACAGAAACTTTTAATGAGGAGCTCAACCAGCTTTCATTCTAAAATGTGTTTGCTGTCTTCAAGTACTAGACTTGGAGGCCAGTCTCTGTGTGCAGGCTGCCAAAATACTAAGTGAGGCGTGGGGCACAACTTATCAAAGGAGAGAGGTCGGCATGGCACCATGCCCAAAAAGCATGCCGTACAAAGGGTGAACTTTGAAGAGACCACGTCACATCAAAAGTCACTGCCTGTTTTACATTCCCTCAGCGACCAGGGTCATTTTACCTTCTATTGGAATCTCCTCTCAGTCATTCTATCTCCCACTTCTTGAAGAAAAACTCCTCCTTCTTTACTCCTCCCCAAATCCCATCCCAACAAAGAGAAACACCACACACCAGAAAGTGACTTCCATTGAGCAAATAAAAGCCATAACCAGCACACCTAATGACCTGGCTTCCTGGGATGGAAAAACATCGGCAGATGCAAAGACTGCAGAGCTTGGGAAAGTGAAGCCCCCTCAGCGGCTCCATATCAACATTCCACCCCCTTTCCCAAGGTCTCAGTGAGAAAACCTTTTTCTTCTCTCTCCTTTTTTTTTTTTTTTTTTGTTCTTATCAGTTCAAACAAGAACAATGAATTCCTCAAGCCCACAAGAATGTGACAAGGTGTCAACAAGGCCAACCAGGAAGGTGATGTATGGTCCAGGGGCTGCAGTTCCCATAAATCACTTCACAAACCAGAGATGCAAAGAATGAGCCCAACCTCCCAGAGCCCAGAGTGCCAGTTCCCTGCACCCTCAAAGAAGTGCACCCCCACACTCACCCACTCATCTCCAGCACCCTTGCTGGAGCTCGCCTTTCCTCCCTCCACCAACAGACTGGCCTGGCTGGCTCAAGAGTTAAGGCCAGTTCTTCTCCTCCTGTGGCAAATCCTGCTCATCCGCGGGGAAGCACTATATAATTTCATGTGCTTGAGGGATGTGTGTTGACATCGCTATGTTGAAGGCTGCCTGGAAAGTTCTACTGAAAACCCTTATTTCAAAGACAAAAGCATTTGTTCTTTGGTCAAAATTTAATTTAGAAAGTTTGGGTTTAAGTGGTGAAATAATTTTATGGTTTTAAAAATCAGATGCCAGACATTGTTTTGCCTACTTTGTCAATGATACAAAGAGAACTTGAGAACAACCAATCTAGAATCCCTTCCTGGTTCCTAAGATATAACTTTCTTGAGAAAAAAAAAAAAAAGGATATTTAGCTGTGTACTTATTAAATTAGGAGGGGCATGGGACGACTGTAGTAACTTCTTGATAACAGAATCAACAAATATTATATTTTCCCTCCCTGTTTTTCACATACCTGATTCACACTTCACACCATGATTTGGGAATGAGTATGCAGTATCAATTCCTAATGAAAAACTCCTGAAAAATATTTAAATATAAGTGGCTGGCTAATTTTGCAGAGATTTAGAATCTACTCCATAAAAAACAAAAACAGAACTTCCATTTTTTTTAAAGTCTTTTTTTCCCTTAACTAAAAAAGTGTCTCAAATACATATTTAACTAACAGACCAGAACAGCTAAGTAAATCATTTATAAACTCATTCATATGCTAGAGATTGAGCTCTATTACACTTTTATATAATAAGTTTAGAGGAAAAATAGAAGCAACAGCAAGAAAAAAACTCACAAAAGCCCAGGCTAATGGAAACTAGAGTCAGCCTAGTTGAATGTAGATTCATTTCTCACAATTACTTTTTAGTATCAAAGAGCCTAAAAACAGCTGGCGCAGCAGAGTGGAGCTCAGTCTCTACTAACTAGTCTTGCCCATTCTCTAATGATGGTAAAAATAACTCTAAGAAAAAAGCAACTTAAAAAAGAAAGCAATATTCACCAAATGGGTAGTTCAAACTCATAGAAAGTTGACATGTGATTGAGATAAGTATGGGTATTTAAAAAATTAAGTATATGAAAATGTGAATAAAAGATTCTTTTCAGCACAGTATGATTTTGAAGACTGTTATAAATGATGAGTTCTTCTAGTGTCAACTATGAATACTATCATTTACTCACCAAGAGCACAGCTGTTCAAGTAAATGAAGCACATTCAGTAATACTGCCAATAAGACCACCAAAGAAAGTATGTATTGAAGCATTGTCAGTGTATCTTCTAAGATGAGAATGGAGGAATAAAAGTGTAGTTTGGGACTACTTTAGAAAAATTACTTGCTGCATTAATTTGGCTTAAATATTTATTTTTATTTTTATGTATGTGATTTTGAAAAATACAAAACAAAACTCACTTTGGCCATTAGTGTCAAGCTGCATGGTAATTATACAAGAATGTTATGAAGGTTAGAGGGTGTCAATACTTTCTGTTTGAATAAAGGGAAAAGAGAAGACAGAATAAGCACATACGGATCTGTGAGATTACAATTTTCCTGCACTGGAAAAACATACAGAAAGATCTATATCAGATTCAAAATGTGACTCTGTCTTTGTGAGATGAAGCATCACAGTAGAAATGGCAAAAAAGGGAACAGGGGGGCTGACCATTAAAATCATCTAATATTTTTAAGTAGACTTGTGAAAGCATTAATCATATATAGATGTAGAAAAATCATAATCATCCATTCTTTTAAATTAATTTTTGTATAAAGGAAAGGAGAAGGCAGGAATGAAGGCGAGTAGGCAGGCAGGCAGAAGGAGAGAGGAAGAGGAACTATTTTATTCTTTTATTTTAATTTTTATTTAGTTGTTCATCTTGGCTGTCTGCCCCCCACCACTCCCGTTTCTGGACAAACCCAGATCCTTAGGATGTATGTAGACTGTGCTCAGCCAGAGGGGTGGACCAAACCACAATTCCATCAGGGTGCACCCATTCATCTTTTTATTAAAATAAAGATATCTTGTTAAGACTTAAGGTAGTTCTATAAGCAGCCTGGTGCATATTAGACACCAGCTGAAAGAACAAGCAAACATAGCTCACCTGTACTCTCCTCTAACTAAGTTGGCAGGCGCCTAGGATCACCCCATGCCTCCTTCGAAAAAGACCCTAAAACACATTTCTTGAAGGAACCACCTCTTCAGATGGTTTCCTCACTGAAACCTTGGAAACTTAGGCATTGTTGAATGAGAGCAATTTGTTCCTCTTGGGAGAAAAAAATGGTTAAAATTTCCTGAGCGTTGGCCCCATGTCATTAAAGACTTAACTACATTTTCAACAGATGAGTCTCAACAAGACTGACAAAGCCTTCAACTAAGTAGCAGCCTTTACCTAGCTTTAAAGCATGAGCATTGTTACATATTTATCACATGTACATTTTCTATATCCCTGTATGTTTATTTTGATTGTAAACTTCCAAAACAAAAATAAGTTTTATCTGCAGAGGTAATAAATGAGATCTATGAAAGTATTGAGAACACATTTACACTCTTATTCACAAATAGTTGCTATGGGTAAACACAGACCATGAGTTTAATGCACACAGTGAAAAAGAGCAATTGGAAAATTACTACAAATTAGCCTTTGTTGCATTATTACGTCATTTATTCAGTCAATACTTATTAAAAAAACCCAGTGCATGCAGAGCGCTGTAGTAGGGCAAAGATACACAAAATGGAATTTCACTTATTATTTACCTCAAACTACCTTCTATGGTGCCTTATCTTTTTTTTTCCATCATGAAGAGCCGTATGTTAAACTCCATGGGTGCCCTGCTTAAGCCCCTGTCTTTATTATTGGACTTACAATGACAATTTTCTGAGAATGAATATAGGGAAATACAACCTAGAGTCATGTGATAATGGTACAGTTGCATATACATATAAATACACTTCGCATTACACATTTACATATACTTTACATGACAAATAAGACACTAACCTACTGAGCTCTTTTAGTTTTAATATGGGGAATTAAACTTTATCTCTAATATGTGACTCACTAATAGTAACATTAGAAGCTACTCTCCTCTTACACTCTGTTCTATTAAAATACTATTCTTCCCATACCTAACTTCTTGAGTAATTAAATATAGCCACATCATATACAGTCTAGATTCAATTCAAATGAGATATATCTGCGGATGGCTTCCCTACTGGGTTTTCATAGCACCATTCATTACTCAGATATCTCCTAACAGAATCGAGAGGGCTCCTGGTGTACATACAGACAAAGCTTGGACACATTTATTGCTTGGATTCTTTTTATAAGATAGTTACTTAAGTATGCATTGAAATACAGAGGAAGGAGACATAGTCTGCTGTCTGAAAAACATGGAGACAATTACAGTAACTGTGAAATGTGCTCTCCTTAAGGTCTGTGCAAACTTCCTTGACTGTGAAAAGGAGGGATAAATACTTCAGAAGGGGGAGTGCCATATTTGAACTGGGTGTTGGGAAATGTACTGAGATTTGTCCATATGGAGAGAAAGGTAAAGAGTGACAATCAGAATAGAGATGTGATATAACCGATGCAGTTCTCAGAGACACTGGTCTAAAACAGAAGTAAAAACTCTAACAGGCGAATACTAGGGGGCAAGATTCGAAACTAACCTAATGCTATAGTCAACAGAAGAAATTTGGACTTTATCCCTTAAGTGAATGGCAGCCATTGAAGGATTCTGGCAGGTGAATAACAAGGTTTCTGTTTTAAAGACAGCACTTGCAGGAGTATTGGGGCTTGGTTAAAGAGACAGAAGGTTAACTAGCAGGAAATGTGCAAATAGTTCAAGACAGGAAGATAAGGGCCTGTACAGAGAGAGCAGTAGTGGAATGGAGGAAAAGACATCTCAGAACCTGACTCAAGGCATATTTAGGAACAATAAGTGACAGAACTTTGTGAGTGTTGAAAATGGAGAAGGAAGGGAATTAAAGGTGATGGGGTGAATGATGGCATGCTCACGTAAGTTAAAAATACAGTCATTGAAATGTAGGTCATAACTGAAACATGATACCACTGGGTCTGCTCAGAATGGGCACATAGACTGAAATAAAGAGACTGGATTTAAACCTGGAGATGATCAACATGTCAAAAGCAGGTAAAAACAGAAGAAACTACTAGAGACAAGAGGCATCAGATACCAGAAGAAACATCAGGGCAAGGTTTTGTTCTGAGATCAAGAAAGGAGCACTTAGGTAGGGTATACGTGGCCGAATCGCATGGCCACGTCACATGGTCACATCGTATGGCCGCATCACATGGCCACATCGACTCAGGAGTAAAATGAACAACGACTTGAAAGAAGTGAGAATATTTTTTACTTTGCATCTTGTTGCCTCCTTGCCGGTTCAGAATGGTTTCAGCCTACAAAAGACAGGTTTTCCGGCCTCCTTTTGCTACGTGCAAACTTTAACAATGCTACAAAGCACGGGCAGTTGGTAGGGAACTGTGACATTAGAACACCAAAGAGGAAGTAAAAAATATTGTCCATAAATTAGTGGCTACCAGAAGGGAAGGGGGTGTGGAGAAATCAAGTAAAAGGCATCAGTGATACGCGAAGGACAGACTTGGACCGCTAGTAGTAAGTTACTGTATTACACAGAGGTAATGATTTACAATGATGAACACCTTAAACCTATCCAGTGTGATTCAATGTTCTTTCAATAAAATTTTTAATGAAAAAATATTGCCCATCATCAAAGGTTATTCTATTATTCTTGAGAGTTTCTTAGGAAAACTACCTGGATAAGACATGGCGAAAAAAATCCAAACGGGAAAAGATTTTTAATTGTTCTGAGTATGAACCAAAAATGACAGGTGCCTGGAGAAGGAATGTGGCTCCCTAACCCTAAAGGGAGGGGGTCACGAAGGAAACACATTCTGCCTTGTTGTTCTTTAGCCTTGAGAATCTAGATAGAGAATATTCAGGATTCTCAAGAGAAGGAAAATAACTGGAGGCAAAGCTAGATGTTTCTTGGCTCTGTTAATGCACATAAATTCATCTTCCATTTGTGCGCTAAAGGAAGAAAACTCCTGAAGGGATGAAGAAGGCTGGAAGACACAAGGCAGGGCCAGCAAACATTTCTGGAAGGCACCAGCTACTGTGCACCAGGAAGTCTGTGGAAACTTCTCAACTCTGCCATTGTGATGCGTGGCTGTGTCCCAGTAAAACTTGATACCGAAATTTGCATCTCACATCATTTTTACATGTCACAAAATATTACTATACTTACGATATTTTTTTACAACTATTTAAAAATGTTTAAGTCATTCTTAGATTGTAGGTATTACAAAAACAGGCGGTGGGCTAGATTTAGCCTATGTCCCCAAGTTTGCTGACTCCTCTAGAAGAGCTTCACCCAGTTCAATCTCTTCCATCAGCACAGATTTAGTGAATTCGAATCTCCGGGTATGTAAGCCCAAGATTTGTAAATAGCATGGAATTTACATCATTGGTAACACAAAAACTTGGTTCTTCGGGAATCTCAAGTCCTCCTCACTGCAGGCTCATCAGTCACGCTGTTGCTCCAGTGTGTAGGGAATAAGAAAACAAGCCATAATGGGGTCCCCATCTTCCAAAAGTCCACAATCTATTTAGATCAACTTCGTGAACTGAAATAATGGCAGAACAATTTCAATGAAAGTTGTTAAAATGAAAGTGAGATTTCTCAGTCTCAGTCTTTGCTAGATGGAGGGCAAGCTTTCCACTTTCAGGTTAATCAGGGCATGTGTTGATTACCAGCTTCCAGCATTAGGAAAGTACAAGAATCACCTTATAAAATGCTAATAAGTGTATTATAAATATCTATTTTTAAATCGGAGGTTTTTGAGAAGAAAATTAGCAGCAAATAATTCCAATGCACTGGAATTCAAGAGACTGAATATAGCTCATGAGGTAGGCTTCTGACAGCCTACTGCTTTTCCTAAAGCAAATTAGATCTGATCAGTTATGTTGTTGCTCAGAAATCTTTAATGGCTTCCTGTTTCCTATGATGATGCCCAGTGTCCTTGAGCATGCTACGCCTGATCCTGGTGACACGTTTCTTTAAGCTTATAGTTCACATCTACCTCTCAGTCCTGTACAGGCCCTAATTTATACTAGTTAACCCAAACTAGCTTCTCTCACTAGACATACCCTACACTTCCCTGTCTCTATTGATTTGCTTCTACTTTTCACACAACATGGAAGGCCTTCTCTGGGAACTTCCTCTCCACTGTCCTATTAAAATCCTATTCATTCTTCAGGCCTCAGCTGAATTGACATTCATCTTTTTCGTAAAACTTTCTTTCTTTTACCTAGTTGGAATAAAGACTTCATAGGTCTTTGCTGATGATTTACATTTTGACAAAAGTATATATAAGTTATCTACTTTACAAGACTCTTATAAAGATTAAATAGAAGACAATATTTTTAATGCACCTAATTTCTGACAGTCTAAAATTAAAAAATAAACAATTTCTTTGTATGCATATTGATCTTTGACTGAAAATTCTTAAAGTTAGAGGCTGTAAATTTATTTACTTACACACAAACCAATTATAATGACTTGCAAATACATATGCTAAGTGCTCAGTGAGTGCTTATTAAATATTACTGATATATTGGGCACTACATTTTTACAAAGCATAACCAATGCTTTTAATCCTAAAGCTAAATATGAGAAGAGTTGCAAAACTATAAGATTTCCATAATATTTCTCATCAGATTGGCCCTGTGGTACAAAACTTATCATGGATTTGGAGTCTGTCAGACCTGCGTTCCATACTCAGTTCTATTACTTTCTGAGTATCTGCACAAGTTATTGACTCTTCTGAGACTCAGTTTCTTCAGTTATAAAATTCTGCCATGAAATGTGCTCTGAATGTTTATCTTGAGGTCTTTAGAACAATACTTGGCATATTGGTAGGTGTTTAATTAGCACTGATTATGAATATTAAACAGGACTGCACTTAGATGCTCTATTTATATTCTCCAACCTGTGAAATGCTGCTCAAAATGCTGTATACTAGAATGAGATGTAAACTGTATTTGTTGGTCATTATTTCTTTTTTTTTAAATTATTGATATTTATGAAATCTTTTGTTCACAATGTTGCATTCTTTTTACAATATTGACATTGTATCTTAATCTACATTTCACACCACCCCCTCCACCAGAGTTCAGTGTCCTCTACCACTGCCTTTCCCCCACTTTCCCTGCCTTCCCCCGCTCACCTCTCTGGCAGCCATCATCCTGAGAGTTTTTGCTGGGGTTTACCTATTTATTTGTTTCATTTTGTTATATTCCAGACATGAGTAAACTGTCCTTTATTCTTTCTTCAGTACATAGAGCAACAATCACTAGGCATTTTGTGGGGCAGGGCAGTACAATGAAGGGTAGTTCACTATGATCCCTGAAGGGTTACCCTATGACAGCACCAGCTTCAGCTTCTCCCTGATGACTCCAGCAAATAGCAAGAGGAAAGCATGGATCATGATGTCAGATTAGACTTGTTCAGCTTACCAAGTGGAAGTTTAAGAGCTATGAGAATGGCCATCTACTGGATAGGGTCCCTGACAGACAACCACTCTGCAGCATTTCCTAGCGCTGTTGCCTGTGATCCACCATACTCCTTTCTGGTCTTGCTTTGGTTTATGTGTGTACATGATGATGGTGGTGGTAATACCTTGTTTCAGATAGCATGTGTATAAACTAAACTGCTCCAGGGAACCCTAGACAAAAAGAATCAAAGCCTACTTGGCATTAAGTTGAAAGAATACAACCTATCAACAGCAATTCCCAGACTCATTCTAGTGAACCATTCCATCAGTGGAATGTTTGGGAAAGGTTTCTGTCTCACTGCTAAGAAGGTGTAGCAGCTTACTCATGTTAATCTTTGAAAATACAGGGTACAGGTAATGGATAATTATTAGATTCACTTGTGTGCAATATGTTGGTGGTTAATACTTATAATATGATAATGTCTGTAATTTAGGTCCTGGTACAAATTCTTAATGCATTTTTCAACTTCAAAATGCCATGATTCTATTATTCTATCAAGAATAAGCAATAAACACTTATTAAAATTGATGCTAGCAATACCAGAAATTGGAATGAGGGTTTAGGTTAAGAGAGTCAAGTGAGAACAAGTAAAATTGATATGAATTGGGGTCTTCTGCCATAAACTATCCCTTAAGATGTACTGAATTGAACACAAATCATGGAGAAAATAGCGAAGAAACTCTCACTTCAATTAGTCTCCATATTCAAGGTGCTTTGGTTCTAAATGAGGTGACTCATTGCCTCGGTGCTCCTTTTCCTGTTTCACTTTCAGACACAGCCAAGAATGGAAAGTAATCCGACTCTTCCCTCCTCCTCCTTGGAGGACGGCTTCCAGGATGATATTTTGTTTTCATTCTCTGAGGGCTCTGCAAAACCACCTACCGCTCAGAGAAGCTCTTTGACATGTTCTAAACCCTAATAACAAATGAAAATGGCATTTTGGGGGGAAAATGAAGCCAGAGCAAAGAAGTCAGAGCAAAGAAGTCAGAAACATAATACTGCCAGATAGGCACTAATCTGCACAGCAAGTGAAAAAAGCTTCAGACTCAAAGAACTTAGCAATTTAACCATGAGTTTTCTCCTGAGTCTCTATTGTCACAAGAGATCCTTACATTTCTAGTGGCATTCAGCGGATTCTCCTCTTTCCGCGAGGCCAGCTGCAAAAGGTTACTGGAGATTTGTTCCTTCTCAGAGGCAGAGATTCTTTTGTGAACCGTGTTAGAGAGAAAAAGAGCTCAAAAGGGAATGGACAGTGGAAGACTAAAAGGACAGGTCTACAGGTGTCTGTGACATCTGTTTTCATTTTCTGCCGTGGCCTGTGGCAGAGTGCAAAGTCAACCTTTCGTCAGTTTAGCAACATGGTATCCTAAGTTCAATCATTCCAGCTCTTGCTAAACACTGTGAAGGAGGAACAAGGGAGTCGATAAGGAAGAGAAGTCGTGTCCCTGCCCTCCAAGAGTTTCCAGTCTTGCTCAGGTGACAAAGTTTATGTAAATGAATTTAAGTCTCTTCCTCTCTTCCTTCAAAACTCCACCTCAAATTCTTCTCCAGCAGGCAGCCCGACAGTACTGACTGATGGCTCAGGCCTCCACTCTGTTCCCCTCAAGACTCATATCCTCCACTTTTACACGATTTGAACTTGGCAGAACGTTTCCTGAGTTGATTCCTGTGTGCTTAGTCCAACTGATTTGTGAGTATCACGAGGTTGGGGTTTTGGTTTCCTCTTTCCTTCGTGTTCTTTCATGGCAATTAGTTCTGTAGCTTGCACATAATAAACACCCTCCATGGGAGGACAGGCCAGCCCTTGCTCACTCGTGCTGCTCAGACACTCTTCCCAATGTGCTGCTCCCAGCAACCCCCTACCAGACTCAGAAGTTCCTTCTAGAGGTTCCTGTCAGTTTCCCTTCCATGCTACCTGTAAACTTAAAGATGTTCTCAACAACGTAAAAAGTTGAAAAAGAATTCAGTGCCCGGGTGGGTTAGACTTCTGTCCATCCTCTAACAGGCCAAATAGCTGCTTTTATGTCTTCTGAGCATCAGACTCATTCAGGAGCCCTGGTTCACAGCAACAGGCCCTCAGGTCACGTGTCCGCATTTCTTGTTCTTACACCAGTCACCAGTGTAACCTACAACGAAGGAGTCTCACAAACTCTGACTTTGCTTTATTGAGTTCTTCAGCAGGGTTTAGAAACAGGAAACCAGAACTAATTTCTCCTCCCCTATCCCTTCATAGTCTCTCTGTCTCTGTCTCGTTCCCACAGAGAAGACAGCAGCAGAAAGCACATGCTGAGAAGGGCTAAGAGGGCACAGTGTCAAGTGGTGTAAGACACATTGGCTACATCTCAGCTAAGTGCCGTTGCTTTCCCCCCTAATTTAGCACTGCTAAGAACAACTGTTTTTATTAATAACTGCTTTGATTACTTTCTTAAATTTGTGTTGAAAAATTAAAAATGGGCTAAGGTGGGAGAGGTAATGTTTATCTTACTTTGAATCTTGTAAATAGTCACACGGGTATGACAAGAAAAGTAGAATGAACCCTCTCCCCTTTTACCTGCCTCTTATGACAGCTACAACATAACTGTGAGTGTTCTGCCTTGTCACATTTTTCAGAAGCGGGGAGATCAGAAAAAAATCTGAAGATTCAGCTCCCTCCTAACTCTGTCCTCCCATCTGTCAACAAATCCACCTGCTGAGCATTTGCTCCTGCTCATCAGTTGGGGCTGTACACAGCACCTCCTCCAAGATGCCCACCCAGACTGATCTAAGGCAGCTTCCCTCACTCCAGTACTGTCCATCACATTAACTCGGTTTACTTTTCTCCATAGCTCTTCGCACTGTTGGAAGCTCTCTTTATTGTTGAGTAACGAGACCACTGTTTGTAACTCTTCACTAGGACATAAAACACATAAGAGTCTTGAGCTGCTCACCAGTATACCTGCAGTATCTAGCGCAGTGACCAGCACGAGTGCAGAAGTGATCAGTGCTGGCAGAGGGAGCAAACGGATGACTTCTTAGGGGTCATTTTGCAGTTTCCATTCCTTTTCCTCTGGGTGCGAACTGCTTCTCTTTCCAATGTGGAGGCTCATCTCCTTGGACACATAGGAATTATCATTATCCATTCAATGTGATCCCTAACATTCACAATTTTGATTCTCCTTCATTTTAGCCAGTAACTATATCTGGAATGTTAGTGAGAAATAGATGAGGGCACAAATGTTCTAAACCCTAGAACAAGTGTCTTCTCACTTTGACACAGAAAACTGTCACTCCAGTACTGTCCATGTACATTCCAGTTCAAATTCAAAAACTTTAGAAAGTCTGAGGACTAACTCAGCTTTAAAGTTAACATAATAATTACCTAAAACAGCTATCATTTTTTTCATTGCCTATACATTTAATTATTCTAGAGTGCTACCTGTAAATGCAGAGTATAAAAAGTATACCCCCACAAAAAATAGACCAATATGCAAAAGAGCTGACGTGAATAAGATGGATCAAAATATTTCAAATTGCAGTTTCATATGCTAAGAAATATAGGTCACTGACAATAGTATGTTGGTGTTCAAGTGGTCACTGTACATGGACTGAAAGAAATACTGTGTTAAGCATAAACACTGTAAAGTCATCTGCAGTGTATCCTGGGAAAAAGAGGATTCATTAACATTATACTACTAATGCCAATGTCTTTCACTTAAATCATTTTTCCTAGTACGTTAAATACATTCTTATATTTTATAAAATCATCAACAGACAGGCCCTGGTGGCCTAGCAGATAAGGCTACCAGACATAATCCATAGACATCCCAAGGAGCCATGTTCAAGACCCAGGGCTGGGGGAAACAACCAAGATGAACAACTAAGTAAAACCAAGTGATTCTTCCTCCTCTCTCTTCTTGCCTGCCTCCCTACTCGCCTTCACTTTGGCTGCACCTTTTCCTTTAAACAACAACAACAAAACAAAACAAAACCATGAGCATTAAGAACAAATCTGGAGATCTATGCCTAATGCAAGGCTCATGTGTGCTCTCTACAAAAAAAGTCAGCAATGGAGTCAGTGACCTAACAGAAGATTTCAAAGTGATGCGAGATAATGCCATCATTTTCCGAGTGATTATAATTCTGTTTCTGGCTATGTAATTTTGTCTTTCTATCACTACTTAAACTGACAGGTGAGTCCAAAATGACCATCTTGGCTGCTATGGAGCATTCTTTAAATCTCTTCAAAATCCTCACTTAAGTCTGCTTTTCTGAAAAGCACTCACCCAGCTCTCTGGGGTGTCATATAAATTAGGAATCCTGGAGCTTGTGGAATGTAAGCCTGGTCAGCAGGCTAGCAGCTAGAAAGCACAGTGGACATGGGTCTGACTTAATTACTATGGATACCTCAGATTGAAAGGATTTCTATTTGTGGTGCTCATCTGAAACTACTAGCATAAAATCCCATATACTGTTTGGATGCAAATATGGTCATAAATACTTCCTGTGCACACATAATCTTCACGGACTGAGACCGCAGATCTGTAGTGCAGGACACGATATGCTTCTTCCTTTCCGTGTGTTTGCGTACCCCATTTTCCATCTGGAGAAGTTACAGTTTTATTCTGTCATTAGCTTTACAGTATTGAACACTTTTGTTGAGTTACTAAAACTGCTGAGGCATAATCTGGCTCAAGTGCAAACGCTATGCTGAGCCAACTTACCTAGAAGCATTGCACCCTTTAAAAGGTGTGAAAACCTCATTGTCTGCTGAATGTGGAGGTCACAACTATGGTAGCCTAAAGACCAAGTTCTTTAGCAGGTCAGAGAGACAGAGCTGGGCACACCCCTGCCATTCTTGACCCCTTCCTATTTATGTGAAAACCTTTCAGGCTGTTTCCAAATTATAGCTCAGTTTCTCATCATCATCATGATCCATGCAAAGGATATTGGCTTGATTTATTTTTTCCCTTTGAAACCTAATGGTCCTTGAAGCCAAGTCTGTCAGTTTAAACACACTGGGAACAAGTCACTCTTACCAGCGTTCACTTCTAACAAAAGCGGTCTGGGACTAGGGCACTTGTGTCATATTTTGCTAAACAGTTTCAGTGAACCAACAGAAATGCTCATTCTGTAAAGTGAATTGAATGACAAAACTAACTTTTCCAGGTGGAGATAGGATGCCACTAGATAGAAATTGATAACATGGTCCCCAAAAGAGTCTTCTTGGTTTCTTTCCCCTACTCTCCTTGAGTGTGGACCGCATGGCCAGGATTGAGCACTCCGTCATGGCGTACCTCAGTGGTGAGCTTAGTCTGGTGAGCTAGGGAGAGTTACACCAATTATCACGCTCTGAGAGTGGGTGAGGAGAGGGTAAGGGAACCACACTTAGGTTCTGTGTACAGTTGGACACGTGTACAGTGGAGGCTGCCATGATGACCACGAGTCCACAAACCATCAGTGGCAGCTGACAATCCGTTTTATCTCCTTTGTCTGCAAGGGGCCCTCACAGTCCCTTTTTTCTCCACTTTCTGCATCACTTTTCTTTTTCTACATTATTTTAAGATCTTTATTCTCATACAAGTCTTCACTACTATGACCGATGGAGCTTTACATCTGCTGCTCAACTCCCTCTCCACAGTTTTATACACGTATAAGAGTGCACGTGTCCCATCTCGACTCCAAATTCTAAACACAATCTTCTCCTTCCTGGGTTTTTCCTCATAGTTGGAGGCATGGCTGTGTTCCAGCTGACCCAGCTTTTGCAAGTCCTTCTCACTTCTCGCTTTTTAAATTTTTGGAGGACAAGGGATTTCTCCCAATTATCTTCCATTTGTACAACCAAGAAGATTAATTGTTCTGAAACAGTACTTTAAAACAGACTTTCAGAAACATTCAGTCTTTACTCAGTTTCCATATAATACAAAGATGTAGAAGTACTTTAAATATTTGAGCTTTTAGCAGTCGGGGTGGTGGTACTGATTGTGGGAAGTAGGGAAAGAAGTGGGTGGGGAAAGTACCATTTTCTGTTGTTTGAGATTATGTAATTGTATGTGTATGCATATGCGTGCGGGTAACTTTGTTCAAAGATTTGAGAGAAACCAAACACACCCAGTGCTTATTGTTTTGTTATTACCCTCTAAAATGTAAAGTCACACTGTGGAATTAGGAATGTGCCCATGTAAGTCCATTTAAAAAAAAAAAAAAAAAAACTTTTAAAGCATAGTCTATTCAGAAATAGCTGTAAGATTTCTTTACTGATTTTATTCTTAAGATGTCATCATTTCATTTAACACACAAGCGTCGAAATATCTAGAGTATCTATGTCTCCATCAACTTAAGAGAAACTGATATAACCTACAAAGAGATGAAACTTCCAGTGCAATATTCAGAGAAAATGAGTATTTTCTGAACTCAGTGTTCCACAGTGACCCACATACTTAGCAAGATTATTAAAAAACAGGAAATACACTCATATACAAGCTTTGCCACATGGAACTCTGCTTTGTCCACCCCAATCAGCAAGTCTTATTACTTTCAATGAACTTTTCTGAAAAATATATTAATAAATAAAGCACAGACACATTATTTTTGTTTTATGTCTTTTACTTTGAGTAAAATCCCCCAAAATAGACACGATTCTTTTCCACTGTGCGCAAGTGCACCATGCTGTCAATTCCAAGATTGGCCACTTCATCTCATACTGTGTCCCTGAACTAGCCTTAGCAAAATGTGCTATAGCTTGTTATCTTTTAAGGTATTTTACCAACATCTGCTTCTAAGTCTACTTTCTATTTTGTAACCACCTTGAGCATAGTAGCAGCACTAATGTTGCTTATATTTTTATTTCTAAGTATTGAACCCAAGAGATGACCAGAAGCAGCACTCCTTGGGGACAGCGATTAATGTCCTAACACTGTGGAAATGATTTTTTAAAAAGGCTGCTAATTACAGAGATTCTCCCCCTTATCCATGGTTTCATTTGTTGAGGTTTCAGTTATCATAGTTAATCATGGTCTAAAATACTACATATAGAAGATATTTTGAGAGAGATCACATTCACATAGTTTTTATTACAGTAGATTATTATAATTGTTCTATTTTATTATTAGTTATTATTGCTACTCTCTTGCTGTGTCTAATTTGTTAATTAAATCTTACTATGGGTATATAAGTATAGAAACCCACATACTATATAGATATTGGGCTTGGTAAAATCCAAAGCTTTAGGCATCCACTGAGTCCTGGAATGTATACTTATCAATAAGGAGGGGACTATTATATTTAGCTTTAAGAACTCATCAGGTGGGAATGACCTAAGTAAGATAAACCTTAAAAGACATGTTCTTTTTCCCTTCATTTAATAAGCTTGATTTAAGTCACTACTGTACACCACAGTCCTATGTTTTGAAGAAAATGCCAAACATGTGGTACCTCTTCTCAAGGAGTTTATAAAACTGGTAAATAAACATAAGACATTTTCAGAGAAAATGGATAGTGCTATAAGCAAGGCACTAATAATGAGTGCTCATGTTCTGGGAGTTAGCCAGCCCACTTCTGTCTACGGAGACAGGAGATTATTCATAAAAGAGTGGTATCTAAATTGGAATTTGAAGATTAAAGCAGCTGAAAGTGAAAGAAATCGCAAGTAAAAGTGAAGGTAAGAAAGCATCTGTCCTGTTGATGGAATAGGAAGTTTACTCCCTTGGCTAGATGAATATGAGGAAAACGCTAAACAATGAGCTAAAAAGCTCTACTTATGTGACTTGAAATATTTGCAATTTATTTAATTACTAATGTGTATTGGCACTGAATAAAGGACTGACTTGATAAGAGAAATGACTCGAAAGAATAATCTGGAAGTGGCTTAAGAACTCAGATGCAACAAGAATAAGAGGAAGTGTGGAGAATGTAGACACACTGTAAGTAGAGTTATCACACATTTTGTCCTTTTAAAATAGGGCTTTGGGAGCAAAAAACGGATCGTTACTCTGGAACAACAGGTGTAAACTGGAACTATCCTGAAAAAGACAAGATGTATGATCATCTTACTTATGGGCACTAGTGTGGCATTGTTAAGAGATGATGATTTTATACTGCTTAAAGTACCTCATTTTAAACTGGTTTTAAAATTAACCCCTATATAAATAGAATAACTTTGTTTTGGTAATAGCTCCCATCTCAAAACTATAAACTCAGAAAAATCCACATATGACTCACGCAAGATCACTGCTGAATTAGGAACTATCTGCTCATTGTGAAAAACTTGGTTCTTTCTATTCTGCAGCCTTTATGAAAACAAAGATTGTTTTCATTATCTCCGTTTTTTTTCTCTCCAGTTACAAGCACAGTGACTTGCTATTTGATTTTTGTCATGTTGAGTTAGTCAAGAGACCAAAGGCAGAATATGGAAAAATGTCAGTAGAAGGTCATTAAAGTCTCCTCCAAGGACAAGTGGTAGTTTCAATGGAATGGATGCAAGGTACTATGAAAGGCGAAAGGGCAGTGAAGGAGGGAAGGCAGGAACCTAACAGAGCCAAAGGTGATTCTAGAAGTTTGCTGCCAATACAGTAGCCTTTAGTCACCTGTGGCAATTTCAATTCAAATTCATTAAAATGAAATAAAGTCAAATATTCAATTCCTGAAACACACCACCCACATTTCAAGTATCCAGAAAGCCACACATGACCAGCGGCTATCCCACTGGATGGCACAAACACAGATTATCTCCCTCACTGCAGAAAATTGTATGGGACAAGGCTGTTTCAGAAGAACTGGGAGAAACCTAGTGCTTTCACGAAAGTGAAAAAAACAGGCGTAGATCTGTGAGGCCAAGCAGCCTCTAAGACTTTCACAAATTAAAAGCTGAGAAGGCAGAAAAAAGCAGACTGGGATGCTGAAGACCTTTGACAAAGGAGGCTCAAGGACACCTGATTACAAATGAATTTAACAACCAACATGATCATGACTAGGAGGTTACAGGCGAATTTGATCAAGAAGGAAAGAAGTGAGACAAGGAACTGAGGGCCAAGCAGAACAAGACTTCTTAGCCTCACTCCTACTTCCTTTAGTGAGGATCTATGTCCTGGAAGTTTCAAAATGCCCCACCATGCCTGCTCAATATCCAATACTTGATAAACATGGAGTCTCTAACTGGTGTTATAGACAAAAATGATTCCTGGGCATCGTGTCTCAGCAAAGTGGCCCAATTTCTCCACGTGGGTGAAGATGGCAGTAGCCCAGTATTGTCACAGTTTCACTTCTATGATTTATAAGCCGCCTTCTTCTATATTAGCGTTGGTCAATAATTAGATAAAAATAATGCTTTGGGCCAGTGGATTAAGATCAGAAGTAGAAATAGAAAGGACTAGGTTTTGTAACAAATCAGAAAAAAAAAAAACATGATGGGTAATTTTTTGGCACTTTGGCTTCATTCACAGGAGACTACTTCACATTTTGTGCTGAAGGGTTTCCCATCTTTGCAATATTAAGTATATATCAAAGACCCTGGAGTGCTGGGACAATTAAGCTTTCACAGCTCTCTCATGGACTCCGTACTTAAAGTTATAAATATAAAGTTGGGGGTTATACAAGTGACAGAGAAAATTCAAAGCAGCACAGCAAAATTATCACAGGGTTTTAAAACATTTTTCTTTCTTGAGGAATTTTATTTCTAACAGAATTAATAACAAAAAAGGAAAAAAAAAATTTTTCCCTTCAGACAACAAGTTTTGACCTGAATATTTGAAGCTGGTAACAGACACTAGTGTTTCCCAATATGTTACTGAGTACACATTTTTTCTTTCCCTTTTTAATTGGGAAAGGTAGGCAACTATAAGATCAGTTACCACACATGCCACACTGAGGGATGATTCAAACAATCTGACTTACTATTGTATGTATACATATTCAGTGTTCTGAATTAATATATATCACTGGAAATGGCACCAGCCCATAAAAACCACTCATATGCCTATTATGTTTTTTCCATTTTAAGCTTATAATAGCAATAAACGATCTCAGCAAAAGACATTTCCTTGGAATTAATGACTGCTTGGAGGCAGAGCCAAGGGCCACTGGTTCCTCCCAGCTGGTCATTAATCCTCAGGAAATGCCTGCACCTCCATCATTATTGCTTAAAGTACCATTATAGGAAATTCTCACAGTTCCAATATATGGAAATTTGAGGCTATTTTGCAAACCCATGGTATTCATGTTCCTTAATAGGCCACCACAGAGCACAGAGGACATAATTGTCAAAAGGACAGAAGGGAAAATACTGCTCTCCTAGGTCTGTGAGATTATAGGAAATGGGGTCTAGCTTTATGGGAAGAGGTATATTTGAAGCTGAAAGACATTAATTTAAAGGGAGATTTGGAATCATATATACATATATGATTAATAAAAAAAAAACATGGCATCAATTTCCATTACTTGGTTTAAAATGAATATTTTTTAAATGCTACAAATCAAGCTTATATGACCGTTTTCCTCCCAAACTGATCAAATAAAATTAAGGAGAATGAGGTTAGAAAGATATTTCCTTTTTAGAAAACAAATTATTATATTTAATTAGTGAAGTTTAGGAGAATGTACACAGTTGCAAAGGTTGAGTGAGAACGAGATTGCTTTCTCTTTAATTGTTATTTAAAAATTGTATGCATCATTAAATATTATAGACCAAACATTTTGTTCTAAACTATATTATCAAAGAAATTTTTTCCATTTTTTTCTCAATCTTAGCTAGAGGCACTGTACATGCAAACAAACTCTGTAGATAAAAATAATAAAGGGAGTGATGGTGCTCCATGGCACAGGTTTCCATGATCTAAAACAAAACAAAACAAAAGAACAAAAACCCCAAAACAACTTTCACTTGCTTCCAGGCGCAAATGAAAATTAGATGTTTTAAACAAGGCCCCACAAATAGTTTCAAAGCAAAGAATTAATCTAAAAGTCGTATTCAAAACAGTCTATAAATCTTCCTGATACGTTAGTGTAACAAATTACAAATGCTTTACACTTAATGAAATTCAATGCAGGTTCTCATTGCATGTAAAACAAGCTGGCTCTTAAAAAATAGACTTAAAGCTAAAAAGATCTGTTTGGGGCTGAATTGCAGTCCCCCAAAGACGCTGAAGTCCTAACCACTGTGTATGAATTTATGTGATCTTATTTAGAAGTCAGGTCTTTGAAGAAGTAATCAATTAAGAGGACATCCTTAGGATGAACCCTTATCAGATAAGAGGAGAACAGACCCAGAGAGGCACAGGAAGAATATCACACGAGGATGAAAGTAGATGCTGGCATGAAACATCTAAAAGCCAAGGAGCACTGAAGAGTAACGGCAATACCAGCACCTGAGGAAAAGCATGGACCAGACTCTCCCCGGGAACCCGCAGAGAGCAGAGCTCTGCCGACACCTTGATTTCAACTTCTGCCTTCCAAAACCATGAGAAAATAAATTTCTGTTGTGTTAAGACACCTAAGTTAGCGGAACTTTGATACAGTAACCCTGGGAAACTAACAGAGGACCTGAAGGAAGCACTTGTCAGAAGAACTGTGGTCCACATTACAAAGAGAAAACCAGAGAAAGACAGATAAGGTGACAGGAAGCTGCTCTCTGTAACGGAAAGGCAAACGACTAGAAGTCAGGAAACCTGGTTCTTTCAGCTAATGAGGTTGTATAACATTGAACTAGACATTTCATTTGCTCAGTTTTCATATTGTCAAATGTAGACTGGGAGATAATTCAAATACAGAAACTTTAAGCAAAGTTTAAGGTTATCTTTGAACAAATCAAGCACCAAATACAACAACATTTTCATACTCTGGAAAAATCACAATTCTGATCTTGTTTCGACAAGGCTTCAGTGCACAGACAACAGAATGCAGGACGCAGAGCTATAGGCTGCCATTCGCTACTTCCCTGGCCATGCCTCGCTTTGACCACATTAATTTAGATCAAGTAAGGCACAAAGAAATGTACTATGTAGCCAACAGCAGTCTTTCCTAATAGTCTTTCTTCTCTGCATTTTCAAGATGTTCAGAATGTCTCCTACTGATTTAAAAGATAATCATTACCGCCAAAAGTAAAGAATGTCACTTTGTAAAGCATGGATTTCTAAAGACTATAGAAAAAGTATTAGTGCAAAAAGGAAAAGAAGTATGTTTGTATAAGCCACAAGAGATCATCATCATCATCATCACCATCATCGTCATCAATGTTGGTCATCTAACCAAACACTCCGATTCCAGAATTGACTGGTGGAATATATATATATATATATAAAAAAAAAAAAAACTTTGCTGCTCTTAAACTTTAATATTCCCATTTCGAGTTATCTGCAAATGCAGTTTTTTCAGAATGGAGTGCAGGATTGAGACATGCAGCTGGTGAGGCAGTTTGGCTAACTCAAGTGTTTGCACCTTGACACACTTTGTTCTGTGTGTGTGTGAGAGAGACAGGTAATGGATAGTTGCAAGCTTTTTCTAAACTGAGGAATTTAATGAAATGGTGGCATTCTCTAATGTGGATATCCCTGAAGGTATCAAGATAACAGAGTTCTACTACACTTCATTCTAGAGACTGGGCCAGAGAGCCTAAGTACAATAAACAGGACATTTCCTCAATGATTATCTGTCCTAGTGGACATTTAATATATGTGTGAAATGAATTTCTAGGGGAAAGAAAGTATTTATTCACTGCTTCAGGATTCCAGAGACATGCTTCGATATATCCTGAGAGGGCATACAGATACTCAAATCAGCCTGCTGCATGTGGCCTCAGGAAAAGCAGGTGTGTTAACACTCGTAGGCCAACTCTTTGCTTCCTGGCCTCTGAAATTGGCAGAACTCATAACAGTATAAAAGCATAAGTTACTCCAGGCAAGTAGTTAGCTGTGTGCCAAGCCCACCTATGATTTGGCCTGGGCCTCGAGCCCTTTCTAATGAGAGAATGTGAAAGAGTAACTGCAGAGCCTCAGACAGGAAGCAGAGGCCAAATTTCCACTCACCGACTTCTATGCTATGCAAAGTTCTTGTGTATTTAGAAGAGAAGACCCATCTTAGTGTCTGACAGTACTGAGTGTGCCAAAAAATTTCAAGCAACTTGCAATCTTAAAAGATAAGACTTATGTTGGTGGGTGCCTACACTTAAACAGGTAACAAAATTGTATAGAACTAAATGCATCCACAAATGAGTTCACATAAATCTGAGAAAATATGAATGTGATGGGTAGGCTGTATCCATGTCAATATCCTCATTGAGATATTGTACAAATATTTCACAAAATGTCATCATTGCAAGAAAACTAGGCAAGGATATAAGGGATATTTATGCATAATTCCTTACAACTGCATGCAAATCTACAATGATCTCAATTAAAAAGAAATAGGCAATTTCTGCTGGGATGTGGGGGAAACTGGTAAAGGTGAAAGGGAGAAAGAAATGAAGTCTAATTTTTCTCTCTACCAAAGAAAAGGCCAGAAAGAAACTTCTTATATGAAAAAATAGACTATTCAAACATTCCTTTCTAGCTTAATATTCTTCCTATCTAGGAATTTGGGAGAAATGGTGAGGGTCTCCTTTTCACTTTTGCGGGGAAGAAGAAGAGTGGTTAACAAGATCCAAATAATGTTGATAGGACACAAACCATCTCAACATATATACCTAATTCTCAATAGGAATACTTTCAAGTGCCACAATATTGCACATGGTTTATCAATTTTACAGTTAAAAGCCATTAATCATAAGAGATATTATTATGATTCATGAGCATGGGAAGTCTAGCTGTAAACCCAAAGCAATCATCTTTCCCAGATTAATTAATGTCTGGAACTTCATTCCCATACATCTGTCTCCGCTTTCATCATGGATTTTAATTGGAAAACCTAATGTTATGGTGTCATTTTCAAATTCGATGTTCCTCTTTGACAGCCAGAGAGAGGTAGGACAAGCAACTAAATTTATTGAACACTCACTATGGGCCAAGTACTGTGTATTGAGCTGCCTTGGCCAGGAAGGGTGGGACCCATGTGAGGTGAGGGCACAGGCTCATGCCCCAGACATGACATAACGCTACCATCTGCCCACTCAGAATTGCTGACTTACGAGGCCAAAAACAATTATATGATTCAATGGCTAAGGTCATAGACAGTCTTTGGAGGAAAGAGCCCCAGGAAAGCAGCATGTATGCAAGCCAAACGGACAGCTGAAGCACTGTGGCCAGTTTTATTAGAATATGGAAATGTGGAAAGTAATGAACGAGGATATTTCACCAAATCCCACTCTTCGCAATTCAAACTTAAGTACTTTCAGCTCCATAATTAAACTCGAAATCAAGTTGAATTAAGGCAACAAAACAAGATTCACACACTATAAATATGGGAGAAAGTTTCTTGCTTCTAGAAACTCTTAACTGTATATTCAATGGATTAAAAAATAAAACCAGCAGCACATGTAAATATTCATTTAAACTCATTGTCTATTTAAATTCTAAGTCTATTCTTTTTTTTCCCTCAGTTTAATGACTTTTAGACCATCTTCATGGTTGACTCTCAAAGTTGGTGTGCCTGACTTTCCCAGAGGTCTTTACCAATATCATATTCTCAGTTCCCTGCAGTTTGCCAGGCCAGTGATCCCCCTGAGATATCATCTCTGCAGATATGATCTTTGTCCTCTACTGCCTGGATTCGTGGCCACCTCCAAAGTCACTTCTACTCAGTATCCCAAGCACAGCTCCCTGCTCATTTAGGTATGATTTGACTACACCATTCTTCTGCCTGGAACTTGGGAGATGCAGATCTAAAAACATTCACTTTGATGTCCACCACTGGAGAGATCGCCTCTTCACCTCCACCTCCTCACTCCCTTCACCTCTTAGGTTCCATTTACACCACTGAGCTTCTCTTAACTTCACCCAACCTTGCTCATTGACACTCTGCACACAAACTCAATACCCTGAATGTTGGAACTGTGCAATATGTGACTGCAAAACTTTTGAAAGTTGTCAGTTTTAGTCTTCCAACCATAAAAGTAGGTAAAGTGGAAATGAAAAAAGAATAAATGCCTCATAACTGCTGTGTAGGACAAGGTAGGGCTGAAGATGATGATCTGAATTTAATACAAAGAAGAAGGCACAGAAGATACGATAATGATCATCCCCATTGGACATATGAGCAAACGAGTTCAAGAAAGTCATGTGACTTGTCCAAGGTCATATAGCTAGAAATTCATTAAGTCACAAAACAAGTCAGATAGATCTTTCATTGCAAATCTTGTGTTCCATGTAGATTCTCACGAGTTTTAATAATACAAGGTGTCTTATTTTGAGCAGTTACTAGAAACCAGATACTTCAGTTAACACTACAAGGCAGGGATTATCAGCTTCATTTCACAAAAGAAGAATTTAGACTTAGAGAGGTAATGTCACCTAAGTCTAGTAAGTGATAAGGCCCAGACTCAACGCCAGCTCTGTTAGGACCCAGAGTGTGTACACTCTATACTTCCCCAGTAGGAAGAATTGTTTTGAAGAGGGACACGCCAGATGTTCGTGATCACCATTAAGAACAGACAGGAGGAAATGGACTAATAACCATATAAGGGAAAATTTAGGTCGAAGGTATTAGGACCCTCCTGTCACAGGAAGGGTGATTAAACTTGCACGCCATCACCAAGGGTGCTTAGGAAATATCCTTTCTAGACAGCTTTTCCACATATGTAAGATTTTTCTACTAAAGAGAGTTTCAAGACTAAGTAAATCAATCTAAACATTTTCTTAGAGTTAAAAAAAAAAAAAAAAAAAAAAAAGCCATAAAATAAAATCACAAAACAAAACAATTAAACTTCCACACAAGTTTTTTAAAGTTGTATTTGCCTTGTAGACATAAAATTGCAGTTTTTCAACTGGGGGTCTAAATTTTTATTTTGACATTCCTGCTTAAAAAAAGAAGAAATAGTGATGATGACCGCATACCACATTATAATCATCCCAGGCAGAAAATTCTTTTTTTAGCAAAAGAAATTTCAGTCACACGGGAATTCTACATACTGTGACTATGTCTGATCGGCCCCCTCACTCTGTACAATCCATGTACATCCTATTAATCCAACAATGTACATAAGCTCGCTTGTTCTGTAATAGCTGGAAACAATGTGGTACAAGTAAGGATGGCATGAATTGCTTCCCTGTGAATACTAAGGAAACCCCGTAAGCAATTTCAGCAATGCAAGTAAAATAATAGAGCAATTCTGTTCCCATAGGTGCTAACTATTGAAAAGGGTTCCAAGTGATCTCCATGGAGATTTGTGACTGCTTGTGACAGCAAAGCAGATTAAGGCTATGGTGGCAAAGTCACCATTTTATTGTTTATAAAATTCTGAAGTTCAAATGGTTTTGTGTAGTTCATCAATTGTCTAAGCAGGATGCAAAGCGACCCACAAAATCCTATGCCTGGCTGATTCATGAATACATTTTAATGTCCTTCACACACAAAAAAGTCAGCACTACAAGAACATTACTGGATTTAAAAAAAAAAAAAAAAAAAAAAAAAAAAAAAAAAAAAAAAAAAAAAAAAAAAAAAAAAAAAAAAGAGACCTAGCACTGCTTTGGTTTGACAGTCTGAAAGGAAACACTCCGTAAATGGCAAATCCAAAGGAACCTCATTACACTCCATTCCATTGCTATGATGGATTTATAAGGGAGAGAATTAAGGTTGGGAATGAGTTCATTTTCATCCAATTCATATAGGAAATGTATGATCCAAAGAAAACAAAGGAGAATAAAATATATAAAATCAAAATTTACTTACTCCTAAATGAGAAATCAAAAATTTAGCAAGCTCATAGGAGAATAAAAATGTTATAGCATGAAAGCATTAGCACACATTTCCTTTTCATTCTTTCCATTAAACTCAGCAGGGGCATGCCCAGAGCAGGAACAGCACTACCCCTGGTTCAAGGTCAGTCTCTCAGCAGAACAGGGGACCACAGGGTTGGTCATGCTCATATATTCCAGCCCCGCCCCAGAAACTCCACCCCAGATCTGTCAAGTGAGAGTGAGCCCAGGCCTGCAAGCGCTTCACCAAATTTCCATTGGAGAATTTAAGGGATACTAAAGTCGGGTCATTTAAAAGAATAACAGTAGAGAGAAAATGTAGACAGAGAGATTCTATAATAAAATTATTCCCCAGGATGAACTTTGACGCCAACTGGATGATATCTGTCTTCTCTGACATCACAATCATTCTAAACAGCAAATGATAAGACAGCAAAATAAATAGAACTGTACAGAACACTATCAGCTATCATCCTATGATTCCCTATTCCTCCACTTAGGGTAACTCTGCCACCTCTCTGGGCTTTGGGGCTTCCTGTAATAGGGTGCTCTCACGACTGAAAATGTTTGGATCACCTGGAAGCTTGGCAGACCAGAACTTTCTTTAGCGGTAATGTGAACACTTAAACGTCTAAGTTATGTAACATGGCTGCCTATGTTATTTTGACTGTGCGGTCTTTACTCTTCTATGACAGCGGCAAAGCTTACTTCTTAAGTGGAAAGGCATACGTTTGACTATATAAGTTATAATAAGTTATTATAAACCTAGGATGTTGACTCTTTCCTTCAAGAGATCTCTACATGCATATTCCACTGTTTTACGTATCACTTAGATGCTTCAAAATGCTTATAAAAGCAGGTAAAGAGACAAGGAAGAGATAACCGATTTTCTTCTTTATTTTCATGTTAGTACTAAAAACTGAAAATAAAAGAAATGGGAAATAGGCAAGTAAATGATTTTTGCAGAAAAAAACTTAGAAACAACCTTAGAAAATTATTTTGTGAGGTTTCGCCAGCAAAGCTCTTTTCCGTTTTGCTAATGATCCGAAGCTGTGACAAAAGTCCTCTTATGGCACATACAGCACTAGAGTAAATTCTGGAAATTAGGATGCCATTTCCAGGAGTGAGGGAATGGAAACCTGAATATAGGGCAAAGCTTTCAAAGTCTGTATGGGGTCTGGATTTACAGCTGACTTCTCTCTTTCTTTCTTCCTTTTCTTTTCTTTTTTTCTTTTTTTAAGGAAAGGAATGAGGGCATGTAGGCAGGCAGGAAGGCATAAGAGAAAGAAGCGCTTTCATTCATTCATTTATTCATTTGTTTATTTATTCATGTGTTCACACTGATTGCTTCCCCTGGGAACCAGGACTCGAACTCAGGGGTATACGGCTTGTGTATTAAATTGTCAAATGCAGGCTCCAAAGAGAAGAAGGTGAAGGAATCAGAAAGATAATTCTCTGGAGCCACCATGTCAATATATGTTGATTTTATTTTTTCTCTTTGTTCGTAATGCATATCATTTATGTTCATCAAATAATTTACAAACCACTAGATGTCAAAGCAACATAATTATATATTTACCTCCTTTGGAGGTAAGTGACCTAACCACTGCTCCACTAGGGCACACAGACGGATTATTTCCTAAGTGGGAAGGCAAAAGCCGGAACACAGTTATTACAAATACTGCTTGCATGCCCACAGGTTGTACTTTAGTGCTTGGGTAGCCTCCTAAAAAATACAAATCGTCAGGTAAAAGAGTCAAAGAATGCAGTTCAATTCCACATTCTCTAATGGAAAACAAAAATTCAAAGATTATGCTTTGGATACACTAAAGAAATACTGTCATATTATTCACCAAGCACTTATTAAGTCCAACTATAGGCCTGGAACTGCATTCACATCTATGGAGCGCTAACTACACGTCAAAGAAGTTTTTTGATGACTTCTCACTTAAGTCTGATAAAATCATTCTGTGAGACAAGTATGAGTGCTCTTTGTTTTACACAGAGGGCGACCGGGCTGGTGAACACGAGCAGATTACCAAGGTGGTCTGAGTTCTGAATCACTTCGCTGCATCCCCCGTGGGTCTTAGGTGCTGAGGGTCAAAGATACATGCGATATGCTTTCTACCCTTAAAAAGCTTTTATTTTTCAATACAAAAGGTAGCACTATTCAGAAACAGTAAATATATAATTATGTTGCTTTGACATCTAGTGGTTTGTAAATTATTTGATAAACATAAATGATACGCATTACGAACAAAGAGAAAAAATAAAATCAACATATATTGACATGATGTCTCCAGAGAATTATCTTTCTGATTCCTTCACCTTCTTCTCTTTGGAGCCTGCATTTGACAATTTAATAGCTACCTTTTTAAGTCCTTAACTAGATACAAGTTGATTCACTGTTTTGATAAATCAAATTTTATGTTGGCCCTGATATTTTTTGCGGCAGTAATGAGGGAATTTACCTCCAAGCCTATTCATAAATCATAGATATGACCAACGCAAATAGAGTGCTAGTAGAATCTGGAAAAGAACCTAATAACTTCTATGGAAAACTGAAATTGTTAAGAGCTAAAAATACTGAAAAAACCAGAGTTTAACTTAGTCTCACAACACCAACACAAAGAGTAGTAATCTAATGGGCTGGCATCAGATTTTCATTTTTGGTTCCCCAACCCATGAGCACCACAAAGACAGCCCCTACCTGTTTTGTTGACCTCTACTTCTCTAAGAATGCAGTACAGGGCTTGATCCACAACACTGCCAGAAGATTTTTACCAAAATGTGTAGACAAATGGAAAATTACAAACTCAGAAGGCTTTGGAACTACAGCCCTAAGTCAAGCAAGAGGCAAGAAATAAAGAAGTGAAGAAGTGTTTAAGCAGTTTCTTCTACGTCTGTGCTGTCCACCTTATATACCGAGCCTTCTACAGGATACCATATTCAAAGAGACACTCAAATGCATTTTCTAGGTTCATGCACTGAAACTACAGCACAAAGAGATGACCTGAGCTTCCCTAGGCCATGAAGCCAGGGCTAGCACCAGATCTAACACCTAGAAAGAACTCTTCCAGCATCCTAGGGCTATCTTCCTTTGCCTGGATTCAAACAACTATCATTCCACAACAGGAGTCTAATGAAAGAGCAGTGCTTAGTTAAGATTCTTCTGGGTTTGAACAAGCACAAGCACAGACTTGCTCAGCCAGGCCTGACCTGCAGCTCTTCATCAACGCTGCAGAAAGATGCTTCCTCTAGCAACCTGAAGAAGACATTTTATCTTCCTTGTAATGTCACATGTATTCTAAGAATGAATAAGAATGAAAAATAAATTTCAGGGTCATGGGAGAATTGAATTATTACTGAAGACATGGTCAGGGGTAGTCTGGATTTATCAAATCTACAGACAATCTGAAAACCTTATGCCATTACTTTCGACCTCCTTCCCAAGTCTTTCTCCGGAGTTGACCCCTAGTACATGGCCCTTCCCACACCCATCCCCGCCCATCCCCTCCCGCAACCGGAGTCTGGCGCAGGTGCTAATGAGCAGTGAAATGGGGAAAGGGCAGGCAGCAGGAGGGAGAAGTGAAAACAAAACCAAGAAGGGGACATGAGGCTGGATCATCTACAAACTCCACAGTCAGTCCCTGGATAATAAAGCTGGCTGCAACAATAAAGGATTTTGTGTTTTATAATCCTAATTGCTTGGCAGCCATTAGTTACTATAGAATGTTCCCATCAGATACTTAGACAGGAGGAAAAGTCTGGGTAAATTAAGAAACCTGCCCAAAGGTATTCAGTCCATTAACATATAGGCATTCTGATTTCAGTCCCTAGTACAGGTGGTCATCTTAATTAAATCCCACTGTATTAGAGTTTTGCCAAAAATGGTTAAACACATGTCAAATATTGAAGAGTTAGGTGCTTCCTGACAAGTAGCCATTAGTTCAGTGGCCTCCAAAAGAGCAAGCCACACACCCTTGGGTTCACATCCTGGGAGCAACCTGTGTGAACAACTAAATAAAAATAAAAACGATGCTTCCTCCTCACTCTTCCCACCTATCTGCCTACTTGTCTTCATTTCTGCCTGAGCGTTCCTTAAAAAAAAAAAAAGAAAAAAAAAAAGGAAGCGTTCTAATCAAGAAATCTTTGATTTAAAAATCCTGAAATTACAAACAGATTTCATCCTTAAAAACAGAACAAAAATGTTCTCCTGAAATATCGAAAAATTCTACCTATCTAAAGAAAAAGTAGTTTATCAATTTTATTTACATATGACATCAGAATTTCCAGTATTTTAGAAATATTTACTTCCATGCATAAATATTCAGATTTAGGTAAACAGAAATAAATGTGTACAGCAGTACAGATAAGGGCACAATTGTCATGTAAAATGGTCACTGAACTTCACACCTATCATTTAATTAGAGTCGAATTGGGATAATCTTTTTGGCCAGGATTCTACTGATCTGAGTATTTTGTGCAGAGAAACAGGACATTTATCTGAATTAATTCCTGTCTATAATTTGCCACTGAACCACTAGCGTGAGAAGAACATGTTTTTCCTTGAGTATAGTGTAATAAGACTACTGTGGTCCTACCGAGCAGTGTCACTTGAAGAGTGAACCCAAAGTTGATGTCTTTATAATCCTCAATGATCAGCATCTGGTAGAAGCTGGCCATGTCAAACTGAACTGCATTACTAAGTAGGATAGGTTATCAATCCGTTTTTAGAAGAATTCAATAAACGGAATAACTAAGAGTATCACTTCAATCTTCAAAGCGATAGAGAATAATCTTCAGTCAAATATTAATGAGCAAATTCAATTCTTGCCTTCTAAGGATGATTTACTAATGTTCTCACATTTAATCTTGTAATTTAGAATAATCATTTCAGGGAATTTTGTAGTAAGCTCTAAAAAACCAAATTAATTGAAGATGCTGTACCCAGAGAGTTTCACTAGGTTTGGAAAATACTCCATTTTTATCACACTAATACTGCAAAGGAGATTGTTGCAGAAAAGGCTGCTTAGCAATTCTGAATACTTTATGCATCAGAAAATTTATATTTTAATTAACGACCACATAACAAAAACCTGTGGGCTCAGAAGGAGAATCTCCCGGGTTTTTTTTACAGTACGTTACTATCACAAGTTTCTCAGGAAAAATGGTTCTACCTTCCCACACTTTATTAGCAGACAGTTTCTGATGTGATGTCAAAGTTATTTCTTTCCTTCTAACTCCAGTGAGAAGTTACAGTTTTCTGCAATATGAATTACTAGACATTCCTTTCTAAACACTGAAGTCATATTTCAGTTAAAGCAAACAAAGCGTAAAAATCTAAATGGTTAAAAACTTAAAAATATTAACAAATATGTAGGGGGGAAAAGCATTGGAAATGAAAAACCCAATTTCTTCACTTTAAAACTGATTTTCCAGGTTCCTCATTACATTAATGTTTAGGATCATTAGAAGAAATTCCAAGCTTTAGACAATATAGCTGTAATAGGTTTTATTCTGATTTAGTTCTGCTTCCTCAATCTTCGGATCATCATATAAGTTTCTGAATTTCTACAAGTCTACCCAATTTGGGAAAAAACAAGCTACTTGGTGCCTATCTTGACTAACAAATGAAATTACATCACTTATTTGGGCATACAAGCTCTTTGATAAAAGATCAACAACTGTCCTTTGCCCGTCCAAGAAAGAGATGGAATATTTTTAAATTGACATACTGCACTCGTCCCATTACCAAATAAAAAGAATCACCAGTCCAGGAAAACAACTGGGGTTTGTCAGTAACTTTCTAATACCTAAATGAAGCTTCAGCATCTGTCCTTGGGTCAAGCTCTAGGTCAATCTAAGCATCCCAAGAATTATTATTTTTCTTGAAAACTTATTGATCAATATTTAATAGTATTTCCTCATGTTAATTTCTTCTTTCCTAAAAATATTTTCAAAACGAGATACCTAAAAACATTCCTTGTTCTCACTGATTAATTCTCTTTTTATCTGGTCCTTGCTTTTTTCTTCCAGAAGCACTAGTGCTTCCACCAAATAACATCTGGATGGAGCATTTCATACATGCAGTGAGCATCTTTATTATTTCATTGTATTCTTAAGTCTTAGGCTGCATTCTCTAAAACTTTTCCCAAACATTTCCGACCACTAACTCAGTAATGTGATGAGCTCTTTCCCAGGCAAAAACTGAGGAATGCAAATATTAAATGCCTAGTTTTCATTGGTAGAAGAACTGACTAATGGCCTTCTAGAAAGCGTCATAGAAACCATTGTGTCTCTGTAGGTATATAATGTGGTAAACAAAAATACTAAAACGAAGAAATACTTTTCAAACTGATGAGCAACACATGATATCAGATCTCAATAACTAGAGGAAAGGCTTATTTTCTGCAATGCAAAAATTTTCCCTTGAATGTATGTTAGTATTACTTATAAGCAATTCCCAGCAGACATACTGAAGATATAATGATACTACCAAGGATACTTGGTTAAGGGAACAGATGAACTGTCACCTAACTCCATGTGTAACTACTGGTAGCTATAAGTAATTTAGGTTGTTGGTGACAGCTACATGAAAGTGTACAGTGGAACTAATCACAATTTCTAACATCAATTGAACTGTAAAGTCTTTTAAGTGCTTTATCTTACATAACCCTCATAACAACTCCATGAGAAATATACTACCCATACATTTTTAAAGATATCAAAAAATGGACCTTGGGAAGATTATGTAATTTGCTCAAGATTCTACAGTTAGTCAAATCATGAGGGCCAGAACCTGAACCCAGTCCATCTGAATCCAGATCTAGATTTCCAAATATAGGGCAAGAAGAAAAGTTAAATTCATTTATCTCTCCATCTTTTACTTCTCATCAACTCTACAGCAAAAAGGGATGGGGGGAAAGTAGAAGGCCAGACTAGCTAATAAAAATAATAGATCTGAAATCTTAATTCAAACTGGGGATGGGTTGAGGTAGAGAAGATAAGAGAATTTTCGATTTAACAACTTTTGTGTAACCTATGAACTATCTTTCTCTATCACATCAGATGAGAGGGTTACATTATAGGTAATTTTTTCCAGACCTGTTGCATGACACTATAAAGATTACAGAACATACATTTTAAAAGCAAAAGAACTTGAAAACAAAACGACAACTCAGAAGAATCAAAGGGGAAACGATTTGGTTTTTAGCCCATGTATTTGGTAAATCCAATCAGCTCAAAAAGATATTTCTAATGCAAGGAAATTAGTGAATGACACCGTTGGAAAGAATTGAACTTACTATAAAGTGAAAAACCCATTTCCTATGGAAAATACAGTAATTTATTTCTTTATCGCAAGCTTTCCAGCAAAGAATGCCATTGAACTGAATGCATTGCTATGACTGCATTCTCTACCCACCAGAACATATACAAGCAAAGAGGAAACACACTGTCTAGAAAAAATATACGATTTCCTTTTATTTCCTCTTCTAAGCAGAAAAACTCTTCTTTGGGGGTCAAATCGGGGTCTTGCAACAACTGACTACACAATATTTTCCATTCTCTCAGCCAATAAAAAAGAGAAACCAGGAGAGTTGATGAGGATGGCCCAGTTTTACCCAGAAAGACAAGGGTTTTTGTGGCGGACACTTCATATGGGCTTTGAATTCAGCATGATGTTCACATGTCTGAAATCCAGAACTCTCCCAAATGAGAAAGCACCCACTGAGAAAAAAAAAATCAGATCTTTTAATTGCTCCATATTTTACTCCAGCTTGACTGATACATCAACTGTGTGAGACTGAGTGATAAGAAATAAAGCCATGAAGCTAGAAAGATGTATACTCTGGGACTTCAAAATGCCAGGGTAACTGATAATTCTTTCTGTGGCCAGCTGTGGCTCTACGAAAAGTTTTTGAGAAGAGCAGTGACATAAGCTTCAGAGGTTAACTGATAAAAATTATTGGATGGTCCAAGAATAGAAGAGATGAAAGACCAATTAAGTGGCAAGATATGGACTCAACCTAAAGTGTGTCGACAATCTATAGATGAATAGTGTGTGTATATGTATGTATATATGTATGTACATAAATATATACACATATACACACAATTAATATGTGGTATACACACATTGTAAACGCTGAGGATCTCAAAATGCTAGGACAGACTGTAATTATATATGAATAATGTGTGTGTATTCATATGTGTATGGTGTGTATATATTGCATGTATATTTAGCAACACATACAGTATACAACAGAATATTACTCAGCCATAGAAAGAAAGAAATCCTGCCATTTGCAAAAACATGGGTGGATGTTGAGGACATTATGCCAATTAGTCAGTCAGAGGAAGATAAATATTGTATGGTATAATCCAACAGATGAAATATAAAAAAGTTTAACTCAGAGAAACAGAGTAGAATGGAGTTGTCATTCTAGGGGTGGGGGAAATGGAAAGACATTGGTCAAAGGGTACAAACTTTCAACTAGAGAATAATTATGTTCTGGGGATATAGCATGGTGATCATAGTAACAATACTGTATTATGTACTTTTGCTAAGAGAGTAGATCTTAATGTTCTTAGTGCAGATTAGAAAGGGCAATCATTTGAGGCAATGGACCTATTAACCAACCCTATTATGGAAATCCTTTAACAATATAGAAGTGCATCAACGCATACAAAGCAACACATTGTATTCCTTAAATGGACACAATTCCAAATGTCAATTATATTTATAAATAAATTATATTTATTTCAATAAAGGTACGTGTTTTGGGGAGACCAAACTTGATAGAGCCTGTGTGCTGACTGACTTTCACTGCATTTGTTTACAGTTTATTTCATGTCACTTGTAACATTAATCTCACAACTTCAAAGACCTTATATATTTTCTATTATATTGTCTGTTAGAAAGTTTCTGTAGTCTTCCTGTTTAGTTCAATAGCATAAGATATTCTCTCAAAGTGCCAATGCCTGGAAACTGGCAGATCTCTATACCAATGTCCACATATTTGTTAACTGTGCTCACTGGAATAGCACCTTCTGACTTTTAAGACTGAGTCACAAGAAACTTTGCTCCTTCTGCCTCATTTCCTGGTACGCTCTAAAATGTTCTGCAGGCTGATGATCCCAAGGCCACTGCTCTAGAACCACGCGTGTGGATGCTCTAGTGGACACCGACGGGTGCGCCCAGACTTCAAGTGACTTCCACAAAAGCAGCAGACCTGTGAGTGAAGAGGTCTCCAAATTCCAGACTTGGCACCTCCCTGCTAGATATGCTGAAGCAGGTGTATAGCTTCCGGCTGTGCCCTGTCTTTATTCCTGACTCAAAGAATCTATGAACATAAAAAATGGCTGTATTTTAAAAAAATTCTGGCATGGTTGGTTAAGCGGTAATAGGTAACCGGAACCGCATTCAACGAGGGAGGTGATAAACCCACTGGTTTGGGAGCCCACATCTGGAATGTGATTAGTCTGAGAGATACATTTCAAGAGAAAAAAAACAAACATACTTAGAAGATAATAACAACAATGGTCCTTTATGGAAAAAATGGAAAGGATGAAAGATATTCAAATGAAAAAAGAAAACAGTGGGTATGTGTTAATTTGAAGGGTTATCACAAGTAAAAGTGAAAACAGTTACTCAGACTATCCCCAGGCGAGAGGCCTAAGGACAGTGAGTGGAAGATACAAGAAATTAGATGGAAGGATGTTCTAGGCTGCCTTAAAAGTAATGACTTCCCCACCATGAAAGGTAATCAAGCATAATCTAGACGATCACCACCTGGTAGGCAGGTTTGAAGAAAATTCATTTATTGATCAGAAGACTGAATGAAATGTTCTTCCTTTAATATTACACAGTAACATTGACATGTTTTTAATCCGAAGATCATCCCACTTCCTTGTGCTAGGAAATCTAATACCAACACACATTGAGCAGAGGGGAAAAAGATAAATAAACTAAGTGAAAGGCAATACCAAAGATAAATAGAAAGTGATGCAGAACTCTAGAGAAGCGAGGAATGGCAAAACTCACAGGAAAATATAATTCAGCAAAGCAACAAAGAAATTTTAAAAATAAGATAGGGTATGAAGGAAAAACCAGGAAGAGAAAAAAGGAAAAACAAAGATCCCCTCAGAGATGACTTGGTTATAGACGATTGAGGCATTTTTCTTAAGACTTTTCTCTTTTATCAGTGGGAAAGAGAGACCAGAAGAACACGCTTGTGTAGTGGCAAGGAGAGCAAGCTTTCAAGTGGGAACATTAGTGAAACTCTTCAGCAATTACTGCATTTCTGGCCTCAAAAAAGATACAGTATCTGTGCACCTACGAGGTCAAGCACGCTCATGTGATGCCATTGTCTGTAACCTCAGTATGTAGAGAAGGGACTACTAAGGGATGCCAGGAAAATTGAAAATCAAAATCT